>CM028363.1:27610275-27919346 GCA_016624345.1 Platycodon grandiflorus
GGTGGCTATAGTGTAGGGTTTGAACACTCAACCTCTCTGTTAAGAGAAGTGAGCAGTACTAAATGGGCCTTTGGTAAGGCTTGAACAACAACGGTGCCTTCGAGGCTTGAACACCGACAATTTTAGTAACGGGTGTCGTCTGCGGTGAGACTTGAACACTCAACCTCTCCGTTAAGAGAAGTGAGCGGTACGGGTTGAGCTAGAGCCTCATTGGTGAAGAAGACAAGGGTAAAATGGGTATTTTATGTAAATTTAATGACTACACTAATGTCTCGTCCAAAAATAGGCTCGGTTGCATCGAACATAAGTACGGTAGCCCAAAGTGTAGTTTTAAAGTTTCGAGCGGATCAAATTTTTTATTTACTTGTAAATCTTTTAAATTTCATTAAAATTATACGCATCTTTAGAAATGGGACTATTTTTTTTTCCGGACAAGCTAAAAGAGAAATGTGACTAGTTTTTGCGACTAAAAAAATGTACTCCTTCCGTAGTGACCCGAGTTCACCGTACCGAGCCCCGTGGGTCCCACCTAGGTCCTCGACCGGCCATCACTAGTCACGTGCCTTCCCACTCCTAGTAGTGGGTTTCATGCCTTCCCCACACTCGAACCCCCGACCTCTGTAAGGTACAAAGGTCTTTAAATGTGAGTGTGAGTACAAATACTCACACTCACATTTAAAGATTTGTACCTTACCTAGAGGTCAAATTCGAGTGTGGGAAGGCATGAAACCCACTACTAGGAGTGGGAAGGCTGTGACTAGTGATGGCCGGCCGAGGACCTAGGCCGGGACCCACAGGCTCCACGTGAACTCGGTCACTACAAAAAGGCGCCTTTGTAACGACTCGACCTTCGTGGCCGCCGCCGCTAGCGACCCGCCCTTCGTGGACAGTCGTACCTAGCCCGACCTCCGTGAGTATCGCAACCAGCCTCACGGTCTTCCCATGCCTAGTCATGGGTTTTGCCTTCCCTCACACTCGAACCCGACCTCTAGGTAAGGTACAAAGGTCTTTAAATATGAGTGTGAGTACCAAGGAGCAAGTATTGAGGACAAAGATTATACCCTCGTGAAAGTGTTGTGGAGGAATCACAATGTCGAGGAGGCCACTTGGGAGACCAGCGGGGAGATGCGTGAGAAGTATCCGCATTGTTCGATGGAGTTGGTAAAATTATGACTAATTTATTCTATGTAATGAACCCACTTCATTTGCATCTTACACGTCATTCATATCATTCACGATTATTACACGTGTCACATTGAATAAACTTTATAAATATTTCTTGAGCATGTTATACATGATATATAACATATTCATGTTGCATTCTATGTTTTATGTACTTAGACCATCCCTTAATTTGTGTGATTAAATGTACTTTAAATGTGTTGAACTTCTCGCACTTTTACTGTTCGCTCGCGGACTTTTCTTGAGTGTTTCGACCTTCCCATGGACCTAGAATCACCTTGGGATCATTTAGGATCATTTCGGGAGTGTTTCTGAGCACTTTACAAAAAATTGGACAACCTGAAGCCGAGCGGCGCCCAGCGCGCTCAAAAGGCGAAACCACACCAAAATCTCAGAACCAAGCGGCCACCTAAGCGGCCGCGCTACTCCCTTGCTCTGTTCCGATAAAGCCCTATCTTTTTCTAACTTAAAATTTTGATTGACCTCGATTCGCCACGTCACCAGCCGATTCTCCACCCTGGCAGCCACTTAAATGCCTTTAGAGAGTATCAAAGACTCCCATTTCACACCTTCAACCCATACAACATAGAGAGAGTGTGGAGAGTCCAAGGGAGAGTTTGTGGAGTAATCTTGCCACAACTTGATCGCTCGGAGTCGGAATCACGATCCGTCACGGAGTGAAGAGCTCGACTAGGTAAACGTTTCTAACCAAACAAACTCTTCATCTCATGGTGGGTTCTTGAGTATTCACTTCTACCCAGGTTTTTAGGGAGTGTGTGTTGATTTCTCAAGATTTCAAACTTGGAAGTTAGAGATTCAACCTTGTGTGACCTTTGTGACTAGAGGAGACATCACCTTTGGCTCAAATTCTCCCTCCTTGGTCCATTTCTTCAAGAGGTAAGCTACTACCCCCTCTTCTTCATCTTTTATGTCTCATATGACATTTTAAACTTCAAATGAGTAGAGTTACCATGCTAGAAATATGAACTTGTGATTTTGCCATGAAATGTGGTATTGGGATTGTGAAATATGATGAAACTTGTAATTTGTTGTCGGGAACTCGAATTTGGGCGTTAATGTGCTAGGATTAAAGTACAAGACCACTTCCGTAACTCGACATCATTAGTAACCTAAAAGGACTCTAACGGAGTCGATTAGGGTTTGATAATGAATGTGACCACGTGTGTGTTTTGTGAAGCTCTTTGGATGCTCGAGGGACCCGTTGGGCGATTGGTTGTGCGATACACGTATAATGGCATTGTGTTGAATTTGATATTGGCATGTTATGGCACACATTAGTATGTTGTTATTATGGTCGTTATACTCCCTACTTTGGAGTATAACACTTTTATTTAATGTTTAGTAAACACCTACTTGAACATTTGGTTGATTGGTTTAATGTGTCGAGTAAACACCTACTTGAGCATTAGTTAAGTCCATGGCATATTTGTTGGAGGTGTATTGACGCCGCTATTGCGTGAGCCGGGCTACGTAATAGCCGAAGGCCAATACACTGGGCCTCGCCCTACCTGGCCACGGTACGGGGTTATAGCGCTAAGTGTTGTATGGAATAAACGCGACCTTGGTAAGCTATACCGTGATTGTTTCTGTCGTGGGGACCGAGTCTTCACGTCGACGTGGATACGAAAACGGTTCACTTTGGTTTTGTATTTGGTTCGATGATCTACGATATCAACGGTTTCTTCATTGGTATTATTGGTTAGTTGGTTGGAAGTTGGTATGTCGGAGGTGTACCTCGACGGTATCCTTTAAATGTGTTTATATATTGCACCTACGTGAGATGCATGTTACGTGACTTGTGTTATGAGTTACTTGGTTAGATGATGATGGAGAACTTCTATATTATGCCTACCATGTTATATGAAATTCTTATTATTGTTCGCATCTCGCATGCCATCTTGTTGCATTAGTAGCTTATTGAGTTTTATAACTCACCCCGTCCATTGTTTATTGTTTTCCTTAGATCCCGAGCCCGCAAGAAACCCTCGGTGATCGTTCGTTGCCCTGTATTCGCGCCCGCTCTTTGGTAGTACTGTGAGCCTTGGTATTTTCTTTTGGTGAGGCCGAGGGTACATTTGTTATTTAAACATTGTAAAGTTGGGTAGAAGTCACGTACTTGTTGTTCATTCAATATTCTTTTGTAGATGCCGATGGTTGTCGGCTCTTGTAAATGTTACTTATTTTTATATTCCGCGCACTCGATGACGTTACATGTTAAGCCCGAGCTCCTTGTCTCGTGGGTTTGTTGGTTATATCATATGTTCTCTTCCGGCATTTGTGTGACCGTGATGTCTTTTTTGGTTTTAAAATGAACATACATTTGCATTGTGGGTTTTTGCACGAAAAGTGATTTTGAAACTGTGCATTTTATGTCCCGTCTCACGAACCGGACGAAATTCAACATAGGATCTTGGGTCGGGTCGTGACACCTTCCGTTCCAAAAGAACAACATTTTTCCTCTTTAGTTTGTCCCAAAATTAGTCACATTTCTAAAAAATGTAATAATTTTAGTGCAATTTGATGAATCTACAAGTAAATAAATTAAAGTACCAATCTTAAAAAGTTTGACATATTAAATGAGTTTTATTTTTATTTTTATGGAACAAAAGGATACCAAACACCGACTTTATTTTTGCCAAAAACCCAACGGATATTAAAAAAAAGGTGAAATAAAAACAAAATCATTAAACAAGTAAAAACAAAATAAAAGACCACCAGTCTCTCTCTCTCTCTCTCCTTCCAAGTAAACGCATCAGTTAAGTGTTATCTCATGACTTCGCCACGTTAAGGAACGTCAAAGATCGAAGGACTACACTGACAATAATCAAAAACAGGAGGACCAAATCAGAAAAAAGGTGAAACACACACACACACAATTCAAATGGAAAACCCAACTCGAATGCGGACGCAACGACGTGATACACATACAAACAATTATATACTAGCTGTAGCTGGTAACCTCACCAAACGTAACGTTCATTTCCGTCTCCTGCCTTGGTTCTTCACACTCTCTCTCTCTCTCTCTCTCTCTCCCCACACACTCACACTCTCTGAAACGTTTTGTATGCTTCTCTCTTTCTTTCTCTCAATCCCACTACAAGGAAGAAATATATACACTTTATATATACACTTTCCCGGAATTGGGATTGTAGCATCATTGGAATTGGAGTTCAGTTTGAGAAACAAAAGCTTATAATTTAGTTGGCTGGCTTCAACTAGTTTGTTTTCTCATCAGATCACACTAGGTTTTTCTTCTCTCAAATTGAGGATTCTAGTGCCACCGAAACTCGTAATTAAAAATTGGGTTAGAATCAATCATTCTGAGTGTTTTGAAATTTTCAGACATTTCGATGGCTATTATTTATGTTAATTTTTTCCCTTGTTTTTGTTTGATTTTGAGAATACTGTAGGGTTTGCATGATGGATTTTGATAATGATAATAGCCAACTTGAACCAGTTCAAGATGATTTTTATTTGGATGACTGGTTAAACGAGCTCGGAGCTGGCGATATTCAGGATAAAAATAATCCAACTGGGTAATATTCCTTAATTTCAAATGCATTTTCTTTTTCTAACTCTTGCTTTCTGTGTGTGTGTGTGTGTGTTTGTGTGGTGCATGAATGCATGCGGGGTGATGATATATAATTCTTATTATTATTATTATTATTTTTTTGGTATCTGCTGCCAAAGTTTTATTTTTAGTATCTAATTTGTTTAGTGAATTTTCTGTCGATTTTGGTGATGCCAGTTGATCAATTTTATTTTTTATTATTGTTTGCGTAATTGTTCAAACTGTTAGGTTTCCAGTTTTGGATTCTAGGGGTATTTCTTAATTTGTAATTTCTATGCAAAATTTCCCTTTTGTGTCCAAAGGTTTCTATCTAAATGTGAAGCGCTTTACGATATATATATATATATATATATATATATATATATATATTGCTTAGTGAGTTCTCTGTCGATTTTTGGGATGCCCTAGTAGTAATTATAGATCAATTATTAAGTTGCCAGTTTTCTTTGTCAGGGATTCTGAAGGTATTTCTTAAGTTGCAATTCTAGTCGAAATTTCCCTTCTGTGCCCAAGGAATTCTATCTATATATATATATATATATATATATATATATGTGTGTGTGTGTGTGTGTGTGTGTGTGTGTGTGTGTGTATTCTCATTATTTATAACTGGTGAAGAAAGTGTACCTGGTGTTAAAGTTTATGGTTTTTGTATTTTTCATATTCCTATTTTTCTTATTTTTATGTTTTAGGCTCATGGTGTAGGATAATGTGTGTGAGTTTTGTGCGAAATTAAGTACGATAATTGAAGATGGTGAAGTTCTGCAGACTTTCATGTTTACAGGAGGCCTGTATACTGCAGTTTCGACTACTGAAAAGAGTTGCTTGATTTGGGCTTATCCATTTTCCCTTTTTGGCTTTTATATATGTGATATTGAATGTTTGGAAATTTAGGTGAATGCAGGAATTAATTTATGGGTCATTATAACTTATTAATTTGATGCAAAATATTGCTCCATTGGCTTATGCTAAAGGTTCATTAATGTTACATGTTCCATTTCTAATCTATTGCTCATCTTAGTGGCATATCTTATCAATGTGTTTGCAATATTCAGAAGTTTTGCAATCGTCGATCTGTCATCCTAAATTTGGTTTTAAACCTCCTGCATCAAAAATGAAAATTTTCTGTTCACCCCACTTCATTGCACTAGGTGATGTGATGCTAGTAGAATGGATCTCTACCTTGTCAAAAGATCCTGTTAAAATCTGCATGGCTAAATTAGTCTGATTTAATTTATTTCTGTAGTATCATCTTTAGCATTTAAGTGTGAGGGTGGTTAACCACAAAAAGAGAACTTTAAGAAGCTGTTCAATGCTACCAAAAAAGGGTATAATTAATTGTCTGTATGTAAATATGGGCTACGGTCATGAAAATATCCATTGCACGTCACCATGAAACTCGCTAGTCAAAGGGATTTCTGTAGAAGAAGATGCATAGCTATCTTGTATCGAAGCATACAAATGAGCCAAAACACTGGTTTTACTGCTGCCAGTTTTCTGTTTTTGGAAAAGATAAAAACATGTTTCTGCTTTGTTTCCTTTGCCTCTGTGAAACAAAATATTTACAGCCAGTAGGCGTAGTAGTTAGACTGAAATAAATGGAAGAGGAAATCAATAATCTTTCGTTCCCTTGATGTTTCTGTTTGTGAGACAAAATACATCTGGTGGGCTCATTAGAGATCTAAATGTTTTCCATTTGAATAGCTAATTTGTAACTTTTCTGTATTTAGCAGACTGATAATTTCCGTTATGTGGTTGCAGTACTTTCGCATACATTTTCTTTGTGTTTATGGTTGGCGTCCTTCAGAAATTCTTGCCTTGACAAAGAAGTTCCAAACATGACGGATCTTGAGTCTCACCTTACACTCACCTTAACACCTCCCTCCCTCACCTTCACTCCAAGAAACTGGTGTTCGGAAGCAAAGAGGGTCGTTTCGGTTGTTAGAAACCGTAAAGCGCAAGTAATGATGGAGCAAGCTTTTGTCTCGCCCTTAACAAATATGCTTTATACAGTTCTCATATAGAGAATATTCTCCTCAGTCATATTGCTTAATAGGGAAATCTAAGAAGGATAGGGGCGAGTGTGGCTAATTGGCTGATAATCTGGCGTTAGACCGAACACAATGGGCAAAAGGATTCACGGGTATCTCAAGTTATTGGGACAAAATTCCATTTTAATGAATATCGAAGCATAAATCATAGGTTTTAGATTTGGACGTTTTCAAGATTTTCTAGTTTGGATAATCTTGTGTTTTTTTCTAGTTTCGATAATCCAGTGAAAACTAACAAACAGATCACTTATCATATAGTACTATTTGCATGACAGCATGGAAGGAATCCAGGAGTCCTCATCTTCTCCAAGCAATCCAAATCAAAGGAACAATATTTTTGCAAACATGGAAGATAGGTTATGTCAAGGCTCTGCTAAAAGGTATAGTTGCGAGTTTCTATCTGCTGTACCCATTATCGCGATCTCTTATACTACCATTTTGGTGTACTGACAATTCACTGCATCTGTGTCTTCTTTTGTTGGTGGGGAGGGGGAGGGAGTGTTCACATAAGAGCGTGAGAGTTAATTGCTTCACTGTCTTTTCCTATTGTTTCTTCGTCTTACATGTGTGGTTACATTTGCAGCCAGAATCTGTGAGTGGCATATGTCAGCAGATGATGCCAGTGGACGGCTTGTATCGTGATAGTAGTGCAGTCATGTCATCTGATTCAGGTATTGAGATAAACGTGGTTTACACCATGTATTAGGTATCTTTTTCTTTCTCGGTATCTTGTTGATTGAGAATGCATTATTCCATCACTATATATATATATATATATATATATATTCTGTGCCTTCTACATTATTTAGAGCATTTGCTGGATGTTGTACCCATGTCTTTCTTAATTCTGACGTGATTTTAAATGTTTATTATCTGCTAGTCAGTGACTACAATATATAGGAGAAAATGAGCGAAGTGTTGTGTTTGATTTAGATAATGGTGCTATTTGACAGGAAAATAATTGCTTAAGATGGTCAATGTCGTAAAACATATCATTCCTTTCCAAAACTCAATCTTCCAACTTAAAAAAATTTGAAAATGTTAACTGTATTCATCCATGTTTGCATCGTACTTTTGCAAGAACATACGCAGAAATAATATGCACATGCTGATTGATGGAACTCATATCTGGGTCTCATTGTCCACACACCAGAATAAGCATTATACAATATTCATGATAATAGAATCATTTTGAATATGGTATTTTATAAAGCTGGTATTGATTTGAATCTTTTGTTACAGGTCTGTTTAAGCAAACCACAACAGAAGCTTTAGATCAAAGCTCTAACTTGTGGAATATGTCTGTTCATCCGATGGAGTGTATTAGTAATCCAGGTGGACAAGCTATGCAGTCAAGCACTATTCCCGAAGTCAGCCTCTACAACAGGCTTCCCAGGGGCACCAGCGCCACCAGTTGAGAAAGCAGATCTTGAAGCAGAAGACCCTGCAGCCATATAATCAGCCACCTTTACCGCATGCAAACACCCAATATGCTCCACAAAAGCTGCAAAATCACATAGTCCCTGATCAGCTTCATCCTTCTCAACTCTTGCTGCGCACGTTGCAGAATCAGCGACAAATGGGACAGTTACAAAATCAGCAGACATTGGGGCTACAAAGCAAGTTTCGTGGATTGCAGCCACAGCAGCAGATATTCCAACCACAGTCAGACGTACTCGGGCCAAAGACACATCAATATCCGTTCCACCCTTTTCAACAGCTTGGGAGTACAACACCACAACAGAACTTTCAGAAAACCTCGAATCCAATGCACTTAAACTTTCCACAGACTGGGATTACAAATAATCCAAATAACACTATACTCGATGGTATGCAGCAGACATCTCAAAATTCGGCTACATTACGTCGTCATCAGAGTGTTAATATTGGTGAACAGCAGAAGCCACTAGAGCAGTCACAAGGAGCATATCCTGAAGGCTCGTCAGGTAATTCAGGTATTTATGCTTGACTGGAATCCTATATTGAATAGATATGCTCAAAATATACTGCTTTTTGGAAATATGGTAAAGAAAAATTGTTCTCTTCTGACGCCTGGACTTCAGTAATGTTATAGCACGATATATGTGCTCATAGTCACATGTACACTAATTCTTTTGGAAATATACACTAATTCTTACAACACTTGTCTTCTCCTTAACATCATTCATCATGACGTACATATGGATTGCTTAGTGTTAAATTGCGGAATGACAGGGTGAATAATGTTGAGTCTGGTGAGCATTGCAAGAAATTACAGGGTATTCCACCATACTTATCGCCTCATGCAGCACTATGGTTACTATGAAAACGCTGTGAGCAAGATTTACTTGGTCATAATTGATAAAGATAATATGTGGGAACTATAAGACCTATGAGGTACATGGGTAGGGGCAATGCTAGTCATGTTCATGGGGCCATGGCAATACATGCATATATGTGGAAGTAGTTATGAGTTACTTCCTCCATCCCAAAATGAGTGCCCCTTTTTTCTTTTTGGAATGTCCCAAAATAAATGTCCCCTTTCCTTTTCTGGAAAGTTTTTTTAGGTTTATTGTCTATTGTGCCCTTCTTGTTTGTGAGATAGAGAAGTAAGTGGACTCCAACATCATCGGTGATAAATTGAGGGGCATTAAAGGAAAAAAATGTGTATATTCAAAGGAGAGACTTATTTTGGGACGGAGGGAGTACTTGCTAAACATTTTTGGTTTCCGTACATTGGTATTGTACAACTTTCTTATTTTAAGAGCCTTTCGAGAAACTTCTGTATGGAGTTCTGCATGATTTATGCTATATTTTGGTCTGGCTAATTCAGGGTGATTATTTGATATTCTTAGGGGCATCAGTTGACTGCACCGTTCATAGTGAACATGCTGCTTTATCAGATTGGTATGATCAAGCTTACCAGCAGGTAACCTCATAACATTGATCACTTGCCAATGTTCAAAAGAACTAATGTTAGGCATCTGCATCAGCATATCTATGTATGATTCCTATCCTGATTGGCTCATGCTAACGCTATTTTTATTTAATATTTTCTTGGGTAATACAGACATACTTTAAATGCGATGTTCACTCTTCCCTCCTCTGCTGGTCTATTATGCACTCTAAATGACTCATCAAATAGTTTTTGACAATATGAAAAGTGCAGAAGGTCTCCTCATCTTACCCCCTCCCTGGGCGCCTTCCCAGTTATCTCCTACTCTCTGAACCTTCTTTGTTTTCTTCATTTTGAAGCAAAGGATACTTATTGGAACTGAGAAAGCATGATGCATTCCCGGGTGGGGTGGGGTGGGGTGGGAAGAAGTACACCCTGTTACAGCTTTTAACTACCATGTTCGTATAAACAGGAAAAAGAAATAAAGACGAACGGTATTGAATTGGCCTGCCAATCCCATCTGTGCACCATATAATCAGCATCACTTTTTGTGCTCTGTTTGTTTTCTTCTTTTCATTCTTTTGGTTTTCTCATTTAGTGTGTCTGAAGGGAGGGGGGGTATAATGGTGGGAGGGGAGAGGGAAATGGTGAGGTAGGCTGTTTGGGATGTAGTAATGAAGAGGGATATAACATGAACATTTTCTCCTTCATGAACCAAATGTAAATCTATTTTCTTGAACTCGAAGTCAAGGAGATCCATTGCCATATGAAGTTAGTGGCAGTTTGGCTTCTCGGACATGGACAGAATTCTACAAACTGAATCTTGAATTAAACTGCTTTGGTTGGATACAACTTCCCATCTGTTATTTCTTTCTAAAGTTGATTGGTTCTTGGAAGGTTGTGCCTGTTATGTCATTCTGTCTCAAACATTGACGTTCTTTCCTTTAGTTTGTTTTGTGTCCCCCTGACCTTTTGTTTCAAAATGGTTTAGTTTGCGCTTATTATGATAGTTTCATGGACATCCCTATCATTACATGTACTCCCTCCGCCCCAAAATGTGTATCCCTTTTTGTGTTTTAAGAAAATTAAGGAAGTTGACTTTTTAGTCATTTTAGTAGCACATATAAATAAATACCCTTAGTTTTTAGATTATATTGCTAATGCACATTGAAACATGGTAATTGGCAAACGTGATTTTAGTAACTTCATTAGAAAATGGACACTCATTCCACGACAAACTTTTTCAAAATGGGACTCATTTCCGGAAGGAGGGAGTATAATTTTGTTATTCTTGGACGTTGAAACCTGTTCTTATACTTCAGAAACTTTCATTGTGTTATGCAGATTCAAACCATGAAAGAAAATTGCTTACCTGATCTGGTAAGGCTATACAAGAAAGCCCATGAGTTGAGCCTTCAGGTGCTTTAGTTTTTCCATATCCTTCTCACTTTAATCACCAACTTATTTAGTAACCCTCTCCCTATAGTTAATACTCCATATTCAATTCCTTACACACCCACTGTTTTGCTTGCAGTCACCAAATGCAGAATCTGCAGAAAAGTACGAGAGAATGAAAACATTCATAAATAAGATGATTGTATTCTTGAAGATTTCAAGAGCTGAATTGATTCCCTATCCCAAGGAGAAAGTGATGAACTACATCCAGTACATCACTAACTACATTAGGACAGTTAGAAGCAAGATTGCTACGTCCATGCAGCATCACGAGCAACTCCGACCAGATGGAAATATGTCTGACGCACCTCAATTGCCGCCAGAGGGAAACTTGAAACTGCAGTTAAATCAACTGCTTGGTTCACCCCAAATGGTTCCAACTATAGAAATGAACATGACAAACTCAATGCCAAATGTCTCGTTTCCAGGTCCTGAAAAGGAAATGCTCCCAAACTGTTTCAGTACGGTTCTGGAAGATGGCCTCTGCAGACGAACGGATCAAATCACTCTTCTCAAATGCGAACGGATCAAAGAACATTCAGTCCTTTACAGATTGGTTCGTTTAAATCTACAAACCAGAATGGGTTAAGCATGCAACAACACAAAAACCTCTTCAAGGAACCATGTCAGTATTTCAAGTGCGCCAACCACTACCATTTTCCCCTTCCATCATATCACGGAAATAAGAACCTGGAGATAGAAAGACTGAAACAAGAAGTGCTCCATGCACCAATTGATCAAAATAAGCAGCATATATCAATGCATAGGACGAATGAGCTTAGCGGTGCACTTGTGGGACAGGTGACGTCTTCAAGTTCCAGAATGCTGCCACAGTCTTACTCAGCTCGTCAACATGCAGAATATTCTCAATTTCTCCTTCCATCAACTCCAAGTCATCTTCAAGCCACTTCTCCTCAGACCTCTCATCATTCAATTTCTTCACCATACATGGACAAAAGCAATAGTTTGTCACCAATTTCCATAGGTGGAAAACCCCTGCAGCCTGCTACATCACCTTGTATACTTCCTTCTCCTTCAACTCCATCTTCCATATCGATAGATCCTGAGAAGCACTCTTCTGTGGTTTCACCACTATCAGCTACAGAAAATACAGAGCACCAGATAACAACGCAGAACCAAGTCCTTGACACTATTGGAACTGGGGCATCATCAACCTTCTTGCTCGCAGAATCCAGTAGTCCAAAAGACAGCCAGCAATCACATGCCATGGGACGCTTAATTGACGCGGTTCGTGTATCATGATCTTATTCAGCTTCCACTATTTACTTTCATTAGCTCTCATAACTTCACTTTTCAATTTTATGACTAATGAAGTCAATCTTTTACTTGATGCTTATCCAAGGTATACATATTGTCTTTACATGGCTTTGAATTAACGCAGTTCATGATAAGAACTTCCAATAAATCATGCTTATGATATTCAAACTATGAGCAAATAGACATGTGTCTATTTCTTTGGTTATAATCAAACGTTTTTTGGCTAATGAAGTCAATGTTTTACTTTATGCTTATCCAAGCAATACATATTGTATTCACATGACTTTGAATCGATGCAGTTCATGATAGAACTTCCAAGAACTCATGCTTACGATATTGAAAATATGAGCAAATAGACAAATGTCTATTATTTCGTTATAAACAAACGTCCGACCTAATGATGATAGAAGTGTCACCAGATATAATTGTCGTAATACAGATGGTTGTCGTCTGTGCCATCCTGATATTTTCATGTATTTTCTTTGGTTTACAGTCAGTATTTGACTTATGCCTTCTTATTTCAGGTAAAATCACTATCATCAAAAGCACTTCAAGCCTCTTTGTGCGAAATCAACTCAGTCATGAATGTCATTGACCGCATAGCAGAAACACCTAAGGGTCCTGTCGGCCAAGACTTGGTAGCTGATATACGGTCTCATTCACAAGATGAAACTGACTTAAGGCTGCATTATGGAACGGCTTCAACAGAAAAAATGAGGCGCCAAATAAGTGCCCTGTGTTTGGAAGCTTCATCTTCGGCTCTCAGTGAAAGCGACACTGACAAAATTGATGGGTTAACTGGCCAGGCATCTGACACGGTGTCAACTTCACCATCTATGAACAAGAGACCAAGGAATGAGGTATGCTCTTAGTTATATAATCATACTGTTACGATTTAGCATGTGCTTTTACTAAAGTATGATCAAAGTAACCACTTTTTAATTTGATAAACTTGGAATGAAACCGATCTGTAGTTGTATCACTTCTTCGATGATGCGTTGCTAGATGCTTGAGATTTTTAACTTTGATAATTGTAAGAGGTGAAAGCTTATTACTTTTTTTTTTTCTAAATTTCTTGTTGGTTTGATGAATTTTTTCCTTTTTTTCCCTTTATTGATTACTTTACTCGGCTGCATACAGATGAGATTGCTTTAGAGCATATACATCTAATATTTATGTATTTACATATAATGTAAATCTCGCATGCCATCATCATTCTCATGATTAAATTTGTTGGCGACTCATTAATGTTTTTATTTTTATGAAAGGATGTGTATGAACCGGACATGATTAAACTCGATAACATTGTCGAAAGATTAAAATAATATTATTTCCTTAATGTGGTATTAGGCAACGAACCTAAACTTGTTAGTTGATTCTCGCTTCTTCCTTCTATGATTCCTTTCCATGTTCTTATCCTTTTTCCTCTAACCTTTTGAAAAATTATGGTAATTATTTTGGGTAGGTGTATTGATTTTGTAGCATTACACTGAGTTGTGGCTGTAATTCTTGTAAGGTTTGTTTGTGGATCCATAGTTGTTGATTTGTTCAAGCTGTCGTAATATAGTGTAGTTGCCCCAAAACTGTGTCTACATTCTGAATTTTGTCAACTGCTCAAAGTATGTCATAATCCGAAGAGATCACAAGTAACTTTTTCAACAATTGTTAAATTCACTTTCATTGACAAGAAAAATGTGTAACATGTCTAGTAATCCTCCTAAAGCAGCCATACTGTTTTCTCCATTGATGCAGCACACTAATGTGATAGTGAAAGAAATTAAAGAGATAAACCGGAAGCTTGTTGAAACTGTGTTGGAAGTGTTGTTAGATCCCAGTGAAGTCGCTGCAAGACTTGGGGCTCATCAAGATGGGACCATAGTAAGGTGCTCATACAGTGCTGTGTGTTTTCCTGAAATGCTGAGACCGCCATGTGCTCCATCAGGAACGGTATGATTCTTACAAATATTTCAATCTTTTGTTTTAACTTCTCAGTGCTAATTCACGGCATACTTTGATTCATTCTGCTCACAGCTCCCGAAATTTCTGTTACTATTGCTTGTTCTGGATGATTATCCAAATTCCTCCCCAATAATCTTGGACATATTCTCTGATGCCTCGGGGTAAGAGAACAACATTTATTCTCCTCCTACCTACTTACCTGACTTCAATTTTACTTGACAAGTCATATTGATTGGAAAATTTTCTCTCTATTGGCAGCAGCGAACAGCTAGAGGAGCTGTTGCAGAAGGCAAAGGCCAAGTTCAATATATCGCTTCAGAGACTTTCACAGCCGATATCTCTAGGAGAGATGGCAAGGACCTGGGATGCTTGTTCTCGGGCTGTTTTTACTGAGTTTGCTGAGCAAAGAGGAGGAAGAAGCTTCAGTTCAAGGTATGGAAGCTGGGAGAACTGCTTAACTGCTCTCTGATCCTCAAACTGCAAAGAGTTTTGCCAGATTTTCCATGTACATCTTTTTATCTTTGTTTACTGGAAGAATGTATTTGGATAACGATGAGTTGAGCGCTTTTCACATAGAATTCTCGGCCTTCATGGTAGTACTCATAAAGACAACGAGATCCCCAGCAGCAGCAATTGCAGCAGGAAAAATGGTAGTCATCATTATAGAATTATGAAAGAAAGAGAAGTATTGAAAAACATTTTAATGAAAAACAGTAATTATGTATTTTGAATTATGGTAAGATTGTGTATTTTGAATCAGTTTTAATTACCAAATGACAGTATTTTTAATTCAGCCTGTTCCCAGAACTACATATTGGCCTTGCTGTGTGAGACATTAGTGCTTTCCAAATCCCCTTATGCCTTTGGTTAGACTTTGAAGTCTGATTTCTCGGAACAGGGCTGCTGTGTGAGACATTAGTGCTTTCCAAATCCCTTATGCCTTTGGTTAGACTTTGAAGTCTGATTTCTCGGAACAGGGCGAAGGAGGAGACTTTGAAGTGTCGTACCAGTGTCGGGTGCTATTGGACCTTTCTCACCCCAGAAGTTAAGTCAAATATTGAGCTTTCGTCCACACTAATTAACTATGCACTTAGCACATTCCATAACCGATGCGGGAAGCCCAACAATCCTAGGAAGTCAACATAGGACTTAGCTTCACATTCCATTCCGCATACATCATTGGCATTTGTCACGGAGATTAGAAGATTTTGAAGTTCTCCATTCATCTCTAAATAAGTCTCATTTTTAATTTTTTTATAAAAAAAAATTCCAAGTAATTTTCTAGAACATTTAGGGCCAAAGGGAGTAGACTATTTTTATATATTATCCAGTTGAGTAATGCTAAATGTACCTAAAGAGACAAAATTTTTGCACCAAATAATGTGTCACCTAATGGTACAAAACCAAAATTAAAAATTACAATTAATGCATTATGACATTGTCACATCATTCGTACAAAAATTTAATTCTTTTAGACGCATAGCATTACTCTATTCAGTTAATGGTGACTGAGTTTCACATCATGTTCATAACAAATGTTTGTTGCACAGACTTCGAAGTTTTTGGTTGTAGATATGATTAGGGGTATACATCGACGTGGGTGGATTTGAGGGTACTTTGTCACCCAATTTGCATTTTACCGATCCGTTTGGATTGGATTGCAGATTAAGCTCCTGGTATTGGTTCAATTTTTATTGATAATTTTTGACCAATTTGAAATGACTTCTTAAAAATGAAGTTACCAACATTGATTATTGGTGATGTGTGGTCTAACTGTGGACTGTGGTGTCGGGATTGAGGTTGCGGCGTTAGACACACCACAACAACTACATATTCTTGCAATCTTTGTGTCTCGATCAACCAATACCGATAATGTTATGGTACCTGTCTAATGGCAGTTGGCCAGGGCACATGCAAGTTACTCGTCTTATCACCGAATCATTAATGCTCAGTCGGGGTACAGTGACTCCATGGCGTTGCTCTTGCCCCGATGTTACTCAGGTTGATCGGGCGAACAGTTGCTCAAGACTCAGTAAGTTCGAGTCTAGGCTTGGTTCTCGAACCGATTTTACTTAGGTCGGTCGGTTAGACAGTGGCTCGAGACCTAGTAAGTTCGAGTCTAGGCTTGGTTCTCGGGTTTGAGCTATAATTTATGATCATGAGATCGATTAATATAGGAATAATTATGACTGGTACACTTTTGGGATTTTCAACCATTGTTAACGGTATCTTCCTTAAATTTCTCATGTAAATCTTTCCTTCCATTTCAACCATTGTTTACTTTTGCTACAACCTTCATATATATATATATATATATATATATATATATATATATATATATATATATCTCTCTCTCTCTCTCTCTCTCTCTCTCTCTCTCTCTCTCTCTCTCTCTCTCACACACACACACACACACACACACAACCCCACTAGGTCGTTGACAAATTTGGTCCTCGTTAGTAGAAACCCCACTCATGATGATGAACCGGAAAATCATACCTCCTTTCTACATACAAGAGCTCACATTAATTAAATGAACTAATTGTTAACTAATTGTTCCGCCGAACATTTCCTAGGTTAATGATAGAAAACATTAAGCTGATGAAGCTTGTACTTTATTCCAAGGTTCTAAAAATCGCTAGGCGGGCGCTAGGCGCCAGAGCAAGGCCTAGCGCCTAGAGGCCTAGTCGGGGCCTAATCGGGGCCTAGGCGGGGCCTAAAAATTGAGGCATAATTACACTATGGATCCATACCAACATGCTGTAATAATAATAAATAGCTAAATATGACCAAATAAACTAAAAATAATGATCACATTATAATATTAAGTTAAAAATTAAAATTAAATTTACTATCATTTCAAAGTAAGGGGAAGAAGAAGAATACTTTAATAACTTGAGGGAAAAAAAGAAATATTTTAATAACTTGAGGGGGAAGGTGTCATTTTAAAAATTAAAAAAACCCTAAAATTAAAAACAAACGCCTACTCTAACAAACTCAATCTTACACGCCTTTTCCTCTCTCTCTCACTGTCTGTCTCACCTGTAAACTCATAGACTTTTTTTTTTTCACAAGCCTCTCTCTCCTCACCTGTCTCAACTCTCACGCCGTAAGACGCGACGGCATCTCCCACGGCAACGACAACGGCATCTCTCACGGCAATCTCTCTCGCTCTCTTACTCTTTCTTTCTCTCTATTTCTCGCTCTCTTTCTCTTTCTCTCTCTCGCTCTCTTTCTCTCTCACTCTCTCTTACTCCGGCCTCTTCACCGGCGGCGTTCTCCCTCCCTCTCACCGGAGGTCTCCCACGCTCTCATGAAATTAAGGCTGGGCGTTGGCGGCGCCGACGCCGATTAGTCGGCGACTAGGGCGCCTAGTCAACGATTATCTTCTCCGGCGACTTTTTGCCCGATTTGACGTTAATCGCGGCGTGGTGCCGGCGACCAACGCCTAGGCGGCGACTAGGCGGTCCTAGGCGGCGCGTTTTAGAACACTGCTTTATTCTGGATATTTCATGCCCTTTTCAATGTTCAAAATTCAAAATGAATTATTTTCAAGGTTGCAATATTTATTAAATATTTGAATTATCAAATATGACTAGTTGAATAGATTCAACATTATTGAAGGGGAATAATACAGTCCAATTAATCTATACTGATTTTTAAGAAATTCCGGCACGAGCAACCTTAGTAGTGGTGGTGGACATGGTAGAATGGAACGAGAAAAGGTTGGGGAAGAAGAAACAGTGTTAAATAAAAATTATGCATTGACAAGTGATAATATGAATCGTGATGCATCAATTTTGCATCTCGATGCATAAAATTTGAATTACGATACATCAATTTTGAAACGGGCATGACGCACAAAATTATGGGCGTGATGCCCAAAATTATGGGCGTGGCGCTCATTTTGAACTCTTAAAGAAATGCATCAGATTTGGATGTTGTGATGCATAGCGTGTCCATGTTTATGTACAATACTATGTATCGCGATGCACACTTTGAATTCTTGCATCGCGATACTATAAAATAGTACTTTTTAGTACAATATTATGCATCGCGATGCACATTTTGAATTCATGCATCGCGATGCTATAAAAAGATACTTTTTAATATAATACTATGCATCGTGATGCATACTTTGATTTGCGATGCATTGATTTGTATTTGTGATGCCAATTTGTATTTGCGATGTATCGATTTGAAATTGTGATGCATCGCGTGTCTGTTCTATATATTTTAAGGGTATAGACGACATTTAACAACAAAAATACTTTTTTTCGATTTAAAATAAGTATATGAGTCTAAACTAGTTGAAAACTCATCAAAGAGATGCGGCCCAAGTTCACCCATTAATGTACTTGTATATCTTAGGGGTGTAAATTTGAACCGCCAACACGAAACCAAACCAAGTGGTTTGGTTTGGTTTTAGACTAGGATGGTTTGGTCACGGTTTGAAAATTTTATAAACCGATCGGTTCGGTTTGGTTTGTGGTTTTAGGGGTCAAACCGAAACAAACCGAACCAAACCAAACCGTTATATATATATATAATATTCTTGTTATTAATAGTCATTGATTTGTCTTGAAAATTTTATACCGAGATCTAGAAAAATCTAAGAGTAAAGATGGTAATTGCACGCCTTAGTCTCTCAACTCTCTCACTTTTTCTCTCACCTTAACGCAATGTCGCGCTTCATCATTAGTTCGCCATTGTCCCTCTCACTTCGCCAGCGCTCTCCATTTCACCTCGCTAACATTCTTTTTCACACCTCATAGAATCAAAATTTTCTCTCAACCATCGTAAAATCTCTCTCGACCTTACAAAATTAATCTCAACTTTCAATATTTGAAAATTTACCTTGTCTTCTTCTTTTCCAATATTTGAAAAATAAATTACTTTAAACCATAAAACCGAACCAAACCAAACCGAATGGTTCGGTTCGGTTTCAAGCCTCATGAGGTTCGGTTCGGTTTGAAAAAAATGGAACCGTTAGGAGGCGGTTCGATTCATGATTTTGTCATAAACCGAACCAAACCGAACCATTTACACCCTAGTATATCTCAACCAAGGTTCTAAAAATCGCTAGGCGGGCGCTAGGCGCCAGAGCAAGGCCTAGCGCCTAGAGGCCTAGTCGGGGCCTAATCGTGGCCTAGGCGGGGCCTAAAAATTGAGGCATAATTACACTATGGATCCATACCAACATGCTGTAATAATAATAAATAGCTAAATATGACCAAATAAACTAAAAATAATGATCACATTATAATATTAAGTTAAAAATTAAAATTAAATTTACTATCATTTCAAAGTAAGGGGAAGAAGAAGAATACTTTAATAACTTGAGGGAAAAAAAGAAATATTTTAATAACTTGAGGGGGAAGGTGTCATTTTAAAAATTAAAAACCCTAAAATTAAAAACCCACACGCCTACTCTAACAAACCCAATCTTACACGCCTTTTCCTCTCTCTCTCACTGTCTCACCTGTAAACTCATAGATTTTTTTTTTTCACAAGCCTCTCTCTCCTCACTGTCTCAACTCTCACGCTCAGAAGACGCGACGGCATCTCCCACGGCAACGACAACGGCATCTCTCACGGCAATCTCTCTCGCTCTCTTACTCTTTCTTTCTCTCTCTTTCTCGCTCTCTTTCTCTTTCTCTCTCTCGCTCTCTTTCTCTCTCACTCTCTCTTACTCCGGCCACCGGCGGCGTTCTCCCTCCCTCTCACCGGAGGTCTCCCACGCTCTCATGAAATTAAGGCGTTGGCCGCGCCGGCCGATTAGTCGGCGACTAGGGCGCCTAGTCAACGATTATCTTCTCCGGCGACTTTTTGCCCGATTTGACGTTAATCGCGGCGTGGTGCCGGCGACCAACGCCTAGGCGGCGACTAGGCGGTCCTAGGCGGCGCGTTTTAGAACACTGATCTCAACGCAAACCCAAGTACGTTGCTACATGTATTGAGGGGGAATGGGTATCAAAAAGTTACTAATTACCACCTTCAAATTTTAAATAATTTATTTTGTGACCCTAAAAATTACAGTTTCTCTTACTTTTTCCCCCTTTGTTTTAGGAAAAAAAAAAAAAACTAAATATTTTATAATTTTTCCCCAATCTCATATTTAGAAAGATAAATAAATTTACTAAGTTTTGCACCCAACATCTTATACATGGACTGGTATTGCATTAATTACCACGAGAATTTATACTCACTCTATTACTAAATTATTGTTTTACTTGACATTTTTCTGTCAAATTGATTGTTTTTGAAATAAAAATTTGACCTTTATTTTTATATTTTTTTCAAAATCATATAACACGTAATTGTTTTATCAAAAAAGTATTACAAATTACATATTTTTATGATTTTAAAAAAATAAATAAATATACGTCAAATTTTAATTTAAAAAAAATAAAAAACATAACAATAACTTATGAACAAAGGAAATATCAACTAGAGAGAGCAAGATACACAACGATAACTATGTTGACGGTAAGTACACATTTCCATGAGTGAACGTTACAATGTAACGAGTAATGCCATGTGCACTAAAAATGTGGACTAAATGTACTCTCAAATTTCAGTTAACATGTTTTGGTTGATGAAAATATTACTCCTTTCGTTCCTAAATTATTGTCTTGTTTGACCCAAGACACGGATTAAGAAAAATAATTGACTTAATTATTAATATTGATATAGTGTGTAGTTTTTAATATCTATGTGCATATGGTCCATAATTAAAATAAAAAGAAAAAGTAAGAGTAAATTAGTAAAAATATTGTACTAAAAGGGAAATTTTCATACAAGACAATTATTTTTGAATGGACAAATAAGGAAAGCAAAACAATAATTTAGGAACGAGTATTATGTCGTAGCACTTGCATAAACACATTTAGTACACATAGTATTCCATGAATATTTCAAACACAATAACATACAGGCAGGAGCGTCTTTTAATGAATAACCACTAGTAATAATAATTAAAAAAGAAATTCTTTTACTTTTTCATTTTTCTTGCTAATTATACTGAAGTACCAAAAGGTCATAGTTCCCTTCTTAAGGAGAAAGAAATTTAAAAAAAAAAAAACCAAGCAAATTAAGCAGCCCTACGTAGTAACTTGAACTGAAAATTTGAGGCATTTTGGTCCCAAAACAGTCCAATCTCATCGCCAACTTTCAAAACCTATCTTTAAACAAATCTAGGCAAGAAAAACTATAGTCGTCGTTAGGCAATATCTCCACGTAAACGCCTTCACTTTTATACCTCTTAGGGTTAGCCTGATCGGTTGAATCGTATAGTATCACAGTCACTTTATGTCCCAGCACCAGACGGTTGGCCATGCTGAAAGACCAGTAAGGTAAAACATGCTCGAACGCATCGACGAACGGCACAATCAACTTGCCGGAAATGACCTCGTAGTGCGTTAGCGTCTTCTCGATCTGCCATGGGTTATGGTAATTATCCATCATCGGGAAGTACGCGTCCCGAGGTGGCTTGTTTTGGAGTGGGCGGGTGTTGCGCAGCTCGACTAGGACACGGGTGACTTGGTAGGGTGTCAGGGTGGTGTTGTTAGCCTTGGATGCATCTTCTTCTTCTTTGGTTTGGATGAAGTTGTAGTAAAATGCCTTCTTCATGATGATGATCTTTTCGTTTGTTTGATCGAGGTTAGAGTTAATTAGGGTTTATATAATATGTTGTGAGAACCCCATTTCGAAACTCGTCAACTCAAGAGATTGGGGTGTCTACATATGTGTATATATATATATAGGGGTTGCTACATAGAGAGGAGGTTGATTATGGAATGCCCGGATTCTAGGAGTGCGTATGCTCTTCATTATTTGGTAAAATATAAGCATATGGAGATAGAAATCTTCGTTTAGACCAAAAATGTTTCATATGGATTAATTGCTAACCAAAAATTACAAACATATACTTTCCATCTTTTGGAAATCATAATTTTGTAAAATTTACAAAGATATAGAGCTTCCATAATTTGGAAATCATAATTTTGTAAGAATTACAGAGATATTACCTTCCATCTTTTGGAAATCATATTTTCCATCTTTAGAACGAAGAAGGTGTGTGTGTGTGTGTGTGTGTGTGTGTGTGTGTGTGAGAGAGAGAGAGAGAGAGAGAGAGAGAGAGAGAGAGAGAGATCATCTCCAATATAATTTATATAGTTTCCATTTTAATCCTTTCTAGTTTCTACTAAATCATTAGAGGGCTTCGTTTGGTTAAAATCAGTCCGTCTAGTAGCATGCTTAAAATGATTATTTTTGGCCAACCTCAAAAAGAATAAATTAGGATATTTTATTTCCCAAACTATTGCAATTATTGCATATAGAATTCTTGGCTTCTTGCCTAAGAAAAAGATGGGACCTATTGATATTTTAAGGTTTCTAAATTGTGTTAATTGTTTTCCTGATGCAATTATTGCATATAGAATTTTTTACTTTTTTGATTGTTGCATCTGCAAAAATTAAAATTTTCTACATTGAATCTGTTGAATTCCTACTTGCGTCCTACAATGACACATAAAAGACTTAATAGATTAGCTTTGGTAGCAATTGAGAATGATCTTTTGAAGAAAATTGAGGCTATATTTGGCTACTCAATGCTAAGCTTTAAAATTGAAATTAGATGAATAATTTGAGCTCTACGAATTCAAATTGTTCTTTTAATTCAAATTCTGAGCTTTAAAATTAAAGTATTTAAACATAACCTGATTATAAAGGCCTAATCAAAATTTTGTTTAAGGAAGTGTTAGAAAGATGACACTTTAATTTTGATGTGAAAGTTAGACAATGGTTCGGAGTTTTAGAGAAATTTGGTATTTTAAATGTATGAAAGCAATTGCGTTATGATTATATTATGAATATGAATGTATTTGGGTATTTTGATAATTACCTTCTCTCGCTTTTTAGGGCCTAATTTTAGTTTTAACACAGAGCTTCCAAAATGTACGGCCCTTGTTAAAATGAAAATTTTGCTGGAAAGTGAAAGTAATAGAAAGTGAAGTAAAAGAAAAGAGAAAATGAAAAGAAAATAAAATTTTCTGCATATATTCTTGTGTAGAGTTTCTCAGAAGCTTACGGTATATCATTTCAGAAATATTTGTCTACTTAACATTAATATTTTTATCATCCACAAAGTCTATCATGAATAATAAGAAATGTCTACATAACATTAATATTTTTATAATATATCTATGGAGTTTTGGGGAAGAAAAAGAAAATTATGTGCTGATGAGTTCGTTAAGAGCACGAACAATGGGGTAGCTTAAGGAAACCTTGGTGGAATTCTTTGATCCAATGGACTAGCTTAAAGGTTCCTTATTAAGCCAAAAGGTGTTTGGGTAGCTTAATTTGCTACCGGAGCTTAGCCTGATTCTTCAAAAAAATTTCTCCAAAACGACGTAGTTTAGATTTAAAAGAGCTCAAAACTATGCCGTTTTGTTTAAGTTTAAATTTTTTTTTTCCCGACACGTACTGTAGCGCACTGTTGTGCACTGTAGCAGAAATGTTTTTAGCTGTTTTTGGTCATTTTCGACCATAAAAAATCCTTTTTAAATTTTTTTTATTTTTTGGTATTAAAGTACACATTTTTATCTATAAATAGAGATTTTGTTTATTTCATTTGGATACCAGATCAATTTTTATGAATTTAATATATAAATATATAAAGATATTAATTGAATGAAGATAAAGATGATGTGGTATGTAAATTTATTGGAGTTTGTGCCACCATTTGAAGAGAATTTTTGTTTAAGTAACTTAAGCGTATTTTTGTAATAAATTTGAATAAAAAAGGTGGGTAAGCATTTTTTAAGCTCCCCACCATTGTACATGCTCTAAGAAGTTATTTATTATATATGCATAAAGAAGTTGGTGAATGATAGAAAAAAGGGTTAATGACACCACTAGTCCATTGACTATGATTGATTCTACCAGTAGTCCCATAACAATTTTTTTTTAAATTTTAGTCCCTTGACTATGAAAATTAGACACGGTTGGTCCTTTTGTTGGATGCCGTTAGTATTTTTCCGTTAAGTCTGTCATGTGCCCATCACGTGCCTTTCGTTAAGGGTATTTATGAAATTTTACGTGCAAAGATATTTTCTAATACTTAGAACAATATATTATTTTCTCTCTCTCTCTCTCTCTCCTCCCCCCCCCCTCGCGCACATCTTTATCCCCTAACAGTAAGAAAATTGGTTCCCTAATTGAGGGGAAAAACTGGGTAACTGAGCCGGTGAAGAGAGGGTCCCATGGCCAAACCCGGCGATACCAATTGGTTCACCAAGAGCAGAGTGAGCGCAGCCGAAGGTGAAGTTCTTGATCATTAGCGCCGGCGACGACATGGATACTACCAAATTGTCGTTGTAAAGGCGTGCAACCAAGCTGCCATCGCCGTAGGCGTAGTAAAATGGCGGACAAGAGAATTTGGAGCATTCAGACATCTCAATCGATTCCAAAGGGCAGCAAGCCATGGCGCAGAGGTCAGAGGTGGGGAGGTGGGAGTGTACGACGGAGCAGGCACGTGAGAGGAGTGGATTTGGTGAGGTTGAGAGGTTTGTGCACTACAACAAAACTGGACATTTACAACACTTATTTCACAACGTTTTTAGAAAAACGTTGTTAAAAACCTCTTTAGACAACGTTTTAAAATAAACGTTGTAGTTTTTATATAATACAACGTTTTTAAAAATAAACGTTGTTATTTTTTTTAATAACAACGTTTTTAATAAAACCGTTGTAATATTGTCAAGCAATTAACAACGTTTGTTAAAAAAACGTTGTCTAAGCATAGTATTTTAACAAATTTGTTAGGAAACGTTGTAAAAGCTAATGTTTACACAACGTTTTTATAAACGTTGTAAACCGCGAAGAAATTTTTCAATTTTCCCTCTCCCGCCTTGTAGCCTTTGCGCGGTTTGCATAATTGATAAAATTCCCTAAAAGTCAAAATCCGTAACCAAAGAAAATCCACTCGCTAACATCAATTCACCGCCGTCATCTCTACCGTCTCTCTTAGTCTTCATCTCCGTCTGTCTCTCTCCGTCTCCATCTATGTCCTGTCTCAATCCAGGGGTCGCCGCTACCGTCTCTCTCTCCGTCTCCGGCTAATCTTTTATGCGACCGCTGAGTGGATCGCCGCATCGTCTCTCCATTGCTCATCGCCGCTACATGTAAGACTTAATCATCGGTAATTAAGTGCCTCTTCACTCTCTCTCTCGCATTCTCTCGCTTTCTATCTCTCCCTCTCTCATTCCCTAATTTGTGCCCTAACATTGCTTGCAGCCCTAATTTTAAAAAAATGTATTTTCCCAATTACAAAGGAAGGGTTTTCGATTTTCCTAATTTGTGAATGTTGCTCTTGGTTTTGTTGATGGGGTTATTGTTGTCCTGTCCTTCTATCAGTTCTTTTTATCTATCTTCTCAAACACGCACACACACACTTCTGTTTGTTTCAGTTTAGGAAAGTTGATGATTATGCTTTAAATGGTTTAGTTTCTAATTTGCTGAATTTGAAATGGTTTAGTTTTTAATCTGCTGAGGGTGAAATCATTTAGTTTCGAATATGCTGAATTTGAATGCATGAGCCTTTGGTTTTAATTTAAATGTAATTTACTAAATTGGTTTAGATTCTAATATTCTGAATTTGAATGCATTAGCCTTTGGTTTTAATTTACTAAATGTAATTTACTAAATTGGTTAATATAAGTTGGGATTTTCATAACATTGGACTGATTTGTTTTTATGGAAAAATATTAATCACAATGAGCTCAAGCTTATATATGAGGGTGGTGACTTGGTTCTTTTTCTTCATATATATAGTTCGTCTTCCTTTATAACATCATTACGTATGCGGTTTCTTCCTATGATGACACTTATCAGCCAAGATGAAGATTGAGCCGGTGTGCTTTGTATTATGCATTCTATAAAAGAAGGTCTATCATAGTAAATTACATTGCCAGAGCAACAATGTTAATGTCAAAATCAAGTCTTAGTGAAGTTACATAAGCTTTATGTTAAAAAAACTGTCCTTTTCTCCTGCATTACAAATACACCTTTGGGGGGATCATTTATTTTATAGTATTTTGCTATCATTTGTCTCAAACTATGTCAAACACTTTTGTTATCTTTCTTGTAACTTGCTGACTCCTTGGGTTTATCATCTAAAGTCTTAAACTTATTTTGTGTTTCTGGTTTTACTTTAAGTGAAGTAGTAGCTTCTTATGTTTTATCTTAGTTATATATATTACCTACCTTCATGCCATTTCATTGCACTACACTAAGATGGATGCCATGAAAAATCTTCTTCCCGCCTTTTTTTGCTATCTCTCTTAACTTCTCATTGATTAGTGCAAATGTCGAGTTACCGAACTAATGATGGTTCGGTGTGTTGATGACATTCCCGAGTTATCGCTCATTCACGTCTGAGGTTTGCTCTCCGATCTCTCTCCCTTATTTTATGGGTGTTTGTAGTTTTTGTTTTAATTTTGAAACATTATTTTTTTTATGCTTATACAATTACTTGAGCTGATTCTTCGTTTGTTGATTGGTTTAATTATGACTTGGTTGAGTTTATATATGATTATATACGTCCAAGGTGTGGTCAAATTTGGCAGCTTTGATTTCCTTTTCTTTTTCTTCCTGTTATTACAATTGCTT
Source organism: Platycodon grandiflorus (assembly GCA_016624345.1). Classification (NCBI taxonomy): domain Eukaryota; kingdom Viridiplantae; phylum Streptophyta; class Magnoliopsida; order Asterales; family Campanulaceae; genus Platycodon; species Platycodon grandiflorus. The sequence continues at coordinate 27,637,340 of CM028363.1, forward strand.
TGCTACTATTTGTATTTTTGCTATATCAGTTTTGAGCTGTTGTTATTATGTCTCTCCTTCGATTTTCGTTTTTTCAGGGAAGTTTGTTAGCGGGTTCGTACTTATAAAATCCGTATTTGCGTCTAATGATCTACTATCTATGTAGAGGGAGAATATTTGCCTTCGCAGAGGATACATGTAAAAGGGGAACGGGGGAGCCAAACGACATCGCTGCCGGTGTCCATGTAGAGGGAGATTGTCTAAGGGGAGGTAGTGGAGCCTAGGGAGAAGAAAATGGTGTAGTCTGTGCCGGTGGCCCGCGACACAGCCAAATTCGAAGCCTACTCTAATGACTGATCGCACTGCCTCTTTTTCGGGCTTGGTGAGTAAGACATCATCCATCTGAGTCTGCTGGTCAACCCATTCTTCAATCAATTCCAGCCTTTACTTCAAAGTGGACCTTATTTAGATGCCCATCCCATAGATCTGGGTTTTCTTGTAGGGGGTCAGGAGAGGATTCGGAGGAGAAGAAGTGGAGGGATTTGAACGGGAATGAGGTAGACAGACGGGAGAGGTTGGAGAAGAGGGTGGGTTTTACGTGGGTTAGTTTTAATGCACAGATGTAAGCCATTTCTTGGCTTAAAAATGGGTGGAGAATGGCAATTATTGGATCTGAGTTCTGGGTTTCATGTGGTTGTGGAAATGGACGGAGTTCTAGGGGAGTGCGAGAGATGTGAGTTTGGAGGCGTTCAAAACGAATATGGTTAGGATTATTATTTTGAGATGGAAATGGTCGGAGATCTTAACGGTGCTGGGTTTGAAATCTCAAAATTGAGATGATGAACTAGGTTTTTGATGAATGGGTTGTAATATTGGTTTGAAGGGAAGATAGAGGTTGAAGATGAAGTTGAAATTCCAAAAATGCCCTTAATCAAAGTCATATCTTAACGGAATAATACTAACGGGATCCAACAAAAGGACCAACCGTGTCTAATTTTCATAGTCAAGGGACTAAATTTTGAAAAAAAAATTGTTAAGGGACTACTGGTGAAATTAGCCATAGTCGAGGGACTTCTAATGTCATTAACCCATAGAGAAAATAAAGTACACCGAAAATGGGCAAAATGAAAGCCTAAAATATAGGAACAATTTTCATGAGAATATCTTTTTCTTCGTTTTTTTTTTATTTGAGAAATACTACCTCTGTCACAAAATAATTTTCGTTTTAGCAAAAAAAATGTATCCCAAAATAATTGTCGTTATAGAATTTCAAGAAATATTTGTCAATATTTTACCAAACTTGCCCTTATTTATTACTCTCATTAAAGAGATTGGTAAAAAGAAAGGGAAAAAATATTCTGACAACATGTCTACAATAATTGAACTTAAATAAGGGTGGATCAGTCTTTTTGAAAGCTTCCTTAATCTGTGTGTGAACTGTTAAAACGACAATTATTTTGTAACAGATGTAGTAAAAGGAAAACTTTCAAAACATTAGGGAGTTGTAGAAAAAGACATTTTTAAACTTTCTAGGACTTTTAATCTAACCAAACTTAAAAAAAAATAAAAATAAAAATTATAATAATATTCACTCATGGGCCAAATGACCTGAACAGAAACAAGTAGGGCACTTATGTTGACCACTTGGTTTAGTCTCTTTTGGGTTAGGTTTTGGTTCTGCTGGAACCTACTTAGTAAACTTAGGAGAGACAAACTTGAGAGGTTTAGTACCTTTAAGATCAGTTTGTTTAGTGTCAACTAATTGATGTTTATCAGTCGGCTGAATAGTTTGCTTCTTAGCTGATCTCTACTTTTCAGCAGGTGCATGAATAGTTGACTGATGGTTAGTAGAATTTAACCATCTTATATAGTTCTCTATTTGTTTCTCAGCCTTCTTTAGCTGATTCTTGGGATACACATACTGAACACCACTATTTGTGTTCTTGAAAATGTTTGGTTTGTTATCCCTTTTTAGCAGAATTTTTGGACCACCATTAGACTATCTGGTCTCGGTCTCACTTTTCTCCTTTTCTTTGCTGTTATTATAAGAGTAGTCAATGTCATTTTGGTTTGCATTGTCTCTCTATTCACTTATAATAGTTTCAATAGAAGCTTTGGATTTAGAGTAGGTATCAACGACATTGGTCCGTCGTTGATTCCTTTCCACCAAGTCAAAGATTTGGGAAAATAAAACTTTAGCCTAAATTTCAAAATTTTCATTGATACTCTTAAGTATCAGCATTTCAGCTTGCTGATCTTTGTTGAGTTCTTTGACTTTTTGGAGCTTAATGTTTTCAGCTGTCAGTCTTCTCAGTTCAGCTGACAGAGATAGGTGAATATTGGTGAATGTCTCAAATTTGGAGTACATTTGTTGCATCTATTCCTCTAATTCAGTTTGACTCCCATCAGTCGTTATCTCCTCCTTTTCAGGTAGAGTAACAATAGGTTTGACAACTCGAGAAGGTTTTTTAGTCCTTCTCTCAGTTGGCCTGCTTATATAGGGTTCCTTGTCCATAGAACCATTTCCTATTTGACGAACTACAAGCTAACAAGGTTTAATACTTTTGGTCAGCTCTGCATTCTTGACAATAGGTGAGTTTGAAAACTCATTTTCGAAGTCACTTAAGCAGGCAGGGATAGGTAGACCGTTGTCTGAATCATAAACAACTGATTCTGCAACAAGACAAAGATTTTCTTCTTGCGCACAATCAGTTGATTCATCTTTTGAATCAGTCTCAATCCAAGTGGCAAGATTGAGATTTTTATCTTCAGCTACCAAGCCTTTTTGTTTTGCAAGTTTTCTTTTGAAATATTCACTTTTAGTGGAGGGACAAGTTGAAGCAAAGTGGTTCGGCTTTCTACAGTTGAAGCACAGAAGTTTTTCGTGATTAGCTTTGGCTTCAATTTGTCTAACACTACCCCTTTGAAAATTTATAGAAGCTGGTTTTTAAAAGTTCTTTTTAAAAGATTTGTATTTCTTAAACTGCCTAGCAAAAGCAGCAAATTCATCCTCATCAAATTCATCAGCTGATTGAGATGAAGTAGAACATACACTAAGGTTTTCTTCTTGAGAAGCTAAAGAAATGCCTTTAAAACTTTTCTCAAGTTCTTGGCATTTAAGAACTTCTTTTTCATAAATTTTAAGACTAGCAACTAGACTATGTATATGAGTCTAGTTTAAGTCTCTAGCTTCCTTGACGGCTGTGATTTTCATATGTCATCTACTTCCCAAACTACTAAGGAAATGCATATTAAGATCTTTCATTGTATATGCTTTTCCTAAGGATGCACAAGTATTGCTTACCTTACAAAAGCGGTCGTATGCATTTCTTAAGGATTCCTTTGGATCTTCTTGAAAGCTTCAAACTCTTAAATGTAGTCGTACATCTTGTTTTCCTTTGTGATCTGGTCTCCGTCAATGTATTGCGTTAGTACTTCCCAGATCTCTTGGGCAGTGATGCAGTCGTGAATTTTCTTGTAAACATTGTTGTCTAAGGTGCTTGATAGAATTTGCACAACTTTGACGTCCAAGGCATCAGTCGTCTTATCTTCATCAGTCCATTCAGCCTTTGGCTTTAGGACGTATTCATCGACTGTGGAGATTGTTGGATTCTCAATGTCATTTGTATCATCAGATCGTTCAATAATGGTCTTAGTATTGATTTTCATAGGATAAATGGGAGCACCTAAGATACATTCCATTAGTCTTTTATCAATGTTGTTCATGTATCTAGTGATTCTCTCTTTCCAAATATCAAAATTTTCCTCATCAAACATGGGAACCTGTGTCATGTTGAGAGTTAGGAAAGCGTTAAAATTTGCCATAGATCATAACTTTCAAGTAGTAAAACTATGAAAAATATTTTTTGAAAAGTTTGGCTCTGTTACCAATTGTATGTCCACTTTAGGCAACTGAGAAGGCTAAAGGGGGTGAATAGACTTATAAAATCTTTTTGTTAAGTTTTAAAACATTTGAAAAAAATTGGTTGCCGAAATAAGATTTTGGTGAAATCAGCCAACTGATTAGTTGAAGAATCAGCTTATGAACTAACTTTTAGAATAAAGACTGATGAACATTTCTTTGGCTGGCTAAAGCTTTAAGTAATATGAAGATGCTTAAAGCTTTGGTCAGTTTGATCAAGTAAATCAAGCAATAAATGAACACAGAATGTAGAGTGGTTCACAGTGTAAAAACTGGTACGTCCACTATCAAGTTGGTCAAACTTGGATTTTGAAATGCACTAATACTAATAATCTAAATGATCACTAACAGATCAGTGTAGAACAAGGACCAGTGAATATGGAGATTGAATGTTCAAAGGAACAAATCAATCTTGTGTGTTGCAATCAAAGATCCCTCAAAAACTAAGTAGTTGGGAGGGATTCAATACTGTAACACCCTGAATCCTCGTACGTGTGATTTGTTTATGTGATGCGTGATTTACATGTTAGACTTGTTGTAGTAACATGTTAGTTGAATTATGTTTTAGTTCATGATTCTGTTTCATACTTATAAGAATCGTTAGACTGATTATGCCTTAATATGTGACCCACGACATCGTCAAGATGTGTTATAAGTGTTGTATAATCACACCTAAGGGTGGCCAAGTGATCAAACCTAGGAGATAGGGTAAAAAGATGTGGAGCTGGACCGTGTTGATGTTGCACGGCCGTGTGCCTTTTATTGGCACGGCCGTGCGTATAGGGAACAGAAATTCCAGATATTCCAGAATGTTTTGCACGACCGTGTGCCTTCCCTTAACATGGCCGTGCGAGAGTGACACGGCTGTGCGCATGCCCTTGACGCGGCCGTGCGAAGTCAGACACTCTGTTCGTCCAGTTTTCGTTATTTCTCGGTTTTAAACATCTTTAAGTGGTTTAAAATGCTCAAACAAGCCCGAGATTGGACCAAACACTTACCCATGGTATTAATAACAAAACCCAACCCTTTTCTCCCTCATTATTCTCTTCCCAAGCCAGATTTTAGAGAGAGAGAAAGAAGAGAGAGAGGAGAGAGAGTAGAGAAAGAAATCGCGATATCTTGAGCGTTTGAAGTCGGATCGACGATCCGTCTTTGCCATAGCGTAGAGGGCGACGAGGAGAATGATTTTAACCAAAAGGATCGTCCAATCTATTGAGGAATCACCATCCCACTTCTTCTCTCACGTTTTAGAGAGAGAAAGTGAAGTTTTGAGAGAGAGGAAGCTTGATTCAGACTTGGATTGAGCTTGGGATCGACGTTTGGACTCCGTAGCAGCGTAGAGTTTGCGGAGGAGTACATTTCCACCATAAGCCCTTGATTTCGTGGTGAATTTGCGGCGAAGGTAAGTAACTATAATGCTTTGTGTGTTTTACGAGTTGAATTGGAAGAGTAAAGCATGTAGGATGCGTTAGCGATGATATTCGTGACTTTTATTGGGAGAAATATGTATAATTGTCCCTACGAATGATGTTAGGTTATATTCTGTTGCTTGCTTGATTTAAGGATTTCGGAATAAAGAAAGAATTGATGAATTATCGTTGAGTTAGTAGACTTCGAATATTAGAGACTCGTAGAGCTTGATGTTGTTGATATTATGGTTGTAGTTGTTGTGTTGTTGCGGTTGTCCTGATAATCATTATGCCGAGTAATAGAAACTCATTGAGGTTGAAGTATACTTGTGAATTATTAGTTGGGTTCCGGCCGTAATTTCGCCGAAGACTTGTTTAAATTATGCGTACTTCACTACGTTAATCTTAAGTTTGAGTATATCGAATTATTGAAGATTTGTCGTTTACGCACTAGCAGTAACCTTATGAACTTGTTACGAGTAGTAGACTCTTCGTGCGTTGGGCATTGCAATGGATATGAGTCTGTAGGGACGGTACTACGACTTGTCCCGACATTTTAAATATTGGTAACGACTCTAGCGGGGTCAATATGAGATAGCATAATTATACTTAAATACTGTACGAACTATATACTAGTCGTGACTGACTCTGGCGGAGTCGAATAGGACGTAATAAATAAACGTCGATTACTGTGGTAATTTCATTAATGTGTATAGTTGACTCTACGGAGTTAAGAAATGGGTAGTAGTAACGCCTACATGACATATATTGATTCCCTACCATGTGGGATGACGGATTGACGGGTTCATGACTCAGTGAAACGATGACCTTGGGTGACTTAGTCAAACATTAGCTGACTACGAGTTAAATCGAATAAAGTTGTAGTATGCGACGATAAGAATATGTGATATAATATGATGCACATGAGGTGGAAGATATTGTGTGACGATAGGATACTTAGAGATCCTTAGTTTAGCGTAGCTATTACTGTGACGTCCTGAGTCTGAGATTCGATGTTGAACCCCAACTCGGATCGCCAAACCGAAGAAAAACTAAATAAAGCGAGCCACAAAAGCTCGAAACTAAACCAATGCAGCGGAATACTAAAACAGGGTAGCGGAATAACAAATGAAATAGGAGTTTCAAAACCTCAAATGACAAAATCCCCACAAACATATAACACCTCCATGGGAAAACATGTGCCAGAGAAACAACCATATCTAAAACACCACGAGACAACACGCTCGGGAAGGCCAACAGCAAAATATCAACGGGCACACGGCCACAACAACTAAGAAAACTGGGGTTATAAAAATAGTACAACCGACACGACTTCACAAGTCGGTACCAAATATAAGTCTATAAAATACAAGAATCTCTACCCGACAAACTAAGTTTACATAACTCAGTTTAACCCACGATCTCACAAGTACAGGAAATAAATGTAAAATACTAGCTACAACTAGAGGACCTTCGAACCAGAGCCTCACTGCGCCGAAACGTACCCTGCAACTAAGGAAAACAAATATGGAAGGGATGAGTCGAATGACCCAGTAAGCTACTAATGAAACAATATGGCATGGCATTATGCACGTAAGAATAACAGGATAATAAACAGGTTGTAGCACATAAGACAACCAACCCTATACTCAGGAGAGGCTCAGTAGCCGCCAACTGTCATGCACTGGTTGGAGACTACGACCAACATTCGATCATATAGGAAGCACATAAAGTGTAAGTAAACACATAAAGGTGGATACGATGGATTCGAGGTACACCTCCAAAATCCCTTGAAACACTTCCGACCTTATAGCTCCATGAAGCCGTAGAAGACAATTATGCTGCTGCTTCACAGAACTATAAAAGATGTCTCTGCTGCTATCGAACAAGGTAATAATAATAATAATAGATTCCTGCGCTTCTGCTCCAGAGGACCAAAATAAATAACTGTGCCGCTGATGCTGGACACATCTCCCAATATCGAACATCGAACAGAAATAGATGATTGTGCTGCTGCTGCCGTACACAAATCACAGAGGGACCGGTACTCGTATCCCCAAACCAATATAGGTACCCGATCGTGTCAAGCACGATCTACAAGTACCCAACCAATAATGTACCCGACCGCGACCTGCACGATTTACAGGTAACCGTTGTGGACCATTTTCTGTATCCACGTCGACGTATCGCTCGATCCCCCACGACCTGAGATAATACGGCTCTAGCCACTTATAGGTATCACAAGGGACCGGTGTCCGTATCCCAATGCATACAAAAATGTCGACAATACACAGTCGTCGTTTATTCCGTTCAACTGTAGGACTAGAGAAACCCCTACCGTGGCCAACATTAGGGCGAGGCCCAGTGTATTGGCCTTCGGCTATTACGAAGCCCCTACTCCCGCAATAACCGAGCGTCAATACACCTCCAATGCACATATGCCAGCTGGACTCGATGCAATGCACAAGTAGATGTTTACTCATGCCAAACTAATCTAAGTGTGTTCTATTGAATCATAACTTAATAAACCAAATCATGATGTGTTCTATTGAATCACATACTAAATCAACATAATGCGCTTGTAAATACTAAACACACAATCAATCATCAAAGTAGGATGATTGTCCTATTGCTTACTAGAACAACCACACACACACTAAATCATTTTAGTCCGCAATTGCTAGACTTCACAATCATAATATATGTAAGCCTGCTCGTACTTACAATCATAATTCAACGTGCTACTAACACGCGCAACTTAGGATCTCTACGGTATCCCACGATCACAATACACTCCATCTCATGCATATATATTCCACCTCATATCTGTCGTATATTATACATATAACGACTCCCTACAAGTCACATCGCCCGAAATGGAACGATACCCAAGGTATGTCATACTACCTAGAATATAACTAACTCGATATCCGATGATTGAGACTATTCGTCTCATATGAAATGTCGCGCACTAGGGGCATGACTAAACGATAACACTTAAGGAGAGACCAACGTGGATAATTAACCCCTTGCAACCGTACATCATAATCAGTAATGTTGACTAAGTCAACCCAAGTCGAGTTCTATCGGGTCATGATCTCAACAATTCGTCATCCCACCCCGTAGGAAACTACAACGCAACCTACATTGGTTTACACTACACATTACCACATTACAAGATGTATAATCTCTACGTCTTATACAACGCCGCTAGAGTTGGTCACCAATAACTAAACCTCGGATGAACCATAATATTATCCTTAATTAACAGTGTCAACCAAAATAATCAACATTCGGGGTATATACTACCCGTAGAAATCTCACGAGTCATCGCGAGAGTTCTAACGATAAAAATCTCAAAGGGCCACACCTGCTCGGTAGAACTAAAACAAGTCATCGACGACTTTACTGCCGGAACCCAACTACAACATAAACCCACGAGTCTATAACTCGGGAGACAACAAAAACAACAATAATCACGACACAATCTCAAGGAGTCTCTACTACTCGGAGACAACAATTATCACAATAACAACAACAACGTGTACACAATGAACTCCACAAGTCTCTAATATTCGGACACCACAAAATTAATAACAATTCATCAATACCCATCATTTAACATGCCAGAGTATCACATTGAACAAGTATAGCACGTAGGGAGTTCATATGCACATAGATAACACGTAAACATCGCGATAGTACTCTACGATGCTCAGAATCTAAGAAGGAGATTAGTAACTTACCATAACACGCAAGTCCCCCACGAAATCAAAAGGGCTTCGAGTGGAAATGTACTCTTCCATGACCTCTACGCCGCTACGGAGTCCAATCAACAATCCCAAACTCGAACCAAGCTCGAATCAAACTTTCTCTCTCTCTCAAAACACCACTTTCTCTCTCTAAGATGTGGGAGAAGAGATGGGTTTGTGATATACTAACAGATCGGATGATCCCTTTGGTTAGAATTGTTCCCCTCGTCGCTAGCTACGCTCCGGCGAAGACGGCTCGCAATTTCGACTCCGAACAAACGAGATATCGTGAATTCTTCCTCTTCTCTCTCCCTCTAGACTCTCTCTCTCAAAAATCTGGGTTGAGGATGAAATGAGGGAGGAAAATAGAGTGTTGATCTTTTATTAATACCATGGGTAAGTGTTTGGTTCAATCCCGGGCTTGTTTAAGCATTTTAAACCACTTAAAGATGTTAAAAACCGAGAAAGAATAAAAACCGGACGAGCAGAGCCCGTTGCCATGCGGACGCATAGTGCGGCCGCATAAGAGCTATGCGGACGCATAGCGCGGCCTGTTGTATTTAGTCTAGATTTGCTTGAATCCACAACCTAAGTCTAAGACAAGGTGACTAATGGGCCTGCGTGTCTGTTAGAGTGGCAACTTGTACTTAGGCATAGCTTGAATAGCTTAGGGTTGCTTTTTATATAAGTCTTGAAGAAGATTAGCCTATAGGACATCGGACGTCCTCTGCACAATGGGCAAATAATGCTTCAGCAGTCTTCCTCTTTGAATATCGGACAAGCTCATATCAGCCAAGCTTCATCAGCAATGTTAAAGACCTCAAGAACGTCCGATAGTCTTCAGTCTAAGACATGTCCTAACTTGAAGACCTCATTAATTGCAAAGCAACGTTAACCTGTAACTCTCATTTAATGAAAGTTTCCATTCTCGGCAAATACTCAGAAAAGGACATTTCTCCTGCAAGCGCAGACCGCCTATTTTTAGCAAAGAGTCAGGAGTCAGACTGCAAGTTGCAGGACAGCCTATCAGTAGTCAACAATCAGATTAGAGCATTAATTGCTCCTAAATTCAAGTTTGAAAACTACCAACGGCTCCAAGCTTCCTCCTGCATATATAAGGAGACTTCATTGCTGCATTGAGGAAGACTCAACCACTCCAACTACTGAATCTCCATTGTCTTCAAATTCTTAAAAGCTAAACGTCCTATTTGTACTCGTCATTGAAGAGCTTCACTCCTAGACGATCAGTCCATTAAAAGCTCTTCATTGATAGCAACACCTAGCTTTCATAGCTCACGAGAATTATATCTTATAGATATTAATTCTCCCACACAAACACTTGGTCAACAAAATTTTTGTACACAATCCATTAGAAATTTATTTTGTAAAATATCTAGTGGAAAAACATAGTACACGATTTTCAAATCCAAAGTTGACCACTTTGGTTGTGGACGTAGCACTTATTCATAAGTGTGAACCATATTAAATACTCTGTCTACTTGTGTGTGATTGTGATTATTTGTGTTGCTTAAATTTTCAGATTTCCAAGCTGTTAAGAACTACTGATCTTGACCTGTAAAAATCAGCCATTCTCAACTTGTCCTATACTTCACAAGTCTTCCGCCTGCAAATCTTTTCTAACCCTAGTGAAGTAACATTTTTGAATCAACTTCAAAAATTGGAGATAGGCTATTCAACCCCCCCTTCTAGCCTATCTTGAGCAACCTTGGACCTAACAATTGGTATCAGAGCTTAAGTCTTTGAAAACTTGTTTTTCCGAGATTAACCTCTTGAGAGATTAAAGATCATGGCTGCTCACCAAATGTTGGAAACATCAAATGTGAACCATTGTCCTGTCTTGGATGAAGTTCACTTTGACATCTGGAAAGATAAAGTCAAAAGACATATGAACTCAATTGATAAACGTTTGTGGAAATGTGTCACAGATGGACCCAGAATTCCAATGAAGCCTAATACACTGGCCACGGTAGATCCAACTGCTGAACCTGAAGTACCAAAGCCAGAAGAAGAGTGGGATGATGAAGACAGAAGAATGACGCTCTGGATGGAAGGGCGATCAACATTATTACCAGTGTGGACATAAGCACGTACGAAATTATCAATCGGACACAAAAAGAGATGTGGGAAGCCATCCTTGAATATCGGAAGGTGATGGTGAGACAAAGAACAACAAATTATACACCTGCATCCAGAAGTTTGACTCCTTCAAAAAGGATCCCAAAGAATCTCTGCGAAGCGCCTATGACAGATTCTATGAGGTAGTCAACTCTTGCTACTCCTTAGGAAAGAAGTATGAAAAGAAAGAAATAAACATGAGATTTCTAAATGCACTAGGCAGTCTATGGCATGTTAAAATTACTGCCATGAAAGAGTCAAAAGATTTAAACAAATTGACTCTTAGAAACCTTTATGCTAGTCTATCAGTATATGAGCTTGAAATTCAACAAGCTCAAGAGATGGAAAAGAATTTTAAAAACTTGTCATTACCAGCCATGTCCACTGAACCTTCATGCTCAACACCTGATGAAACCCCATCTACACTTTCCAATGATGGTGATGATATTCTTTCTGACGAAGCATTTGCTATGTTTGTAAAGAAATATCAACGTTTCAAAAGGTTCAATAAGTCATCCTCACACGCATCTTCTCACAAGACCTTCCTCATAAAACAATGCCAACCTAAAAGCTTTACTCCTTATAAATCGAGACTATCAAAAGGAAAATGAGCTTGTCTGTTTCAATTGTAGGAAACCAGGCCATTTTGCATCACAATGTCCGAAGCCAAAATATGAACTTTATAAGAAACGTCCCGAATCTAAATTTCAAAAACAAAAAGGGATGGTGGCTGAAGACATTGATGAAAGCAATCTGCCTACATGGTGTGACACTGACACTGATGAAGAGGACTCCTGTGACTTTGCTGAAGAAGCAAACATATGCCTTATGGCCAAGGAGTCACTACATGATTCTGAGGTCACTACCATTTCAACAAGATGACGTGATGATGATGATGAGCTCAATGACCCATCAAAGGGAGAGCTCATTAAAGCAAACAAGGATATCTTTGGAAGAATTTTTAAAATTCAAAACCGCCTATGTGAAACTAGCCAAGAAGCATGAACTAGTTGTCTCGAGAAATCAATCTTGATGTCTAAGATCAAAGATCTTGATAGACAAAGAAGTGAAAGTATCAAATTGCAAAAAGAGAACAAAGCTTTGGTGAAAAAGTAGACTTTCTACTTGAACATATCAAGAAAATAAATTCTGAGAAAGATGACCTTCAAAAGGTTGTCAATACTTGGAATAATTCTAAAGGAAACTTTGATACCATTCTTTCAAACCAAAAATATCTTGACGACAAAACTGGTATTGGTTTCCAAAGTAAGTTCAATGTAGGAAGCTCTTCTAGTTCTCAAAAGGATGAGACATCGAAGTGATTGTGAAGAATTGGTTGTAGAAGTTTCTTATGTCCAGTCTCCCAAAGGCAAGGACTTGGCTTTAACAAAGTTCCTTTTGTTTATCCCAAGAACACAAAAGACAAGTCCAAGGGCAAGCAATCTGCCAACACTGACTCTGCTAATAGGGAGTCTGAGCAATCTAAACCTGTCATTAATCACCCTAAGAAAACAGGGATGACTAATAGCAAGTCTAGGAATTCTCAACTCAAATCTATTAAATTTGTCAAAGGCAAGACTGCTGATCCCAACACTGCCTTTAAAAGAGTAAACAGAGTGAACTCTGCCGATAAAAAGCTTAAAGGATATGTGCCTGTAAATGCAAAATCTTTTGATAAGAGGTCTACCTATGGTAAACCTTACATCAATAAGAAAAGGCATTATCAGCCGAAGTCCTATAGGTCGCTATCGGCACAAAGGTCACTCCAAAGACTGCTGATAATAAGAAGCCTCAAAAAGAAATCATTACTCATGTTGAAGGTTTTCACAAATGTACTTTCTGTAAAGGCCATGGTCATGAGATTCATGAATGTCTTCTGAGATTCACACCTAAATTTAGAGGATTTACTCCTCCAAAGGTTAAACAGTGTGGATCCCAAAAGGTTGCTAACCTTGAGGACCCAATAAAAGGGGACCATATTCTTAAATGTCTATATTTCAGAATGCTTCATGGTGTCAATGAAGAAGAGAAAGATCTATGGTATCTAGACGGTGGATGCTCTAAGCACATGATCGGTGATCCAAATCTTCTCTCAAATATTGTTGAAGCAAAGGGTCCCTTAGTCATTTTTGGAGACAACTCAAAAGGGAAGACCATTGGATATGGAAGTATAATCGAGGCAATCTCTCCATCGCAAAGTGTCTCTGGTTGAAGGTTTAAAGCACAATCTGCTAAGCATATCACAATTTTGTGATAAAGGATTAACATGTCAGTTCTTCTCAAGTCACTGTCTCATAAAGGACAATGAGACATGTTCTACTATCCTGACAGGATTCAGAAAAGGGAATGTCTATCTTTGTTGACCTTAATCTTTGTTGGAAGAAAGTCAAATCTATGCTTGGTTGCAAGATCATCAACTAACAACAGTGGTTATGGCATAAAAGGCTTAGCCATCTCAATTTCAAATACTTGGAGAAGCTATCAAAGGATAATCTAGTTGTTGGCTTGCCTAAAATATCATGAATCACACACGCAAAGCATGTCAACTAGGCAAACTACACAAATCTTCATTCAAAAGCAAGCCTTGCTGTCAACATCAAGACCTCTGCAAGCTGCATATGGATTTGTTTGGACTGTAACTACTACAAGTCTTGGTGGCGCAAGTATACACTTGTGGTAGTTGATGACTACTCAAGATTTACTTGGGTAGAGATGATGTCCTCCAAAGATGAAGCATATGACATCATTACTGAACTCTTCAGAAGACTACAGACTCAAAAGCTGGATGATATCTCTGATGTCAAATCAAACAATGGAACAGAGTTCAAGAACAATGGTGTTGCCAAATATTGTGATGACCATGGAATTGGTCACAACTTCTCTGCATTGGCACACCACAACAAAATGGAGTTTTGAAAGGAAGAACAGAACTCTCATTGAAGCAGAAAGACAATGATTTTGAAGCCAAACTACCTATGTATTTCGGCGAAGCGTGAAACCGCCGCTTCACACAAAACAGTCTATCATAAACAAATTTCATAACAAAACTCCATATGAAATATGGAGAGGCGAAACTCCCAACATTGGATTCTTTAAAATATTTGGTTGTAAATGCTATGTTCTTTACAATGGCAGAGAACATAGAGGTAAATTTGAATCCAAAAGTGATGAAGGAATTTTTCTGGGATATGCTAAATTTTCAAAAGCTTATAGAGTTTACAATAAAACTTCACTTAGGGTTGTTGAATCTGTACATGTTTCTTTTGATGAATTTGATTTTATTGGGCCACACTTGGCTCCTAAGGTTACTAATGACTCTAATGAGTATGAGACAGGTACAGAACAGCCAAGTCCCAGATCTACTGATCCTCCTTCACAAGATCCTCCAAGAGTCAACCTGATAGAATCCTCAAATGAGCCTCTAATTGAAAACTCTGAAAACTCAGAATCTACTTCGCCTTCCACACCAGAAGTTTTACAACCTACCTTGGAATTAACTTACTCTTTAGATAATCGAGCATCAAATACTTCCATTTCTCAAGAACCTAACTCCGCCGATGTTACAACGGAACCAGTTCAACCTGCAGAAGTCAGAGAAGTGAAAGATCATCCTATCACTCAAATTATCGGCGATCTTAATGCTGGTGTTCAAACAAGACAAGCTTCAAGAAATGAATGCATGTATTCCACTGCATTTGTTTCTCATATTGAACCCAAGAAGATTGATGATGCTTTGGAAGATCCAAGCTGGGTGGAAGCTATGCAAGAAGAGTTAAACCAATTTGACAGATGCCAGGTCTGGACACTTGTTCCAAAACCAAAAGGACAAGCTGTTATTGGTACAAAGTGGGTTTTCAGAAACAAGATGGATGAAAATGGCAACATTACCAGAAATAAGGCAAGACTGGTAGCCCAAGGATATAGACAGGAGGAGGGCATTGACTATGATGAAACATTTGCTCCTGTTGCAAGACTAGAGGCTATCAGATTATTCTTGGCCTATGCCTCTTACAAGGACTTCAAAGTATATCAAATGGATGTGAAGAGTGCATTTCTGAATGGAGAACTTCAAGAAGAAGTCTATGTAGAGCAACCTCCTGGTTTCATAGACTGCTCAAGAAGAGAAGATGTCTACAAGCTGAGGAAAGCCCTTTATGGACTCAAACAAGCTCCAAGAGCCTGGTATGAGACCCTTTCAAAGTTCTTGACATCTCAAGGCTTTGTAAGAGGTCAAATTGACACTACTCTATTCATTATGAAACATAAAGGTCATTCCTTACTTGTTCAAATTTATGTTGATGATATTATCTTTGGTTCTACTAATGAAAATCTTTGCAAAAGATTTGAAAAGCTTATGCAGAGTAAATTCGAAATGAGCATGATGGGAGAGCTCAACTTTTTTCTTGGTCTTCAAATTCAACAAAGCTCAACTGGTATCTTCATTAGTCAAGGCAAATATGCAAGAGATGTTATCAAGAAGTTTGGTCTTGAGAATGCAAACAGCTTCAGCACACCTATGGCCACTAACTGCCATCTTGACAGAGATGAAAAGGATTTCAAGCTGATCCAAAGGAGTCTCACTTACAGGCAGTCAAAAGAATCATCAGATATTTGATAGATACTCCAAATTTGGGAATCTGGTATCCTAGAGATTCATCATTTAATCTTATTGGCTATTCTGATACTGATCTTGCTGCATGTAAGGTTGACAGAAAAAGCACAAGTGGGACATGTCAATTCTTAGGAAATAGACTAGTCTCATGGGCCAGCAAGAAACAAACCTCGTTTCAACTTCAACAATTGAAGCAGAATACATAGCCGCTGGTAGGCTGGCTCACAATTGCTTGTGGATCAAACAAAGAACTTGTTGACTATGAGATCAAGATCGCTAATTGCCCTATAATGTGTGACAACACATCGCAATCTCGAGATCTCAAAATCCTGTCATGCACTCCAAGACAAAGCACATTGATGTGAGATATCACTTTCTAAAAGACCATGTTGAAAAAGGTAACATTAGCATGGAATATGTGCCTACAGAGAATCAGGTAGCAGACATTTTCACAAAACCACTTGATTCAACCAGGTTTGCTTATTTAAGAGGAGAGCTTGGTATGCTTGATCTCAATCCTTAACCTTTCTAGAAAATTCTTTAAGTCATTTTATAAATTGCTTATATAAAATTGTCTATGTGATCTGCAAATTGCAACTCTGCCGAGAGTATGGACAACTCTGAGTAAGGCCTTACATTTCCACATCGGCAGTCTTTATAAAACATATGCAGACCTAAGTGCGTTATGTGAACAATCACTCATCAGGTCATAAATGCGGACCTCAAAAATTATCAAATACCATTTACTAACCTGTCAGAAGTACAAAAAGGCTAATGATACAGTGTTTCTTCACATTTTTCAAAAACCGCCATTTGCCAGTTTTCAAAAACCCCTCGACTGCCAATCTGCAATCTTCCCAAATCCTCTCAAATCTTCAAATTTCTCTTGTTCTCAAGCTGAAATTATCAATGGTAATGATTTCTACATCTTTAATTCATTTAAATCAAGTTTTATGGTTTGTATTAACCTAATTTGTGTAATTTCGAACTGTACGCCATTGATGAACTGCGAAATCTTGAAATTGGTGATTGAATCTTGTTTATGTAGTATAAAATTGTGATTTTAAGATTTCTGTGATATTATGTCTTCAGTTCATGACATTCTGTTTACTTAAAAGTGACAAAATCAGTAGATATTTTGAACCCAGTTCATGAACGGTTCTTGTCGTTTGTCATAATACACTTATATTTTGGGTTTAGATCTGAACAGTACCTGTTTGTGTTAATATCGGCTGATTACATGTGTATCGGCTGTTTTATGCATACCTTCCTATCTCTATGTGCTGTTCTCACATCTACCAACTGTATAGGCAAGGACTAAATCTTCCAAGGCTACCGACACCACTTCATCATCTGTCTCTGCTAAGCCATCTAGGGCTAAACAGGCTACAGAGCTTCCACTAAAAATTCTTCCCAGGTGTAGTTATCACCCTGGGATGACTATCGATAGAGACTCTATCATAAGTACAACTGCTGGCGATGCCCTGCTCAAGGATCTGACAGAATGTGGGCTTCTTTCCCTGTTCCAACTTAATGACACCCACTACAGCAATGCATTAGCTGAGGAATTTTACACTCGAATGATCCTGCCTCCTCCTCCAGCTAATGCCCATGAGCCGGTCAACCTAAGCTATATCAAGGGCTACATCAGAGGCCACTACATCAAGTTGACCTATAAGGATATTGGGGCAATCCTTGAACTGCCTATTGAAGGCAAAATGGAATTGACCGATGCTGAATCGGCGCTTGCTTGGGAGATGATGAGAGGATCTGCTCAACCTGAAAGATTCTCTGAGATGTCAAGGAACCTCTTTCCTGAAAACGCCTATCACATCAGTCATCTGCTCGATAAGAGCATTCTCTTCAAGAATGGCGCAAGGGACATTTTTACCTCTCAGCAGCTACTGTGGACCAAAGCTGTAATTCTTCGAAAGCAACTTAACTGGGCCAAAATCATCTTCTCTATGCTATCCCAGAGTGTTGCTGACGTTCAAGCTCAACCCTCTATGCGACGACCTTTCGTACGGGTCATCAATGTCATTCTTCGCAGATATGAGGAGATTGATGAAAAGGTCATCAATGACGACCTCATCAAGGTGTCTAACACCTATGTATTCACGGTCAACAACATCACCCGTTACGGATGATATGGCCAAAAGGTCAACCATTGCTGCTGCTTCTTCTACTAGTGGCACCTCTACCCAAGCCAGCAAGGGTAAACGGAAGGTCACATGTTCAAACCGGCTATTCTGAGGAGGAGCCTAAACCTATAGGGACTGAACTTCCTGAGGACTTTGATCTCAAAAACTCGACCATGATCCCTATGAGCCAGCTGAGTCCCCTTCCAAAAAGTCCAAACATTCTTCCTCTCTCACTCCAAGACTCAAGCAAAATCGCAAGTCTCGAACAAAATCCGAGGTTGAAAAGGATACCTCCACATTCCAACCCGCCAACCTGTCCAACCCCAAGTCTCGACAAAATCTTCAGCCTACCGATGAATCCTTTGGTCTACCCAAAGTTACATCTGCCGCTCCCCCCACACCAACAGTTTCAAACCCAGCCAATCCTTCACCTGCTGTTCCTCCACCTGCAGTTTCAACAACAACTTCACCCTCTCCAACTTCTGCTTCATCTACCCATACACTTCCTAAACAAAGCCGACGTTTTAAAAAGAGTGCCAAGAAGAACGTGCATTTTGCTGAAGCCACTGATCCCTCTTCGCCTCCATCCTCACCTACTCTCTCTCCCCCTTCTTCACCACCTCTGCCCACAAATACCTCCACTTCACCTACTTCTTTCCTTCCTCACTCTACATCTCTTCAAACTTCACCCATCCAAAAGCCTTCCACCTCACCATCTTTCCCCACTCATCAGCCATCTTCAAAACGTTCTCTCTCTCCCTCTTCTGACCAGCCTCCTCCCAAACGCATCAAACCAAATCCCTACAGTCAATTTCATCCTGAAATTCAGGATCTGCTGTTATTTAGAGACAGCAGACCTACACCCAATCCTGCTGATACCGATCCCTTCCTCTCCACTTTAGACTACCCTAAAAGGATTCCCTGCCAGCCTATGTCTGCCGGTGACATCATCCTCCAATGGGGTGCTTATTATGACCCTCTTCCTCCTGCCTGGTCCCAGAAATTCTTCTCCCACAACTCAGCGGTTCAAGATCTCATGATCTTTCGCCAATGGGCTGCCATTCACAGGGACCTTGGCCTTCCCCTTCCAACCAAATCAGACATCTCTCCCTTCCTCTCTCTGCCTAAACCCCCGGTCTTCACCCTCATCTGCTACCCTTCTGTCCCTTTTCAGCCTGTGGTCTACACCTTCTTTGATGTAGTCACCACATTTTTAGGCTTTAATCCCCTTATTCCCATTCTCTTCCGTTCACTTCACCCTATCTATATCATTCCTCCCTTTTTCATTGGCCGCCTAAGGACTCGATCCCCTACCCCTCTCGTCCTTCCCAACTATCCTTCCCTTCGCCTAACCTACCCCAGCCAATCGCAACCCTCTGCCAGCCATATTTCCATTTCCTCAGCTAGCCTTTCTTCAACATCCTCCAGCCAATCCCAGTCTTCTACCAGTCATCCTACCTCCCTCACTGACCAAGCCACCAGTAATCCTCCTCCTATCCCCACTCATCCCTCTTCCTCCGCTGGACCATCCTCTCCTCCCCCTAGTCACCCTGACTCTTCTGATACATATCCTGCTGCGGCGGTTCATGACTTCTTGAAAAACTTTGAAGTCATCTCTGTCGATCTCACCAAGGCCCTGCACCAACTTTCTGCCGATCAGTCTCATATCACCCATGTCCAGGCTGATTGTCTGACCGAAGTCCTGAACATTTCCAAACGTGCTGAGGCTGCATTCAATGCCTGCCGACAGTCCATCTCTGCCAGCCAGACTGCTTTAGCCAGCCGTCTCTCAGCAACCTCCTCCGCCAATGCTGCTCTCTTCAAAGAAAATTGGGACAATCTGTCCAAAGCGATTCTGAAGACCATAGACATGGTTGACCTTGGATACAAGCTTGTGCTTCAATCCCAAAAATGTGCAAATCGCTCTGTCCACTCCTCAGTGAGAGCGATGCGCAACCTCACCTCAAAGCACTTAGCCTTCTATCGCCAGGAACACCAACATACTGCCAACCACATATCCTTCATTCACTCCTCGCTTGCGTCCATGAAGGAGGAGATAGCTAGACTCAATAATGATCAGCGGACTAGGCTCATTGAGCATAATGCTCTGCTCAAGCAGAAGAACAGCGATCTCTCCTCTGAATTGGCCGACACAAAAGAAGAGTTAGCAGAAGCCAAACAGAAGAACAACGATCTCTCCTATGAACTGGCCGACACAAGAGAAGAGTTAGCAGAAGCCAAAGAAGAAATTGCAAGACTAAAGGCTGCTGTCGACTCTAGATGGGCATCGAGAAACTATGGACACACATCAAGAAGCTATGGGCAATCCTCTTCTGGCAAAAGCAAAGGTCATGCACCATCTAGGTCATCCTCTCGTACCGGCCGATGAACTCTATGTTTCTCTAACTTTGAAATTAAACAACTTGTTTAACTAACTATGCTTGTTTTTAAAATTCACATGCTTTATTATGAACTGCTTATTATGTGAATGCATGAAATTTAAACTACTGGTTTAAAGACATGATCTCCATTGCCTATTCTGCCTATCTGCATGTCTTTAAATTCAGTGTTATTACAAGTGTTCTATGCTTAAATTTCCTAATTGAAAACACTTTGTAATAGTTGAATACAATGACCTCTTTGTAAGTTCATCTAGGGCATGCTTACTTAATATATCAGTCTTACAAAGTATGTTATTACTAGACTTGAACATGGTCAGCTGATATTGTATTCGAAAGGTCATGGACTCAAGCAAATAGGAGGAGATTGTTGTATTTAGTCTAGATTTGCTTGAATCCACAACTTAAGTCTAAGACAAGGTGACTAATGGGCCTGCGTGTCTGTTAGAGTGGCAACTTGTACTTAGGCATAGCTTGAATAGCTTAGGGTTGCTTTTTATATAAGTCTTGAAGAAGATTAGCCTATAGGACATCGGACGTCCTCTGCACAATGGGCAAATAATGCTTCAACAGTCTTCCTCTTTGAATATCGGACAAGCTCATATCAGCCAAGCTTCATCAGCAATGTTGAAGACCTCAAGAACGTCCGATAGTCTTCAGTCTAAGACATGTCCTAACTTGAAGACCTCATTAATTGCAAAGCAACGTTAACCTGCAACTCTCATTTAATGAAAGTTTCCATTCTCGGCAAATACTCAGAAAAGGACATTTCTCCTGCAAGCGCAGACCTTCTATTTTTAGCAAAGAGTCAGGAGTCAGACTGCAAGTTGCAGGACAGCCTATCAGTAGTCAACAATCAGATTAGAGCATTAATTGCTCCTAAATTCAAGTTTGAAAACTACCAAGCTTCCTCCTGCATATATAAGGAGACTTCATTGCTGCATTGAGGAAGACTCAACCACTCCAACTACTGAATCTCCATTGTCTTCAAATTCTTAAAAGCTAAAACGTCCTATTTGTGCTCAGTCATTGAAGAGCTTCACTCCTAGACGATCAGTCCATTAAAAGCTCTTCACTGATAGCAACACCTAGCTTTCATAGCTCACGAGAATTATATCTTATAGATATTAATTCTCCCACACAAACACTTGGTCAACAAAATTTTTGTACACAATCCATTAGAAATTTATTTTGTAAAATATCTAGTGGAAAAACATAGTACACGATTTTCAAATCCAAAGTTGACCACTTTGGTTGTGGACGTAGCACTTATTCATAAGTGTGAACCATATTAAATACTCTGTCTACTTGTGTGTGATTGTGATTATTTGTGTTGCTTAAATTTCCAGATTTCCAAGCTGTTGAGAACTGCTGATCTTGACCTGTAAAAATCAGCCATTCTCAACTTGTCCTATACTTCACAAGTCTTCCGCCTGCAAATCTTTTCTAACCCTAGTGAAGTAACATTTTTGAATCAACTTCAAAAATTGGAGATAGGCTATTCAACCCCCCCTTCTAGCCTATCTTGAGCAACCTTGGACCTAACACGGCCGCATGGATTCCAAAACTTTTGAGTATTCTATGCGAGCTCGCAGTGCGGCCGCATAGGGCTAAAAACTGGGCAGTCTTCCGAAAATGCCCTCGATGGATCCCAAAATGTCCCGAGGTGATCCTAGGTTGATTTTAACATCAAACAAAGTTCAAAACATACTCAAAACTCAACCAAATCATTCCCCAAGGAGGCTCGAAGGATGAACAACACAAGTCTCACTCGCACGCGAAGATAAACATGCGAAACGACACACGAATCAACTCAACTTACGGGTTAACGACAAGAATAACATGTTTGTTATTCAGGGGTGAATCTAACCCAAGGCTAGATCACTTAAATGTGGGGAATAAAAAAGGTATACAAATTATAATCGGTGTCAAGAAAAGACTCGAACGAGTACAGAAACAAGGTACAACTCACAATGAGTTTAACCACGTGTCGAACACGGATCACGACAAGATACGTCACGCTTAACAAGCATGACACCTTACTCTCCGAGGGTTTCAAGGTCGACACGAAGTGATTATGAGTTAACTAGGAAGAAGGGAAGGTCGGGGTGTTACATCCTCTCCCCTTAAAAGAATTCGACCGCGAATTCATGGATTGAACGGGTACGAAAAATACGTATACTACAACAAGGCCATACAATAGCCTACGCAATCACACTTCTATCGGTAAAGAATGAAAGTCCAACAAGTGAAGGGGGTTGGTCCAAGTTATAGTCATCAACCTCAAGTATGGCTCACGCGCAAGGTTTCTAACGAATAGGTAAAATTTTGAGACATAAGAAATCTCGGGGTTTGTTACGAGACTAACTACCGTCTCTAGTTAAGTCCAAATGCAGAGTACACTTTAAAGTGTCATGCTGACTTACTTCGAACGTATCCCAACGCCACGCTTCCGCGCGCTAAACGAATCTCCACTTCCCGTGGTACAACTGTCAACAATTACTCACGGGAAAATCCCGCGATCAATTAGGGTCCGGGTTAACACAACCTTAAAGTTTAAAAGGTTATACGAAGACATCCTATCATCAAGGAAATAGGCTTGAATCAAATGGTGCAATAAATGCTGCACCTCGAAGTCACGCGAGTCATAGGACTCTGTTATGAATAACGGCACTACCGGCTTATCACAAGCCGACAATATAAAAGGCTAACGAAATCGCAAGTTAACATGCTCGCGATGCACTATTCACGTCAATAAGTCACAAGGTCAACATAAATAATAATAAGAGTTTCGAACTCTAAATACATTCAACGGAACGGATCGGTATCATTGGACACCAATACCGCATACTGCACATGCTAGTCGAAACATAGAGTGTAACACACTCTCAATGATTACATTCTCAGGTCAACTACAAGATGTAATATTCTAACGAATGAGTACCCAATCAGAGTATACGAGGTAGTCCAATAACAAGAAAATGAATAAATAATAGAATAAGTCACGATGAACATGACTCTTACGAATTCCAATCACAAGGTCTCACCTTAACCTTGATTCGCTCTATTGGAGTCTTGGGTCGGTACAGGAGGGTTCGGTGGGGTCACTTGCTCCACTCGGGGTGTCTCACCTAGGGCCACATTCAGTTGGTCCTCAAGTTCTCTTAATTCTCGTAATGCGTGTCTGAGTTGGAATACGGTCGGGTGCATAACTGACATCCTTGCAGTCTTCCTAGTTTGTGCCATCCTGCTATAGGCATACAATAGAGACATTAAATCTCTAAAGGGAGGTGAAACACATTAAGTGATTCAACTAAAGTCATACTAATCAACATAAAGTTCTCAATTCTCAACTCAACATAAATATCATGCACGTTGGGTTCTAAGGACAACCACCTCATCATGCGAAGGGGTATACATACAAGGTGACACGATCCATTCATATCGCAAAAGTCTATAAGGCAAGGCTGAATTAATACAGTGTATCCAGTCTACATCACGTCGCATACAATATGGTAACCACACGCTCACCGTCGAGGTGACAAACCAATTCGATATCTCTAAGGTTAAACAAACTTATAACATACGGGACAATATACAAGTCATAAGGGCTAATCGCATGCCCGAAATACTCATGTTCAACTGAGCACAACGGCTCACACAATATCAAATCAAATCAAACCAATACACAAGGAATGATACACAATCCACACACAAGATACACAATCTTGTTCAAGTGTACTATTCCATTTACTTGTCCATTCCGATTGGTAATAGGGTTAGACAATTTCTATCTATTATGCTATCAGCTTAGTCCTGACGAGTATCTCTTGACAACCAAATCAGGGGCCCTTCTGAAGTGGCTTCAAAAGCTTCCGTCACAGGGCGTTTGAGACAAGTGATTACAAATATGCCCTTGGAGTCGGTCTCATGCACATAAGTATCAAATACAAGCAAATGCACCTGTGTGACACAATGTCTCTAGTATGCACGAGTGTCGCATTCCATGATGTGATGTGCAAGAATAAAGTGTCTAAGTCAGTACGGACTCTTATACTCGCACTATTGTAACTCGACACTCCACGATAAACACTAGTGGGCTCGTGATCCAGCATCTCTGGTATTCCACCTCTATTACCTCAATTATCACAAATCTCAAGCCTAAGACGTTCCTTAAAACATCTCGGCTACACTTCTCAAGAATCAATGAGACAACCTATAATGGTCAAATCTCACCACTAAACTCGTCAAGCGACTCACACTTAGTCGTCAACATTCTAGCGAAGACTTAAAGCGCACTCACCAATTCCCACAAGGGAAATAACCGACTACTAATCATTAGTCTCTGCTCTCATAAGCGTAAGAACCCAACTAATCCAGTCCTACCTGGACTATCTCCACTACTTACCAATATCCAAGCTACATCTAAACACAAAAGTCGACGTTAAACGCTCAACCCAATAACCAAACCACCTAAGCCGAGGATCCTATCCTGGCGGACAGCTAACTTAGGCTCTGATACCAACTGTGACGTCCCGAGTCCGAGATTCGATGTTGAACCCCAACTCGGATCGCCAAACCGAAGAAAAACTTAATAAAGCGAGCCACAAAAGCTCGAAACTAAACCAATGCAGCGGAATACTAAAACAGGGCAGCGGAATAACAAATGAAATAGGAGTTTCAAAAACTCAAATGACAAAATCCCCACAAACATATAACACCTCCACGGGAAAACATGTGCCGGAGAAACAACCACATCTAAAACACCATGAGACAACACGCTCGGGAAGGCCAACAGCAAAATACCAACGGGCACACGGCCACAACAACTAAGAAAACTGGGGTTATAAAAATAGTACAACCGACACGACTTCACAAGTCGGCACCAAATACATGTCTATAAAATACAAGAATCTCTACCTAACATACTAAGTTTACATAACTTAGTTTAACCCACGATCTCACAAGTACAGGAAATAAATGTAAAATACTAGCTATAACTAGAGGACCTTCGAACTAGAGCCTCACTGCGCCGAAACGTACACTGCAACCAAGGAAAACAAATATGAAAGGGATGAGTCGAATGACCCAGTAAGCTACTAATGGAACAATATGGCATGGCATTATGCACGTAAGAATAGCAGGATAATAAACAGGTTGTAGCACATAAGACAACTAACCCTATACTCACGAGAGGCTCAGTAGCCGCCAACTGTCATGCACTGGTTGGAGACTACGACCAACATTCGATCATATAGGAAGCACATAAAGTGTAAGTAAACACATAAAGGTGGATACGGTGGATTCGAGGTACACCTCCGAAATCCCTTGAAACACTTCCGACCTTATAGCTCCATGAAGCCGTAGAAGACAATTATGCTGCTGCTTCACAGAACTATAAAAGATGCCTCTGCTGCTATCGAACAAGGTAATAATAATAATAATAGATTCCTGCGCTTCTGCTCCAGAGGACCAAAATAAATAACTGTGCCGCTGATGCTGGACACATCTCCCAATATCGAACATCGAACATAAATAGATGATTGTGCTGCTGCTGCCGTACACAAATCACAGAGGGACCGGTACTCGTATCCCCAAACCAATATAGGTACCCGATCGTGTCAAGCACGATCTACAAGTACCCAACCAATAATGTACCCGACCGCGACCCGCACGATCTACAGGTACCCATTGTGGACCATTTTCTGTATCCACGTCGACGTATCGCTCGATCCCACACGACCCGAGATAATACGGTTCTAGCCACTTATAGGTATCACAAGGGACCGGTGTCTGTATCCCAATGCATACAAAAATGTCGACAATACACAGTCGCCGTTTATTCCGTTCAACTGTGGGACTAGAGAGACCCCTACTGTGGCCAACGGTAGGGCGAGGCCCAGTGTATTGGCCTTTGGCTATTACGAAGCCCCTGCTCCCGCAATGACCGAGCGTCAATACACCTCCAATGCACATATGCCAGCTGGACTCGATGCAATGCACAAGTAGATGTTTACTCATGCCAAACTAATCTAAGTGTGTTCTATTGAATCACAACTTAATAAACCAAATCATGTTGTGTTCTATTGAATCACATACTAAATCAACATAATGCGCTTGTAAATACTAAACACACAATCAATCATAAAAGTAGGATGATTGTCTTATTGCTTACTAGAACAACCACACACACACTAAATCATTTTAGTCCGCAATTGCTAGACTTCACAATCATAATATATGTAAGCCTGCTCGTACTTACAATCATAATTCAACGTGCTACTAACACGCGCAACTTAGGATCTCTACGGTGCCCCACGATCACAATACACTCCATCTCATGCATATATATTCCACCTCATTTCTGTCGTATATTATACATATAACGATTCCCTACAAGTCACATCGCCCGAAATGGAATGATACCCAAGGTATGTCATACTACCTAGAATATAACTAACTCGATATCCGATGATTGAGACTATTCGTCTCATATGAAATGTCGCGCACTAGGGGCATGACTAAACGATAACACTTAAGGAGAGACCAACGTGGATAATTAACCCCTTGCAACCGTACATCATAATCAGTAATGTTGACTAAGTCAACCCAAGTCGAGTTCTATCGGGTCATGATCTCAACAATTCGTCATCCCACCCCGTAGGAAACTACAACGCAACCTACATTGGTTTACACTACACATTACCACATTACAAGACGTATAATCTCTACGTCTTATACAACGCCGCTAGAGTTGGTCACCAATAACTAAACCTCGGATGAACCATAATATTATCCTTAATTAACAGTGTCAACCAAAATAATCAACATTCGGGGTATATACTACCCGTAGAAATCCCACGAGTCATCGCGAGAGTTCTAACGATAAAAATCTCAAAGGGCCACACCTGCTCGGTAGAACTAAAACAAGTCATCGGCGACTTTACTGCCGGAACCCAACTACAACATAAACCCACGAGTCTATAACTCGGGAGACAACAACAACAACAATAATCACGACACAATCTCAAGGAGTCTCTACTACTCGGAGACAACAATTATCACAATAACAACAACAATGTGTACACAATGAACTCCACAAGTCTCTAATATTCGGAGACCACAAAATTAACAACAATTCATCAATACCCATCATTTAACATGCCAGAGTATCACATTGAACAAGTATAGCACGTAGGGAGTTCATATGCACATAGATAACACGTAAACATCGCGATAGTACTCTACGATGCTCAGAATCTAAGAAGGAGATTAGTAACTTACCATAGCACGCAAGTCCCCCACGAAATCAAAAGGGCTTCAAGTGGAAATGTACTCTTCCATGACCTCTACGCCGCTACGGAGTCCAATCAACGATCCCAAACTCGAACCAAGCTCAAATCAAACTTTCTCTCTCTAAGATGTGGGAGAAGAGATGGGTTTGTGATATACTAATAGATCAAATGATCCCTTTGGTTAGAATCATTCCCCTCGTCGCTAGCTACGCTCCGGTGAAGACGGCTCGCAATTCCGACTCCGAACGAACGAGATATCGCGAATTCTTCCTCTTTTCTCTCTTCTCTCTCCCTCTAGACTCTCTCTCTCAAATTTGGGTTGAGGATGAAATGAGGGAGGAAAATAGAGTGTTGATATTTTATTAATACCATGGGTAAGTGTTTGGTTCAATCCTGGGCTTGTTTGAGCATTTTAAACCACTTAAAGATGTTAAAAACCGAGAAAGAATAAAAACCGGACGAGCAGAGCCCGTTGCCATGCGAACGCATAGTGCGGCCACATAAGAGCTATGCGGATGCATAGCGCGGCCGTATGGATTCCAAAACTTTTGAGTATTCTATGCGAGCTCGCAGTGCGGCCGCATAGGGCTAAAAACTGGGCAGTCTTCCGAAAATGCCCTCGATGGATCCCGAAATGTCCCGAGGTGATCCTAGGTTGATTTTAACATCAAACAAAGGTCAAAACATACTCAAAACTCAACCAAATCATTCCCCAAGGAGGCTCGAAGGATGAACAACACAAGTCTCACTCGAACGCGAAGATAAACATGCGAAACGACACACGAATCAACTCAACTTACGTGTTAACGACAAGAATAACATGTTTATTATTCAAGGGTGAATCTAACCCACGGCTAGATCACTTAAACGTGGGGAATACAAAAGGTATACAAATGATAATTGGTGTCAAGAAAAGACTCGAACGAGTACAGAAACAAGGTACAACTCACAATGAGTTTAACCACGTGTCGAACACGGATCACGACAAGATACGTCATGCTTAACAAGCATGACACCTCACTCTCCGAGGGTTTTAAGGTCGACACGAAGTGATTATGACTTAAATAGGAAGAAGGTAAGGTCGGGGTGTTACAATTACGCCTTAATTAATGGTCGTAAGTACGAGTAGACTTACCTACGTGGGGTTATGAGTTTGCGTACATGTGAGAAACATGTTACCTTATTTTGGGATCAGGATGAATAACCTATCCTTGTGTTATATAGGTTCCACATTATGGACCTTGTTTGACAGTTGATTATAAGGTATAAATACCTTACATTGGGGTTCATGTATGTGTCTAGTTATCACAGACACTGTTTGGTGGTTGAGTTGTACGATTGGCCTACCTTGCCGATTGTCTTGTTGTGTCTATATGTTCAATGATTACGGACATGTTGTGATTGTTCTAGTATGAAATAGGACAATCATCCTACTTTGATGATTGATCGTAGGACAATCATCCTACTTTGATGATTGATTGTGTGCATAGTATTTACAAGCACATTGAGTTGATTTGATATGTGATTCAATAGAACACATAATGATTTGTTGAGAATGATGAGTAAATATCTACTTGTGCATTGCATTGAGTCCAGCTGGCATTTGTTGTTTAATCAAGGTGGGACGACCTATAGTCTTTACGAATTTGTTTTGTAATCGCTATAAGTCGCCGTACCGGTTTGCACACACCCCTCACCTGTTGGCCGCATGTGGGATGTAGCCCCACTGTTGTAGCAATACGCGCGACTTTGGTTTGCTATGTTGAACCCGACGGGATTGTGTCGGGGACGTCGATAACCCGACGGGATTGTGTCGGGGACGTCGATACTACGTACATGGGTATCGAGGCACATATGTTTTCTCGTGTATTGCAGGAGCAACGCGAAGTTGGAAGAAAGAGAAATAATGTCCTTCATGATGTGGTTTAATTAAGTTGCACTTATGTGAACACCAAAGTGCTAAGTGATTTATGTGACTTGTATACTTTCAATATGATACATGATCGTTATGGTATATAAATGTTATTGCCTTGTTATTCCTACTGTTGAGCATCATGCCATGTCATATAGTTGCATGTGATAGCTTGTTGATTATTGGTCAAGTTGGAA
Organism: Platycodon grandiflorus; assembly: GCA_016624345.1. Taxonomy (NCBI): domain Eukaryota; kingdom Viridiplantae; phylum Streptophyta; class Magnoliopsida; order Asterales; family Campanulaceae; genus Platycodon; species Platycodon grandiflorus. The sequence continues at coordinate 27,667,094 of CM028363.1, forward strand.
TAGTACCTCGACTTGCCGGTTTATGGCTGAGATGTTAAGTAAGCCGGAAGTGCTACTTAGACTAGCTACATGTAGAGTTTTGGTTAACTGTTGCATTCATACTCGTAGCATACAATACATTATAGTGGCTTACGGGGTCTTTTAGACTCACCCTTGTTATGTTAACTCTTTTAGATCGCAATCGAAGGACGGCATAGTGCGATCGATGAGACTTGCGGGTGCTGCAGATTGATCTTTGGGTAGTTGCTTTTCGGAGCCTGTTTATACTTATATTTCTTAGTTCAGTGAGAGAGATGGTTGATGTAAAGTTATTTAAACTTTACTTATGGGTAGCATTGTTTGTAACTCCTTTTATTAATGTATATTTTTAGAGCCGACACTCGATGTCGAGCCGTTTATTATTGTAATTTTTCCGAGCATGTTAGCTCGTGAGTATTTAGTGTTGTTGTTTCTCAGGCTTGTGTTTAGCCGTGGAGGTTTTCTAGTTATAGTTTTGTTATTTGAGTTTTTAAAACTCAGGTTTTTACTAGTTGTGGTTTTCCGCTGCATAGTCTTGGTTTTGAGCTCGTGTAGCTCGTTCACTTCGGTGGACTTTAGCTGTTTCATTTAGTTTGGCACACCGAGTTGGGGTTTAATACCGAATCCCGAACTCGGGGCGTCACAGTTGGTATCAGAGCTTAAGTTAGATACTCGCCAGGATAGGATCCTCGGCTTAGGTGGTTTGGGCATTGGGTTGAGTGATTAACGACGAGTGCTTGAGTATAAGTGTTGGGTTGATGTTGGCAAATTTTTGGAGTTAGTCCATACAGGACTAGGATGTTGAGTTCTTACGCTCACGAGAGCGGGGACAAATGATTTGTAGTCCGTCAATTTCTCTTAAGGAGATTTGTGACTGTGTGTTGAGACCTCATTAGAAGGTTGACGACTAGTATGGCTCGCTTGGAAGGTTTAGTATTGTGATTTGACCAACTTAGGTGGTCTTGTTCATCGTGTAGATGTACAGTCGGGACGCTTCAAGGAAACGTCTTAGGCTCGTGAGTATTAATCATTAGAGGGAAAAGATGTGGAAGACCTAAGATTTTGAGTCACGAGTCCACTAGCGATTAATGTTTACCGTTGAGATTATAATAGTGCGAGGATATGAGTCCGTGCTCACTTAGACTATTCTTGCATATCACATCATGGAAAGCAAAACTTGTACATACTAGAAATATATGTTACAATTTAAATACATTTGTTTGTATTTATGTGCATGAGACCGATTTTGAAGGGTATATCTGTAATCACTTACCCCTAACGCCCTGCGACGGAAGCTTTTGAAGCCACTTGAAGGGCCCCGATTTGGTTGTCAAGAGATATTCGTCGAGACCAAGCCGGTAGTATGATAGGTCAAAATTGCCTTACCTATTTACCCAACGGAATGGACAATTAAATGTAATTTACGATCTTCGACATGTATGTGCATTTGTGTGGATTGTGTATCCTTCGATATGTATCGGTGGTTGTGTGAGCCGTTGTGCTCGGTTGAACAAAGAATTGTTGGAGGCTTGTGATTAGCCATTTGTGACTTGTAACTGGTCACGTGGACAGTATATTAGCCTGACTGTAAAGATGTTGAATTTGGGTTAGCCACCATTGGGGTGAGCATGAGATGTTTACCTTGTATGATGTGTTATAGACTGAGTTTAGTATGATAATTCAGTCGAGTTTTACTGGTGTACATATGAATAGATTGTATAACCTTATGCGTGTGTCGATTGGCAGAGTGAGATGGTTTATGTTAGAACCCTACGTGCGTGATAAACGCCTGGGGTTGAGAATTGAGAAATCTCCATTGCTAAGCTTGCCTTTAGTCGAACTGCCTAATGTGTTCCACTTTCCTTTAGAGATCTAACGTCTCTATTCCATACCATAACAGGATGGCACGAACTAAGAAGACTGCAAGGATGTCAGTCATGCACCCGATCGTATTTCAACTCAGACACTCATTGCGAGAACTGAGAGAACTTGAGGACCAATTGAATGTGGCCCTCGCTGAAGCACCTCGGGTTGAACCTGTGACCCTACCAAATCCTCTTGCATCGACTCAAGACTCCAATGGAGCGAGTCAAGGTTAGAATGTGAGGTTCTGTGAATGAATCCCGTAAGAGTTGCGACTATCGTGACTTATTGTATTGTTTATTTATTTCCTAGTTATTGGACTACCTTGGGTACTCCGATTAAGAACACGTTTGTTAAAATATTATTTTGTGTAGATGCCTTGGAATGGTAATCACTGAGAGTACAATACCCTCTATATTTTGTGTCACCTGTATGATGTCCAACATTAGTATGCGATAATACCGATCCATACTGCCGAACGTGTTTAGATTTTTGAACTCTTACTACTGTTTATGTTGACCTTGGGATGCACCAAACTTAGAATTTATAACACGAGCATGTTAGCTTATGGTTTCATTGACCTCATTATTTCATCGGCTTGTGTTATAGCCTGTGACGTTGTTTTTCATAGTAAAGTCCGTATGACTCGCGTGACTTTTGTTGTGGAACCGTTGGTTTGAAATTGTTCTTTTGACAATGAGAATGATGTCGAATAATCTTGTGTACCTAAGGGTCGTATAAGCCCGAACCTAGTTTATCGCGGAATTCTCCGTGACTATTCGTTAAAAATGTACCACAAATAGTTGAAAATGAGTTTTGCGCTGTGGAAGCTTGACGTTGAGATGTATATGAGATGAGTTAGTATGACTCTATAAGATGTGTTTTAATTGTAAACTTGATTGGGGACGATAATTAGTCTCTCAATGGAACCTCGAGATCGATTATGTCTCTAAATTATGCCTAACCGTTGAGCACCTCGCGTGTGAATGTTACTTGAGGTTGATGACCTCTAAGCTGGACTAACTCGCCTTATTCGTTAGGCTTTCACTCACTATCGACATTGGTTTGATTAAGTAGGCTATGGTACAGCCTTGTGGTGATGTATGTATGCCCCATGAATATACAATCCCTGAATTCGCGGACGAATTCTTTTAAGGAGGAGAGGATGTAACACCCTGAATCCTCGTACGTGTGATTTGTTTATGTGATGCGTGATTTACATGTTAGACTTGTTGTAGTAACATGTTAGTTGAATTATGTTTTAGTTCATGATTCTGTTTCATACTTATAAGAATCATTAGACTGATTATGCCTTAATATGTGACCCACGACATCGTCAAGATGTGTTATAAGTGTTGTATAATCACACCTAAGGGTGGCCAAGTGATCAAACCTAGGAGATAGGGTAAAAAGATGTGGAGCTGGACCGTGTTGATGTTGCACGGCCGTGTGCCTTTTATTGGCACGGCCGTGCGTATAGGGAACAGATATTCCAGAATGTTTTGCACGGCCGTGTGCCTTCCCTTGACACGGCCGTGCGAGAGTGACACGGCCGTGCGCATGCCCTTGACGCGCCGTGCGAAGTCGGACACTGTCGTCCGTTTTCGTTATTTCGGTTTAAACATCTTTAAGTGGTTTAAAATGCTCAAACAAGCCCGGATTGGACCAAACACTTACCCATGGTATTAATAACAAAACCCAACCCTTTTCTCCCTCATTATTCTCTTCCCAAGCCAGATTTTAGAGAGAGAGAAAGAAGAGAGAGAGGAGAGAGAGTAGAGAAAGAAATCGCGATATCTTGAGCGTTTGAAGTCGGATCGACGATCCGTCTTTTCCATAGCGTAGAGGGTGACGAGGAAAATGATTCTAACCAAAAGGATCGTCCGATCTATTGAGGAATCACCACCCCACTTCTTCTCTCACGTTTTAGAGAGAGAAAGTGAAGTTTTGAGAGAGAGGAAGCTTGATTCGGACTTGGATTGAGCTTGGGATCAACGTTTGGACTCCGTAGTAGCGTAGAGTTCACGGAGGAGTACATTTCCACCATAAGCCCTTGATTTCGTGGTGGATTTACGGCGAAGGTAAGTAACTATAATGCTTTGTGTGTTTTACGAGTTGAATTGGAAGAGTAAAGCATGTAGGATGCGTTAGCGATGATATTCGTGACTTTTATTGGGAGAAATATATATAATTGTCCCTACGAATGATGTTAGGTTATATTCCGTTGCTTGCTTGATATAAGGATTTTGGAATAAAGAAAGAATTGATGAATTATCGTTGAGTTAGTAGACTTCGAATAATAGAGACTCGTAGAGCTTGATGTTGTTGCTATTATGGTTGTAGTTGTTGTGTTGTTGCGGTTGTCCTGATAATCATTATGCCGAGTAATAGAAACTCATTGAGGTTGAAGTATACTTGTGAATTATTAGTTGGGTTCCGGCCGTAATGTCGCCGAAGACTTGTTTAAATTATTCGTACTTCACTACGTTAATCTTAAGTTTGAGTATATCAAATTATTGAAGATTTGTCATTTACGCACTAGCGGTAACCTTATGAACTTGTTATGAGTAGTAGACTCTTCGTGCGTTGGGCATTGCAATGGATATGAGTTTGTAGGGACGGTACTACGACTTGTCCCGACATTTTAAATATTGGTAACGACTCTAGCGGGGTCAATATGAGATAGCATAATTGTACTTAAATACTGTACGAACTATATACTAGTTGTGACTGACTCTGGCGGAGTCGAATAGGACGTAATAAATAAACGTCAATTACTGTGGTAATTTCATTAATGTGTATAGTTGACTCTACGGGGTTAAGAAATGGGTAGTAGTAACGCCTACATGACATATATTGATTCCCTACCATGTGGGATGACGGATTGACGGGTTCATGACTCAGTGAAACGATGACTTTGGGTGACTTAGTCAAACATTAGCTGTCTACGAGTTAAATCGAATAAAGTTGTAGTATACGACGATAAGAATATGTGATATAATATGATGCACATGAGGAGGAAGATATTGTGTGACGATAGGATACTTAGAGATCCTTAGTTTAGCGTAGCTATTACGCCTTAATTAATGGTCATAAGTACGAGTAGACTTACCTACGTGGGGTTATGAGTTTGCGTACATGTGAGAAACATGTTACCTTATTTTGGGATCAGGATGAATAACCTATCCTTGTGTTATATAGGTTCCACATTATGGACCTTGTTTGACAGTTGATTATAAGGTATAAATACCTTACATTGGGGTTCATGTATGTGTCTAGTTATCACAGACACTGTTTGGTGGTTGAGTTGTACGATTGGCCTACCTTACCGATTGTCTTGTTGTGTCTATATGTTCAATGATTACGGACATGTTGTGATTGTTCTAGTATGAAATAGGACAATCATCCTACTTTGATGATTGATCGTAGGACAATCATCCTACTTTGATGATTGATTGTGTGCATAGTATTTACAAGCACATTGAGTTGATTTGATACGTGATTCAATAGAACACATAATGATTTGTTGAGAATGATGAGTAAATATCTACTTGTGCATTGCATTGAGTCCAGCTGGCATTTGTTGTTTAATCAAGGTGGGACGACCTATAGTCTTTACGAATTTGTTTTGTAATCGCTATAAGTCGCCGTATCGGTTTGCACACACCCCTCACTGTTGGTCGCGGTGGGATGTAGCCCTGTTGTAGCAATACGCGTGACTTTGGTTTGCTATGTTGAACCCGACGGGATTGTGTCGGGGACGTCGATAACCCGACGGGATTGTGTCGGGGACGTCGATACTACGTACACGAGTATCGAGGCACATATGTTTTCTCGTGTATTGCAGGAGCAACGCGAAGTTGGAAGAAAGAGAAATAATATCCTTCATGATGTGGTTTAATTAAGTTGCACTTATGTGAACACCAAAGTGCTAAGTGATTTATGTGACTTGTATACTTTCAATATGATACATGATCGTTATGGTATATAAATGTTATTGCCTTGTTATTCCTACTGTTGAGCATCATGCCATGTCATATAGTTGCATGTGATAGCTTGTTGATTATTGGTCAAGTTAGAATAGTACCTTGACTTGCCGGTTTGTGGCTGAGATGTTAGGTAAGCCAGAAGTGCTACTTAGACTAGCTACATGTAGAGTTTTGGTTTACTGTTGCATTCATACTCGTAGCATACAATACATTATAGTGGCTTACGGGGCTTTTAGACTCACCCTTGTTGTGTTAACTCTTTTAGATCGCAATCGAAGGACGGCATAGTGTGATCGGTGAGACTTGCGGGTGCTGCAGATTGATCTTTGGGTAGTTGCTTTTCGGAGCCTGTTTATACTTATATTTCTTAGTTCAGTGAGAAAGATGGTTGATGTAAAGTTATGTAAACTTTACTTATGGGTAGCATTGTTTGTAACTCCTTTTATTAATGTATATTTTTAGAGCCGACACTCGATGTCGAGCCGTTTATTATTGTAATTTTTCCGAGCATGTTAGCTCGTGAGTATTTAGTGTTATTGTTTTTCAGGCTTGTGTTTAGCCGTGGAGGTTTTCTAGTTATAGTTTTGTTATTTGAGTTTTTAAAACTCAGGTTTTTACTAGTTGTGGTTTTCCGCTGTATAGTCTTGGTTTTGAGCTCGTGTAGTTCATTCACTTCGGTGGACTTTAGCTGTATCATTTAGTTTGGCGCACCGAGTTGGGGTTTAATACCGAATCCCGAACTCGGGGCATCACAAATACAATGATTGAACTATAAAGACAAATACAAAGAATGTAAATAAGTAGTAAATGATCTAAGTATTTTGCTCTTTAATGAAGCTCAAAAATTCTTGAAGTGTTATGTGAGCTTTGAATACTTGAGAGCTTCTTGTTAACTGGTAGAGAGTTTTTCAATGCTTCAGAGGTTTTAAATAGGCAGAGCTAAAATTATTGTCGTTGGAAGCTCTTAACATTGCATTAAATGTTCTGATGTCGTGCAAGCCAAATTGGGCGACCAACTCTCCTCCAGCTTTGAGCTATGTCAGAAGAGGTAGGTTGAACCTGTTTTTTCATTCTAAAATAAACAGAAAGCTTAGAGTGGAATGTGTATCAAAATACATTAAATGTAAAGCATAAAGCATGTTTAAATTTAAGGCACGCAATATACTGACACTAATTCAAAATAACCATGAAAGCTTATCAAGGAAACTTCCGTTTGAAGATCAGTAGACTTACACCAAAGATAAGTCAAATACATTATCAGTCTACTGTTCTTATGCCACTTTATCAGTGACTAACTTAGAAAATATTTAAGTCATTATCAGTCACTAATTCTTGGCAGAATCAACTGACTGATGTAAAATGTTGGCTGAACTAAAGTGATTCCAAATATGTTAGAATAGTTTTAAGTAAATCATAGAAGGACCAACAGTAACTTAGCCCCCGAACCCTATAATCTAGGTTTCTTCCATTTTCCTAATAAATAAAAGTAGCGACTCTAGTAAAAATACAAACTGAGATTCCCTTTTGAGCTCAAGTGTATTCCACGCACTTTAGATGAGAGAAATCACTATTGTCATTTGACAACTTTATTTTTCGCATCGGGGTGCTCACAACACGGTACTTAAATAGATGATGAGCTCAAGATTTTCATAAATTTTCCCCTTTATTTCCTTTTATTTTGTACTATTTTAGGGTTAATTATGCTTAAAAATATTATTATTTGTGTATTTGTGCTTCCATGTAGGTTTCCAAGATATTAATGTAACGCCCGCACCATTTGCACTAATTGCATTATTCGCATTCATCCTACGTTTGTGCTTCTTATATTAACATCGTCATTTCATGTGCATAAATCATTCGAATATGCTTGCATTTGAGTTTATGGTACACTTTTCAAATGTATGGTTGTGTATTGTAAGTGTTGTGTTATCACCTAGGTTGGCCTAATTGATCAAACCAAGGAAATGGTGATATATTGAAGTGAGGCATTCCAGTAGGTTTTGCACGGCCGCGCAGCCTTTTGTGGCACGGCCGTGCATGTGTGACACGACCGTGCGGCCTTTGGGGACACGGCCGTGCGAGGAATCCAGAAAGTTTGGCACGGCCGCGCAGCATTTCTTGGCACGGCCGTGCACTAGTGACACGGCCGTGCGCCTTGACAAGACACGGCCGTGCAAAGCGTCAGACTCTGTTATTTTGTTAGACGAGATTTTAAGTGGTTGACTAGTTGACTTGATCTCAAAGGCTGAGATCAAGCCACGACCAAGGCAGGTAATATCTGAGTGGTTTAGTCACCTTAGTCCCTTTGGAGAGTCAAGACTCTCTCCATAACTCACATACAACCTTGGCAAAGATAGAGAGAAAGAGAGAAGAGTTTGTGCAAGAGAATCCTTGCCAATTGCTCAATTGGAGACCAAATCATCATCCAACACCACCATTGTGAAGCTATTGGCTAGTAGAATCCATTCTTGACCTTGCATGTACCTTAGCTTGGGTTGAATCTTCAAAGTAGTAAGCTACTACCCCTTGTTTTCTTCAATTATGAGTTGTATCACATGTTAGACTTGTTTTTTTGGTAATGCATGTTAGAAATTATCATTTGAGTATATTTGACTATGTTGACTTTCCAAATTCGTGGTTGACTTTTTGGTTGTGTTTAAAGACTTATGTTTACATGTTAGAATTGTGAAAAATGAGTAGTAATTGTTAAGTTTACGGTATGATTAATTCGCGTAAACTCGAACTCATTAGAAACCGAAAAGGACTCTAACGGAGTTCGTTAGGATTTCATAATCAATGAGACCACGTGTGTGATTTGGGTATACTTGAAGGATTCGAGTGATTCGTTAGAAAATTTGGTTACACCGATTGTGTGTTGATATTACGTAAATTGTCGTAATTATTGTAAGTTGGTTATTTGTGGTGTGAGATTATTATAACTCACTTGTGACATTCATATTGTTGTCAATTGTTGTTGTTGTGGTATACTCCCTACTTTGGAGTATGACCTTTTATATTTAAATGTCGAGTAAACATCTACTTGTGCATTTAGTTAAGTCCATGGCATATTTGTTGGCGGTGTATTGACTCGATTATTGCGTGAGCCGGGGCTACGTAATAGTCGAAGGCCAATACATCCGGCCTCGCCCTACCGTTGGCCGCGGTAGGGGTATAGCGCCATTTGTTGTATGGAATAAACGCAACCATGGTAAGCTATATCCGTGGTAGATTCTTGGGTTGTAGGGACCGAGATCACCCGTCGACGTGAATACGAGAAAATGGTTCACATGTGTGTTTTGGTTATTGGTTCTTGTTCGAGCACGTCAACAACGGCTCTTCATTGGTATATTATTGGTTGGTTGGTTGGAAGTATTGGTTTGGTCGGAGGTGTACCTCGACACCGTATCCCTTTTAATGTGTTTACTTATAGCTCTTATGTGCTTCCTATATGAACGACTGTTGGTCATGGTTTCCAACCGGTATGGGACGGTTGGCGATCGTTGAGCCTCTCTCGTGTAGTATGGGGTTGTTGGCTATGTGCAATACATGTTACTTCGGTTGGCTTTGAATTGATATTATGATAACATGAATACTTGTTACATTATTGTCTTGCATCTAGCATGCCATATTGTTGCATTAGTAGCTTATTGAGTTTTCAACTCACCCCGTTTGTTTTCATTTGTTTTCCTTAGATCAAGCGCCGGCAAGGAATCCTTAGTGTTCATGTTCGGGTCCGTTGGGACGACATCTTTTGGTAGTGCACCTTGTGCCTAAGTGTGGTGAGGCCGAGGTGTACTTGTTACTTAAACAATGTATTTGTTGGGTAGATGTCTATTGTTATATGTTATATTCTTTTGTTGTGCCGCATGGTTGCCGTGCGGTTGTATATATATTTGTTAACTTTAATTCCGCGTACTCGATGTGATTATATATGTACCGAGCATGATAGCTCGAGTTTGTTGTTGCTAGCTAACGTGTTGTTTCTCGGCTTGTTTCGCCGTTGAGGTTTAGTATTGTTTAAAAGATTTTGTGGTTTTAAAGAAAACTTGCACGTGCATTACAGGGTTTTCTCATGACTTTGCATTCTTTTAAATGGAATTTTTGAGATGCTATTTTCGTGTTTTCCGCATTTGTCTCGCGGCTCGAGCGTGATTCACATCGGATCTCGGGTCGGGTCGCGACAGTTGGTATCAGAGCATAAGTTAGCTAGCCGGGAGAGAATCTTTGGCTTAGGAGGGTTGGTTGTGTGTTTAAGTCGGTAACGTCGAGTGTTTATTGCAGGTGTTTCATCATGGTTGAGACTAGACTTGGTGCTAGTACTGAGGATGGTGGCTCGAGTGGAGCCGGGATTACTTCGACTGAACAGGGAAATACCCCGCCACCCACACAGCCTAGAGTTCAACCCACGGGACAGCCGGGGGTACAGCCTGAGATACCAGTTAATCAGAATGAAGTTTTCCATGATGTGTATCAAGGACTATCACAGATGATAACCGAGATAGCACAGCGAGATATTGTAGGGATAGGACCTCAGCTGGAAGGTAAGGGACTGCAACCAGAGGCTCTAGTACGACAGTTAGATATTACAGCACCACAGCTTAATATTGGAGTACCACCACAGAGAATAAGGCATAAAAACAATACCACTATTCTTGAGGAGTTCTTGAAGATGAAACCCCAAAGTTTTGATGGAGAACCTAATGCTACTAAGGCTGAACTATGGATTAAACACATTATCAAGGTATTTACTACTCTCGATTGTGCGATGATGAAAAAGTTGTCCTAGCTGTGTTTATGTTAGAAGGAGCGGCGGAACATTGGTGGCAAATGTTACAGGAGAGCTGGGAACGACAGAGGATACCTCATGTGTGGGCGAACTTCTTGAAGGAATTCAAGGCACAGTTCATTCTAACAGTGGTTCGAGAAAAGAGACAGATGGAATTCATTACCTTGGAACAAGGAAGTATGACCGTGGCACAGTACTCAAACAAGTTCTCAGAATTGGCGCGTTACTGTAGTCACTTGAACCATATTGAAGCAAGGAAGGCACAAAAGTTTGTTAAAGGTTTGAGGACTGAATATCGAGAACAATTACCTTCGTTACAGTTTACTAATTACCGTAGCGCAATGGAGTGTGCACTTAGAATAGAAAGTAACATTGAGGAGCATAAAGGAAGAGGAAACATGAATAAGTCACGACAATCTTCACAATATCATGGACGAGATCAGAATTCGGGTAAAAGGGGTAAGTACAACAACAATAATGACCGTAAGGGAAGTCAGGAAAGATCACAGTCTAGCGGGCAATCAAGGCAACAATCCGGTGGGCGAGGTAATAATAACATGTTTGCTCTGAGTCAACAGGGTGGTCCGTTGATATGTAGTTATTGCTTGAAATCGGGACACCCGGAGGATAGGTGCTGGAGTAAGACAGGGAAGTGCTTTACTTGTGGAGGAGAACACCTTAGGAAGAATTGTCCTAGGATGAGACTTAGTCAATCTAAGGGTGCTAATCAGCGGTCTAGTGGCTCTAAGAGAGATAGTGATGGTAATCCTAGATCTGAGAGCCGTGTGTTTGCACTTAGCGAGCGTGGAGTTCCTAAGTCTACCCTCGAGATAGGAGGTATCATTTCTATATTATTATGAGTATACGTATTATGGTAGCTCATGTTCATGCATTCATATATTGCATTGTGTGATTGGAAACTAGAGTAATATGTTTTCAAGTTTTATCTTATGATTGAGGGAGATACCCCAATAAGAGATTGAGATGTCGTTATTGGTATGATAAGATTGTGATAGACCAATAGGTAATCACATATTGTATGGTTGTTGTGTGTCTTACCTTTATATGGCTTGAAAGTGTAAGAAGTTGTGATATACGAGTTAGTAACTATACGCTGTATGTCAACTCTGTGGATATGCCTATACATGCTATTTATGAGATACATGATATGGATTGTTAATGTGTGCATGCCATGCACTAATTGTATACCATCATGAAGTGAGTATGTTCTTCCCTGTGACAAAATGCTTGGGTTGTGTTGATATGATTGTTATTAGCATGCATATCATTCCTGTTCGGAAAGTTAGTATACTGTTACCACATAATTGAGTTGAGTATTTGGGTTCCTGTTATGGTTATGAATGAAACTACACCAGAGTTAGAGGATTTCTCTACTATTATGAGAGTATCCAGAAATGTTCGCTGTCGATTACCTTATATGTCACCTAAAACGGGGATTTGAACATGTATTGAATTGATACTAGGGAATCAAAGAACCTAGGGGATCACCATGAATTGGATTAGCAATTGATGGATTTCATAAACCATATGTGTAAGTCTTACTTGAAGTATTTTGTAAAGGTGTCATTAATGATATCTATATTCACCTTCAGTCTTAATACGAAGTGAACCTTAAAAGAAGAATTGAGTTGTGACTTTAATCAGAATGAAGAACCATAGCTTCAGCAACGAAGAGTTGACATGGTATAAGTGGAATTAATATATATTCACTGAGTTGAGTTTTCTTGCGTTAGTATTGACGTTACCTGAGTTGAAATACTACTATTATGAATCTAAGATTGCGTTATGTATGGATTCAAATAATTGAAGTTTCTATTCTCACGATATGAGCAAAATATGAGACATTGTCGATAAGTGGAAAGACTTAAAGATCTAAACTATGTACCTTCTACTATTCAATGGAGTTTAACATGATGACTAGTGTGTTCAAGATAGAAGATTTATTAATTATAATAGGACTATTTGGTATATGTTGAGATTGTTGCACGCTATAGATTGTGATGGATTGATTAGCCAAGTGATCATGTACTACTAATGGCGAGGATATGCATATCAAATGAATTATAACCTTGTATATATGAGAGACTAGATTAAACACAGCGAGTAGTGTACTTAAAGAGGAGTTCAAGAATTATTTCAAGTATACATCTTATCCTTAAACCTTCTCAACGTTTGAAACAGTAATTATGACTTCCGGGGGATGTGTAAACATGTGTGATGGATTCCGAATAATAGTTACTCACCATAACAATTGTCAACGGAGTATGAAAATGATATTGACTGAGACTAATACGGGAAAATAGAAAGAATTATCTATACACGGTAATGAAGTCAGGAATCTAAACTTTGAAACCTTGTGATGATTCAATAGTCGGTTGAAAGTGTGAATTCTCCTTGGGAATAATTACTAAACAACTCTAAATCGATGGAACACCGTTACATTGTTGCGATAACTATTCTTGGGAAAGTGGTATTATCGAAGTGTATCCAGGAAATTGTTCAATGAAATTCTTTTGAGTGACCTCATGCAACGAGAATGTACATTGGGAAACAAGGTTTGATTATAAGAGGAATATCCTTAGTTCAACGATGGTCTGAACCGAATTCGAGGACTAAATTCTTTTAAGGGGAGAGGATGTAATACCCTGGTATCTCCTATGTTTGACTTGTCTTCTTTATCGTGTCGTTATTATGTTGAGCAGCCGTGAGGATACTCGACACTAAAGAACAAGTGTTGAGGTCGAAGTCCATTTCCCTTGTGAAAGTTTTGTGGAGAAGTCATAACATCGAGGAGGCCACTTGGGAATTAGAACATGAGATGCGAGAAAAGTACCCTTCTTTATTTGTTAAGTTTGGTAAGTAAATTCGCGGACGAATTTATTCTAAGGGGGTGAGGGTGTAACGCCCGCACCATTTGCACTAATTGCATTATTCGCATTCATCCTACGTTTGTGCTTCTTATATTAACATCGTCATTTCATGTGCATAAATCATTCGAATATGCTTGCATTTGAGTTTATGGTACACTTTTCAAATGTATGGTTGTGTATTGTAAGTGTTGTGTTATCACCTAGGTTGGCCTAATTGATCAAACCAAGGAAATGGTGATATTTTGAAGTGAGGCATTCCAGAGGTTTTGCACGGCCACAGCCTGTGGCACGGCCGTGCATGTGTGACACGACCGTGCGGCCTTTGGGGACACAGCCGTGCGAGGAATCCAGAAAGTTTGGCACGGCCGCGCAGCATTTCTTGGCACGGCCGTGTCACTAGACAAGACACGGCCGTGCAAAGCGCCAGACTCTGTTATTTTGTTAGACGAGATTTTAAGTGGTTGACTAGTTGACTTGATCTCAAAGGCTGAGATCAAGCCACGACCAAGGCAGGTAATATCTGAGTGGTTTAGTCACCTTAGTCCCTTTGGAGAGTCAAGACTCTCTCCATAACTCACATACAACCTTGGCAAAGATAGAGAGAAAGAGAGAAGAGTTTGTGCAAGAGAATCCTTGCCAATTGCTCAATTAGAGACCAAATCATCATCCAACACCACCATTGTGAAGCTATTGGCTAGTAGAATCCATTCTTGACCTTGCATGTACCTTAGCTTGGGTTGAATCTTCAAAGTAGTAAGCTACAACCCCTTGTTTTCTTCAATTATGAGTTGTATCACATGTTAGACTTGTTTTTTTGGTAATGCATGTTAGAAATTATCATTTGAGTATATTTGACTATGTTGACTTTCCAAATTCGTGGTTGACTTTTTGGTTGTGTTTAAAGACTTATGTTTACATGTTAGAATTGTGAAATATGAGTAGTAATTGTTAAGTTTACGGTATGATTAATTCGCGTAAACTCGAACTCATTAGAAACCGAAAATGACTCTAACGGAGTTCGTTAGGATTTCATAATCAATGAGACCACGTGTGTGATTTGGGAATACTTGAATGATTCGAGTGATTCGTTAGAAAATTTGGTTACACCGATTGTGTGTTGATATTACGTAAATTGTCGTAATTATTGTAAGTTGGTTAATTGTGGTGTGAGATTATTATAACTCACTTGTGACATTCATATTGTTGTCAATTGTTGTTGTTGTGGTATACTCCCTACTTTGGAGTATGACCTTTTATATTTAAATGTCGAGTAAACATCTACTTGTGCATTTAGTTAAGTCCATGGCATATTTGTTGGCGGTGTATTGACGCTCGATTATTGCGTGAGCCGGGGCTACGTAATAGTCGAAGGCCAATACATCGGGCCTCGCCCTACCGTTGGCCGCGGTAGGGGTATAGCGCCATTTGTTGTATGGAATAAACGCAACCATGGTAAGCTATATCCGTGGTAGATTCTTGGGTTGTAGGGACCGAGATCACCCGTCGACGTGAATACGAAAATGGTTCACATGTGTGTTTTGGTTATTGGTTCTTGTTCGAGCACGTCAACAACGGCTCTTCATTGGTATATTATTGGTTGGTTGGTTGGAAGTATTGGTTTGGTCGGAGGTGTACCTCGACACCGTATCCCTTTTAATGTGTTTACTTATAGCTCTTATGTGCTTCCTATATGAACGACTGTTGGTCATGGTTTCCAACCGGTATGGGACGGTTGGCGATCGTTGAGCCTCTCTCGTGTAGTATGGGGTTGTTGGCTATGTGCAATACATGTTACTTCGGTTGGCTTTGAATTGATATTATGATAACATGAATACTTGTTACATTATTGTCTTGCATCTAGCATGCCATATTGTTGCATTAGTAGCTTATTGAGTTTTCAACTCACCCCGTTTGTTTTCATTTGTTTTCCTTAGATCAAGCGCCGGCAAGGAATCCTTAGTGTTCATGTTCGGGTCCGTTGGGACGACATCTTTTGGTAGTGCACCTTGTGCCTAAGTGTTTTCTTTTGGTGAGGCCGAGGGTGTACTTGTTACTTAAACAATGTATTGGTTGGGTAGATGTCTCGACTGTTATATGTTATATTCTTTTGTTGTGCCGGCATGGTTACCGTGCGGTTGTATATATATTTGTTAACTTTAATTCTGCGTACTCTGATGTGATTATATATGTACCGAGCATGATAGCTCGAGTTTGTTGTTGCTAGCTAACGTGTTGTTTCTCCGGCTTGTTTCGCCGTCGAGGTTTAGTATTGTTTAAAAGATTTTGTGGTTTTAAAGAAAACTTGCACGTGCATTACAGGGTTTTCTCATGACTTTGCATTCTTTTAAATGGAATTTTTGAGATACTATTTTCGTGTTTTCCGCATTTGTCTCGCGGCTCGAGCGTGATTCACACCGGATCTCGGGTCGGGTCGCGACAATTAACGAGCATTCATAGAGTTTAGCACAAAGTTCGAGGCAATTTCGGGCTTTAAAGTTGAGCTTTAATTTATTCCATCAAAGTCCGTCAAGTCAGCCAAGGCAAAATGTTGGTGGGCTAACAAAGCTAACGGAGGACCGTAATGAGAAATCTGGAGGAGGAAGGACTTCGGGAGACAACTTTAGAAAGCAGGGGGCACCGGAGAAAATCCTGAAACTCTTCATTAATGTGGTGGCAGCTCCACAGTGCGTCACGTGTCCCTAAACCAGCTAAGCTTCTGACCCGCGGTCCTTGCTGATGGACCTTGCTGATCCGGCCCAGCTTCCAGCCCATCAGCCATCCTCCATACCCACTTCCCGTCATAACCATGCCCATTTACCCACCAGCAGACCCGCGAACTCCATTCGGATTAGCCCATTTCCAGCCGTGGATCAGTAGCTTCCCTTTCTCCAGATCAGCCCCCAGTAGTTCTCCTCTCAGCTCTTTCAACCCCTGAAGCTTCCATTTAATTCCTATTTCGCCATTAGCTTCCTTGATACGCTTTGAGATTTCCTTATATCTTTAAGCAGCACCAAAAATCAGATCATCAAATCCCTTAGGGGCAGCAACTCTCTTCCCCAAATCCTCTCCTTCCTCCATAGATTGATCACTTGTGAAGGTTTGGAGCTTCAAATCAAGAGCCAACGAAGCATCTGCAAGTGATTTCAACCCCGGATCTCGGCATTGCTCGCGGCTTTGTCGGTTTAATTCTTCCAATTTATATTTGTGATATTTCTAGGGTTGAATGCTTTTGTAGTTTGTGGATTTGGCTATATGCTTAATGATTTATGGAATGCAATTATTTTTCTATGTTGTTGTAGTGATTTAATTTAATCTCTCTCTATTTAGTACACAATCATGCTAGGTTATTAATTTGTGGGCTTAATGCTTTTAATTAATTGGCCATTAATTAATTGATTTGAGAAATGTTTGGATCCGCGAGAGCTATCTTGCAATTTAGATCGAGCAAATTAATAGTTGGTGTTTCGTGACACACACCAAGAGCCATAAGAGTACTTGATTTGTCACGGGTTCGAACCATTTGTAGCCATTGCTAAGTAGGGAGATTCGGGTTTAATTATCCCCTTTTAATGTCTCGGTTACCGGCATGACTTGTAAAAAATAGAGAGATTATTTCTCTACCCATTATTACCCATTATTTTGGTTACTATTGTGTGCTCTTAATGCTTGCGATGGGTTGGCTACCCATTTTATGATCACTAGAATTATAGGGTAAGACGCGAGAGCCCGTCCTATAATTTCGAAAATCACAATAATTGTCTCTGTGACGTTTGATAGAGAGATACGAGTATTCTTAGATAGTCATGGGGTGCTTGATCGATAATGCGGCTACTCTTTCCTTGCTATAAGATGCGAGAGCCTGTAGTAGGGATTGGTAGCTAGACTTGCTATAAGATGCGAGAGCCTGTAGTGAATACTATCAACGTGCGCCCGACTACTAAGACTTAAGTTAAAGAAAAGTAGAAAGGGGATTAAATTAATCACGAGCTAGACTAGAAATATTGCAATCCTATAATCATATCTTTAAATCTTGATTTGTTGTTGCCAAACCATTTTGCGACCATGTAAATATTAATTGCTTTATTTTATTTTTAATTTTTTAGTTTTTCTTCTCAATTTATTTTTCCTCAAATATAATTCGTTAGCCCAATTTCAGTACTTAGTTGGAGTGAAAATTGCGTACATTCCCTGTGGGATCGATAACTCGTACTTATGTACAATTTATTACTTTATACGGCAAGGTACATTTGCCCTTGTGGCATTTATTTGCACATCAATAGACCCTTGAAGGGTATACATGAATTTAGAATTGGTTAACTGAACATGGAAATGATACGTGAATCACAAAATGAGGTACGAACTTGAGAACAATATGTGAACATGAAAATGGTACACGAAAAGATAATAACATGAATAATAGCTTTCAGGAAGGGTTTTGGTTGACCACCGATTTTCATGAGGTGGAAAGCAATAATAGTCAGGTTGTGGCGACCTTAATCCGGTCTGTGATCACACAAAAAAGGTTGAAGGTGACCACGTCTGATCCCCGTGTGCAGTCTAGTATTATTCCGGCTTATGTTGTAGGGATTGCCCTTGAAGTATAAGCAATTTCAGACCTGTGATCAACAGAAAACACCGTAAGGGGGGCTGGGTTATCCCAGCGAAAACCCTCAGACGTGAAAATCAGCAATACTGTAGAGAAGATGTAAGGATAAGAAAGTATAGCTTTTGCAAGTAATTTGTATGTACCGTATGATGCATGTGAGGGTGTTATTTATAAGAGGACAGTTCATAATCCTTGCTAGTTTCGGAATAGGAGAGATATGATTAATTCCTATGTCTCTCGAATTACGATACCATGTCTGTTTAGGACTGGTATAGATAGAGTTGTATCAGGACTCTTCCCAGGGCGAGAAATGGTTCCGTGAAGGACTCCGTTTTGCCGAGCTGAGAGGGGTTACGTCGAGGTCGGCCTGGCATGCGTCCAGGTCGCTCGATGTTGCTGTGGCTGGCCTGGGATGTCCCCAGGTCACAACTATAAGTCCCTGAAGTCAGCGTGCTGAGAGAATATACTGGTGAAGCAGGTGACCTGACATATTATGATTACCAGGTCGTCATACTAATATGAGCGTATGCCATCTTGGCACATGTCCAGCTGGCGCCTCCGATGCCGCGGCGTCTGCCATATGTCTAGCTGAGGGCTGAGGCCATTCAGTAGCCCCTACTTCTCAAGGAGAGGATTTATCCTCGAGGTGTGAAGTAAATTTGTTAGGGTATCGAGCTAAACTGTTCTACGCGAGGTCGCATGATCTTTAGTTCGAATTTGAGCCGTTTGTACTTTTCTTAGGAAACGTGCACATTTATTTGACGCGAAGGCCGTGGTTGTCAGGCGGTGTGTCTTTTCAACTTTCAAAATTTTGGGTGGTTCCCATTACCACTTAAAATGGTGCCGTATCGAGGTCGGCGTGTTTGTTAAGTGGGTCGACCCGACCACTCTGGATCCCCTATATAAGTGAGGGTTTCCACTGTTCATTCACTTTCACCAGAAACTTCCAATTTCTCCGGTGACCAGGTGATTTTCGGCAAATTTTGCCGTCTTCAAAAGCTAAGATTTCAGGCCTTCCCTTCGTATTTCCTTGCTTCTCCAAGATTTTAGGTTAGTTTCCCTTGATCCTTACTCCATTTCTTTCCACTTTGTGGAGTGTTTCAAGTTATTTTCCTATTTTATCCTCTTTTCGGTGACCTGCCGATTTCTGTGTAGTTGAGTTTTAGGGTTTTTGTCCGACCTGAAACTTTCATCCAGGTCGACCCGTCTAGGTCGTAGTGTCTTCCATTCCCAACCATTCTCCCTACGAGCTCTTCTTCCTCGTGTTCTCTCTCTGTGAACATGAGGATTAAACGCGCCAATGAGGATCCCATGCGCTACAAGAAAAAAGGGTATTTGGGAAGGCTAAAAACCGTCCCAAATACTTCCAAAACTATCCCAAAAGGTATTTGGCACGGTTTTGGCTCCTTCCTAAATACAAGGGTGCCAAATACATTTGTCACAACCCAAAACCATCTCAAACAGTATTTGGCACGGATTTAGTGACGGGTGTGCATGAGTGTGCCACTTGACATGTATTTAGGACGGTTTGGAACGACCGGCTCAAATAGATTTGGAACGGTTTTGTTGCCTTTCCAAATAGTATTTGGCACGGTTTTGTTGCCTTCCCAAATAGTATTTGGCACGGTTTTGTTGTTTTCCCAAATAGCATTTGGCACGGTTTTGTTGCCTTCCTAAATAGTATTTGGCACAGTTAGATTTACCTCTCAAATAGTATTTGACACGGTTGGTTTTGCCTTCCCAAATAGTATTTGGTACTGTTTGCTTTTCCCTTCCAAATATATTCCCAAATACGTTTAGGACATTTTGTTTTTGCGCACCCAAATACATTTGGCATTTTTTTTCTACTTTCCTAAATGTATTTCTTATGGATATCACATTATAAATTTATAATAAATCACTCTAAATATCACCATACAAAAATCAAGGGAAACCAAATTGCATCCATATTATAATTAAAAATATTATCATAAATCTCATTTGAATGCATCTTACATAGATCCATAACTTCAAGTCATAAGCAGATAAATATACATAAGCTAACACAAATCCATAAACCTATTTCTAAATCAATGTGTCTAAATCAAAGTCATCATCCAAAATTGACGAGACAACGAACTACATGAAGAAATGACTACACTTCACTAACATAACTCCGAGTATGCAACTCCATTCATATCTGTACGCCTTGTGTGCCCTACAGTATATAAAAAGTAGTTGTATATTAGTTTCAAAAGTATAACTTGATTGTATGAAAACCATTTACAACACCTGCTTACAACCATATAAACGTATGCCTTGTGTGCCCCCTTTCATTATAATAAATTACATTCCAAACAACAACTCAATAAAGAAAGTGGATAGTCAGATGAGACGTGCAAATCACATGATTGGATCAAACTAAAGTCTTATGAACTATCTACACCAGACTGGAGAAAAAAATGAAGAAATCTCCGAAAGCTAAGGTTCTCTATCTCATGATGAACTTACAACAATGAAAACTCACCGCCTATTTGCAAGCAAAGGGTGATGCCTCCACAACCTAAGAAAGTTCTTCACATTATCAAAACTTCTCCAATGTTTTCATCAAAAAATCATCTAATACACATATTTCTAAAATCATATTGTAGCAATCTTTTTTTTTTTCATAGATGCAGGTGCAATAGACTGTTGTGAATCTGGCAATAGATTGTTTTGAAACCTCCAATGGCAATAAACGTAAAGGTTGGCATCATTACAACCTTCAGTTGCATGCAAACATTCAATTGGTATAATCTCAGGTAACAATAATGGGTGAACATACTTACTGATGTGATTTGACATATTTATCAAAATGATAACAAAAGCATACAAGCTTGAGCAATCTTTAAAGAAGCTTAAGTGAGAAAGAAATAAGTAGAAAGAAAAACATTAATATAATTAGTGCAGTTCCATTAGGTTCTTGAAGACAATTACTGAGCAACACCTTTTTTATGCAAGCCTTCCCTGTGAAACACAGCAGATGGTCAAACAAAGACAACCTAAAGCACAACACTGAATTGTACTAGGGCATGGAAATGAACCAACATTTTACAGACATGTCCAATAGTAAAAAGGGACAGTCAACATGACTTGAGAAAATGCAAGGTAGTAACATTTTCCTTGATACTGAAGGGAAAATAATGACAAGTAATCCTGACATAATAAAACCAAGAATAAGTTGTCTAATGAACACTTTTCATGCTTAACCTATACGATTAGTCACAAAGCCACAAACTTATGTCTTAGCAGCCCTATTGATACTGAGGCATGGCAAGATATTACATCCATGTTGTTGTATTTTATAGATTTGCTTGGATCCATAACCTAAGTCTAAGTCAAGGTGACTAATGGGCCTGCGTGTCTGTTAGAGTGGCAACTTGTACTTAGACAAGTGCTTGTAATAGCTTAGGATTGCTCTAAGTTCTTAGCCTAGTCTTCAGAAGATAGCCTATTGTTTATCGAACATGATCAGATCAGCTATCTTTATATTAGCCGAGTTTCTCAAGTCATTAGACAAGTTCATTCCAGCCAAGCTTCATCAGCAGTGTTGAAGACCTAAAGATCGTCTGATCTAGACTTCACTAATGACATGCCTCAGAACTATCTGCAGTATTTCTTGTCGACGTTGATAAAACGATAACCTGCAAAGATAATTTAATGGTTCATACCATATTAGGCATTCATCTCAAAAAAGGACATTCTGTCTGAACTTATGTTTACCTATTTTTGGTAAATGACAGAATCCAGTCTGAATTTTGCAGAACCACCTATTAGAGTTCAACAACAAGATTAGAGTATTAAATGCATCTAAATTCAAAATTCTCCAAGGCTGAAGATCTCCAACGGCTACCTAAATCTCCCTGAGTATAAATAGAAGACTCCATGACAGCATTGAAGATAACTAGCCATCAATCGATCAAACCTCAACTAACTCTCTGATAATCTTCATCTTCAACTGCTAGTTCATTAAAAGCTTCAAAGAAAAATCTGTAACAACATTCCTTGAAGAGCACCATACTTAGACGAAAACTTGTTATTGCTCTTCATTGATTGTAATCCTTGCATTCAAATCACACTAGGATTATATCTATGTAGATATTAATTCTCTTGCAAACACTTGGTCAACTATTTTATGTACACGATCCATTAGTGATCTATCTTGTAAAGATTCTAGTGGAAAACATAGTACACGTTTTTTAAACCCAAAGTTGACCACTTTGGTTGTGGATGTAGCACTTATTTATAAGTGTTAACCATATTAAATTTCTTGTCTATCTCTTTTATGTGCTTGTGATTTGCTATTACTTATTAATTTTCGGAATTCCAACAGCTTTGAGAACAGCTGATCTTGTCCTATCAAGATCAGCCATCCTGAACTTGTCCTATACTTCACCCTATTCCGCTGTAAAATCTTTTCTAACTTAAGTGAAGTTACTTTTAAAACAATTTTTTTTTAAAATTGAACACAAGCTATTCAACCCCCCCCCCCTTCTAGCCTTTTTTGGCACCTTGAGACCTAACAATTGGTATCAGAGCTTAACACTTTGAAAACAAGTTTTTCCAAGATTAAACTCTTGAGAGATTAAAGATCCAATGGGCTGCTCATCAAATGTTGGAAACTTCAAATGTGAATCATTGTCCTGTATTGGATGAAGTTCACTTTGATATCTGGAAAGACAAGGTTAAAAGATACATGAACTCTATTGACAAACGTTTATGGAAATGTGTTACAGATGGACCAAGAATTCCTATGAAGCCAAATACTCTAGCTGCACTTGATCCAACTGTTGATCCTGAAATTCTAAAGCCTGAAGAAGAATGGGATGAAAAAGATAGGAAGAATGATGCTCTGGATGGAAAAGCTATCAACATCATCACCAGCTGTGTGGACATAAGCACCTACCAGTAGATCATCAATCTAGATACAGCTAAAGAAATGTGGGAAGCTATATTGGAATACCTAGAAGGTGATGGAGAAACAAAGAACAACAAGCTGTACACTTGTATCCAGAAGTTTGATTCATTCAAGAAAGATCCTAAAGAGACTCTCCGAAGTGCCTATGGCAGATTTTACGAGGTAGTAAATTCTTGCTATTCTTTAGGAAAGAAATATGAAATGAAAGAAATAAACATGAGATTTCTTAATGCATTAGGCAGTCTGTGGCATGTAAAAATTACAGCCATAAAAGAATAAAAAGACTTGAATAAATTGTCTCTTAGAAATCTTTATGCAAGTCTTTCAGTTTATGAGCTTGAAATCTAGGAAGCTCAAGAGATTGAAAAGAGTTTTAAAAATTTATCTTTATCAGGCATGTCTGTTGAACCTTCCTGTTCTACACCTGATGAAACCCTATCTACATCTAGTGATGGTGATGATATTCTTTCAGACAAAGCCTTTGCCATGTTTGTTAAGAAGTATCAATGTTTCAAAAGGTTTAACAAGTCATCCTATAGGCAGTCATCTTACAAGTTTGCCACTTCTACAAAAATAGCTGCTCCTGCAAAAACAACTGTCCCTTATAAAGCTGTTGTTCACCAACAAGAAAATGAGCTTGTCTGTTTTGTAGGAAGCCAGATCATTTTGCATCAAAATGTCCAAAGCCAAAATATGAATTTTACAAAAAACGTCCCGAATCTAAATTTTAAAAACAAAAAGGGATGGTGGTTGAGGACATTGATGAAAGCAATATGCCTACTTGGTGTGATACAGATTCTGATGAGGATGATTCCTGTGACTTTGCTGAGGAAGCAAATATATGTCTTATGGCCAGGGAATCACCCCATGACTCAGTAAGATCACTACCATTTCAACAGGATGATAGTGATGATGATGAGTTCAATGAATCTTCAAGGGGAGAACTCATGAAAGCAAACAAGGACATACTGAAAGAATTTGCAAAATTCAAAATTGCCTATATAAAGTTAGCCAAAAAGTATGAACTAACTATCTCTGAGAAATCTACCTTGATGTCTGAGATCAAGGATCTTAATAGACAACAAGCTGAGAATATCAAGACTCAAAAGGAGAACAAAGCATTAACTGAAAAAGTGGAATTCCTACTTGAGCACATAAAAAAAATCAATTCTGAGAAAGATGACCTTTAAAAGGTTGTGAATACCTGGAACAATTCAAAAGGAAATTTTGATACCATTCTTTCAAAACAAAAACCTCTTGATGACAAAACAGGTATCGGTTTCCAAAGTGAATTCAACGTAGGAAGTCCATCTAGTTCTCAAGGAAATGAGATAGCTGAAGTGATTGCTAAAGAAATGGCTGAAGAAGTTGTCTATGATCAGCATCCTTCTCAAAAGGGAAAGCAAGGACTTGGTTTTAACAAAGTTGCATTCGTTTATTCTAAAAACAAGCCAGACAAGTCCAAGGGTAAGTTAACTGTCAACGCCAATGACATTGTAAATAGGGAGGCTGAACATTAATGATCTGCTATCAGACACCCTGTGAAAATAGTGATGACTGATAACAAGTCAAGGAAGTCTCAACTTAAACCTATTAAATTTGTCAAAGGGAAGATCGCTGATCATTACCCTGCTAATAAAAGGCTTAAGGGAAACATGTCTGATAATGTAAATTCTTTTGTTAAAAGGCCTGCTTCAGCTAAGCCTAATATCACTAAGAAATTGCTCTATCAGCCCAAAACCAATAAGCATATTATTAGTAAATCGGTTGTTATCAAGACTTCCACTTTTTGAATTCTTCCACGAAGGTTACGTCATGTGTTCATCCTAATAAGCCAGTGGCTTTGCGGGATCTTCCTTTGCCACATCGTTCGGCGGTGACTATTAATAACAAGCCAGGATGTTTGTTTACGCCTTTGGAGATGGAAGTGGCTGAGAAATCTTTTGCTAATACTATAATCATGAAATTTTCTGTGGGACGACCTCCTTTGTACGCCATTAAGGAGCATATTGCTAAGTATTGGAAATTATCTGGAACCTTTGTTGCAGGCTTATTGGATCCACGATGGTCTTCGGATTTTACATTTCGGAAGGACAGCCCTATGATTGCGGTTTGGGTTCATTTACATCATCTACCGCTTCCTTATTTTCATTCTTCTTATTTACAGCGCATTGGCAATTCATTTGGGAGGTATTTAAGAGCGGATGATCAAACTTTATCGTTATCACAGCCAATGCACGCTCATATTTGTGTGGAGGTGGATGCTTCTGTTGCATTGCCTGATAGTATATGGATTGGCACTTCAAAGGAGTGTGGGTTTTGGCAACCGCTTGTGTTTGAGGGTAATATTGCATATTGTGAGGGTTGTGGGCTATTGGAACATATTGAGGATGATTGTCGAAAGAAACGGCAGGGTGTTAAAACTGGTAGGATTGCGAAAAATAACAAAGAATCTGTTGATGCAGAACAGAATGCTATAGATGCAATGAAAGGCTTAAATCGGGATAATGGCAAAGATAAAGGTATGATACAATGCTGGGAGCCTCGAAAAGTTTCCAAGGAGAAGCTAGTTGGTGCGTCATCGAAGAGTAAGAATATCATGGGTAAGGTTAACAGTATAGAGGTGATCGATATAATGGAGGAGGATAATGATACATCGCCAATTGTGCATAATTCAGAGGGTCAGATCAATATAAAAGAAAATCAGGATATGAATGGTGTTTCACACCAGGGTCTGGGTAAGGATGAGAAGCCTTGCATGACCCACGATGTTGGGAAATGTGTGGAGGAGGTTATCTGCAAGGATTTTGAGCTTGGAGGATTGGGGTGTGATGGTTACTTGGAGGACCTTGCTAAAGGGATGGGATGTGCTGATCTTATGGAGGGATAGATTAATAAATCTACTGAGCCGAGGTTCAGGCAGAATGAGGGTAAGATAGGTGACTCGTCTGATTATTGTGATCAGATCATCAATGTTCCAGGGATAGAGACTAGAGACCCGCACATAGATTATGCAGTTTCGGATGATGGGGGTGGGAATCTAGTAGCACCAGTTCACAACTCATTTGACATCTTGGGCAGTCTTGAAGAGGATTGGGATGTGATGACAAATTTATCTGTGAAGAATAAAAGGAAGTCTCACTCAGTGGATGGTGGCACAAAGGATCCTATTGAGGGTTTATTTCGGTCTCAGTCATTATCCGAAATGGGTAAGGTTCCTGTTAAGCCAGCTTTTCAGAAATTTATTCGTAAGATATGGCATTGTTGAAATTGAATAAAAGGGTTACTAGGACAGCTAGTAAGACCCAGAATGCTTCAAATTAATTTGTTTTTATGTCAGTTCTGGTTTGGAATGTTAGGGGGGTAGGTAATAAAGATACGGTAGACTATCTCAAGGCTTTGAAGAACCAACATGATCCAATGCTTTGTGTGCTTCTTGAGCCTAAAATCCCTGGAGACCGTATTGGTAAAGTTGTTAGGAGATTGAAATTTAAGCAGGGCATGCATTCTAACCCAGTCAATAAACACATTTGGTTGTTATGGGATGATCGTATTAATGTAACGTTTATGTATGCAACTAGTCAGTTTATTACAGTGAGATTGCAACATGGAGACAACGTAAACATGGTCGCCTCTTTTATCTATGCTAAGTGTACGCGCGAGGAACGTCAGGATCTATGGGCAGATTTGCTAGACTTCTCTGTTCAAAATAATGAGCCATGGTTTCTTGGAGGGGATTTCAATGTGATTGCTCATTCATCAGAAAAGTTGGGTGGAGCTCAGTGTGATATGGCTAGCATACAAGATTTTAATGGCTTTATTCAGCAAGCGGGTTTGATGGATGTGGGTTTTGATGGTAGCTTATATACATGGTGCAATAATCAAGAGGGGGACGATAGAATCTGGCAACGTTTAGATAGGATGTTTGTTAATGGGTTGTATAAGTCCTTGCTTCCAAGTCTTAAAGTACAGCATTTAAGTCGAATTTGTTCGGATCAATCCCCTTTGATGGTGAAGTTGGCAGAAGATAAAAAACCTCCAGGCCTGTTTCGATTTCAGCGTATGTGGTTGGATCATCCGGATTTTAAAGCTTTTGTGAGGGATCAGTGGACTAAAGCAGTAAGTGGGTCTGCTATGGAGGTGCTGTTTAGAAAATTACAGTTGTTGCGGAGGGAGCTGAAAGTATGGAACTGGACAGTTTTTGGGAATGTTCAGAGGCAGCCTGCGGTTTATCAGGACAGTGTGCTGTGCATGGAAGTAGAGCTGCAACGAAGTTGGTCTAATGATGTGGCTACGCAGCTTGTGGATGTTAGGAAACAAGTGGCGCAGTTAATAAAATGGGACGCTGAGATGTGTCAACAGAAGGCTCGAGTTTCTTGGCTTAATGATGGAGAACGTAATACGACTTTTTTCCATGCGAGTATTCGTGAAAGAGCTCGTCTGAATAAGTTTAAAATAAAGCTTCCTGATGGCTCGTGGTGTGAGGATGATAGTCAGATTGGAGAGTTAGCAGTTCATCACTTCAGTAAGCTTTTTACTTCGGAGGATACGCATTGGGAGGAAGCTTTGTTCAATAATGTTTCGGTTGGTATAGGTCAGTAGGAAAATGATATGCTGCATACAACTCCTTCGGAGACAGAGATTTGGGAGGATATAACGCATTTAAATCCAGATAGTGCGCCGGGTGCGGATGGCTACACAGGGTGGTTTTTTTAGGGATGCTGGGATATTATTAAAACAGAGGTTATTGTGGCAGTTCAGGAATTTTTTTTGGGCGGAGTTATTCCTCGAGGTTTGGCTGCGACTGCAGTAGTTTTGATTCCGAAGATAGAGAGACCGAATGGCCTTGGAGATTTGCGCCTAATCAGTTTGTGTAACTTTGCTTGCAAGATTATATCTCGTATTGTGGCCTCTCGCATTGCTCAGTTTTTGCCTAACTTGATTTCTCTTGAGCAGTCAGGGTTTATGAAAGGGAGGACTATACAAGAGAATATTGTGTTGGCCCATGAGTTGGTGTCACATATTGATAGGAATGTTCGGGGTGGTAATGTGATTTTTAAGTTCGACATGTCAAAGGCTTATGACAGGGTGGAATGGAATTTTCTTCTAAGGGCTCTTCAGGTGTTTGGTTTTGATAATCGTAATTGTGATATGGTTGCAAGGCTTTTGAATAACATATGGTCTTCTCTTTGTATCAATGGGAACAGTTTTGGCTTTTTTCATTCAACTCGAGGAGTTCGTCAGGGGGATCCTTTATCTCCTCTTTTGTTTATTCTTGCGCAGGAAATTCTATCTCTGAATCTTAAGAAGGCTATAAGTGAAAGGAAGATTTGCCTGTATAACCATGGGAGAGGAGGTCTGGTGGTGTCTCATTTATTATATGCTGATGATATGTTGTTATTTAGCAATGCCAGCAAGTCCTCCATTTTGGCTTTGAGAAAGGTTTTTAAGGATTATGAATGTGCTTCGGGTCAGTTACTTAATCTGGAGAAGAGTGGATTTTATGTCTCCGGGAGAGGTTCTCGAAGGCGGGCTAGTCTTATATCTCAGTGGTCTGGGTGCACTCATCGGCACTTTCCTATGAAGTATTTAGGGATTCCGTTGTTTAAAGGGAGGATTAATAGATCATATTTTGAGGATGTTGAGCAGAGGATTATCAAGAAAGTGAGTGGATGGAAGTCTCGACTCTTGTCGTTTGGAGCAAGGATAGTTTTGCTTAAATCTGTCCTAAGTAGCATTCCGATTTATACTTTGGCAGCTATAAAAGTTCCTAAATTTGTCCTTCGTAGGATTGAGAGAGTGATGGCAGATTTTTTATGGAGTGTGAATGGGAATCGTAGGGCTCATTGGGTGGGTTGGGAGAAGGTTTGCAGGCCTTTAGCTGAAGGTGGTTTGGGTATTAAATCGCTGGCTCAGGTTATGGATTCTTTGCATGCTAAGCTAGCTTGGAGTACTCTGCAGTGGAAAAGTCTTTGGGCTAAATTTGTTTCGAGCAAGTATCATCAGTTTAATGTTTTCAGTTTGCTAGTAGGTGCTTCTCATTCTTGGAAAGCGTTTATGCGTCAATTATCGAATATTATACGGAATAGTCGATGGATTATTGGTAAAGGGGATATTTCCTTTTGGTGTGATAATTGGTGTGGCACAGTTTTGGGTGGTCCTGCTCCTACTGATGCCAAGCTTGCAGTTAATAGGGCTTTGGTGCATTCGGAACAGTTTCTGGAGCTTCTTCCGCAACAGTACCACAGTTTGTTTCGGTCGATTTCTTGCATTGCAGAGGTTGAGGATAAGCTAGTTTTCACTCTTACAAAATCTGGAGCTTTTTCTTCTGCGACATATTGGGATTTTATTTGAAATAGATGGCCAAAGATAGATTGGGCAAAGAGAATTTGGCAGCCATGGATTCCTACAAAGGTTAGTAGTTTTATTTGGAAGCTGTTTAATGGTGCGGTTTATGTGGATCTGTCTTTATGCAGGATGGGAATTTCCATTGTTTCTAAATGTGTTTGTTATGTGACTGGTTCGAATAGAGAGTCTCTTGACCATCTTTTCATCCACTCTGAGATCGCAAGGGGTGTGTGGGAGTATTTTGCCAAGCCTTTTAATAACGTTAATCGATACACTAATATCCATCATCTTTTTGATTGCTGGGTTGGAAATACTTCTGTTAGTAATCAAGCTGTAGTGGTTTTCCTTGGTCTGTTTATGTTTGGATGTTGGGAAATTTGGAAATTTAGATGTGCAGCGATTTTTGATAACTCGCCGATGAATGTGATGAGAATAATTCGGAGTATAGTTAATAGTGTGCAGGGTATGCTAATGGTGTATTGTCCCAAGGCAGGATGTGGAACTTTGTTTAAGATTGGGATGGAATCTCTTCACTTTCCAGTCCTTCGGGTGTATTCGAGGCCTGGTCGATGGTTATGTTGGCAACCAGCAGGATCACAGCTTTACACGTTAAATACAGATGGATCTTCGATTGATGGTGTGTGTTCGGGTGGGGGAATTATTCGGGATTGTCAAGGTAGTTTTGTTAGGGCATTATCTAATTTTTACGGCCCGGGATCTAACATGCAAGCGGAGATTTTTGCCCTTCGTGATGGCTTGCAATTGTGCAGGGATTTTGGTTTGGTTTCAGTTTTGGTTGAGTCGGATTCGTTAGTTGTTGTTTCGGTTATTCATCAGAAACAGAATCCCCCTTGGCAGTATGTGTATGATCTTAGGAGATGTCAGGAGTTATTGGGTTCATATAGCATTGTTCATGTGTTTAGACAACAGAATCAGGTTGTAGATAGGCTTGCAGCATGGGCTCATCACCACAAGGAGTTGAAGGAGATCTTGGGACAGGAGGCTCTCCCGGTTGAGGCTTTGACAGCTTACAAAAAAGATATGTTTGGTTTTTATTATTATAGGAAGTAATCTTTTTTTCTTCCCTCTGTGGTTTTTTAGAGGTTAGGCTCCTTTGTCCTCCCCGTTTGTGGGGCTTGGCTTGGTTGTCCCCCTCCAAGGTTTTTATTTTTTAATATATTTTTGCAGGGTGTCGTCCCTGTTTTAAAAAAAAAAATTTGTTATCAAGACTGCTGATCGTAAGAAAACCCCTAAGGAAATAATTAAACATGTTCAAGGTTTTCATAATTGCTTATTTTGCAAAGGTCATGGCCACGAAATTCATGAATGCCTTCTGAGATTCATACCCAAACCTAGAGGGTTCACACCTCCAAAGGTTAAACAAGTATGGATTCTAAAAGGATGCTAACCCTCAGGACCCAAAAATAAACGGGGACCATATTCTTAAATGATTAAATTTCAGGAATGCTTCATGGTCTTTAATGAAGAGGAGAAAGACTTATGGTATCTGGATAGTGGCTGCTCAAAGCACATGACAGGAGATCAAAATCTTCTCTCCAATATTGCTGAAGCTAAAGGTCCCTCAGTAATTTTTGGTGACAACTCCAAAGGGAAAACAGTCGGCTATGGAAGTATAGTTAGAGGAAATCTTTCCATCAGCAAAGTATCTCTGGTTGAAGGTTTGAAGCACAATCTCTTAAGTATTATATCACAATTCTATGATAAGGGATTAATATGTCAATTCACCTCAAGCCATTGCTTCATCAAGGACAGTGAGACCTGCTCAACAATCCTGACTGGATTCAGAAAAGGAAATGTGTATGTGGTTGATCTAAATGCTGTTGGAAGAAAATCCAGCCTATGTTTGGTTGCAAAGACATCAAATGATAACAGTTGGCTGTGCCACAAAAGACTTAGCCATCTCAACTTCAAATACATATCTAAGTTATCAAAGGACAACCTGGTGGTTGGTCTGCCAAAGATATCGACAGATCATGACAAACTTTGTAAAGCATGTCAGTTGGGCAAATTAAACAAGTCATCATTCAAAAGCAAGCCATGCTTATCAACTACCAGACCGCTACAACTCCTTCACATGGATTTATTTGGTCCAGTCACTACAACTAGTCTTGGTGGTAGCAAATACACACTAGTAGTAGTTGATGACTATTCGAGATTCACCTAGGTTGAAATGTTATCTTCTAAAGATGAAGCCTATGACACCATAACAGCACTTTTCAGAAGACTGCAGACTCAGAAACTGGATGACATTGCTGATATCAGATCAGACAATGGGACAGAATTCAAGAATAATGGTGTAGCCAAATATTGCGATGACCATGGAATTGGTCACAATTTCTCTGCTGCTGGTACACCTCAACAGAATGGAGTTGCTGAAAGGAAGAACAGAACTCTTATTGAAGCTGGGAAGACCATGATTGCCGAAGCTAGGCTGCCTATGTATTTCTGGGCTGAAGTTGTAAATACAGCCTGCTTCACTCAAAACAGGTCTATTATCAACAAGTTTCATAACAAAACTCCATATGAAATATGGAGAGGCAGAGCACCCAATATTAGTTTCTTCAAAATATTTGTATGCAAATGCTATGTTCTTTACAATGGAAGAGAACATAGAGATAAGTTTGAATCCAAAAATGATGAAGGAATATTTCTGGGATATGCCAAATTTTCAAAAGCCTATAGAGTTTATAATAAAACCTCTCTTAAAGTTGTTGAATCTGTACATGTCGCTTTTGATGAATTTGATTTTATTGGGCCACATATGGCTCCTAAGGTGTCTAATGATTCTGATGAGTATGAGATAGGTACAAAACAGCCAAGCTCCAACTTTGCTAAAGCTACATCTTCACAAGTTCCTCCAAGGATTAACTTGATAGAACCTCCAAGAGGTGATAGTGGACCAACTAATGTTAACTCAGAAATTTCAGAATCCACTATTCCTTCTACACCAGAAGTATTTCAACCTGCATTGGAATTAACATATCCTCTTGCAAACCAAGCTTCAGACACTTCCACTTCTCAAGAACAAAACTCTGCTGATACTGTCAGACAAGACCTACCTGCTGATGTTCGAGAAGTTAAAGATCATCCTATCACTCAAATCATTGGTGATCTTAATGTTAGTGTTCAAACCAGACAAGCTTCAAGAAATGAATGCATGTATTCTACAGCATTTATCTCAAATATTGAACCCAAGAAGATAGATGAAGCTCTAGAAGATCCAAGCTGGGTGGAAGCTATGCAAGAAGAATTAAACCAATTTGATAGATGCCAAGTTTGGTCACTTGTAATAACTTAAATTTATTATGCTTTAGATGCTTACATTGTTTGTGTTATTATGCTCAACATGTGTGTTTGATTGCTTGTATAAACATGTTCAATATGGTTTTGCCTTAATTCGCATGCATTTAAGGATGCTAGGATGGTATACTTGTTAATGCATTAGCTTGGTATGAGCCCTTGTTATCACTCTTAAGTTTGAGGTGTTTGATGTTGGCATTATTACATGTTGTTTATAATGAGTTTTTGGTGTATTTCAAACTTGAATTGAAGTTGGTATCACCTTAGCGTGACTTGGGTACATTGTATGATCACTTTGATGTGTTTAGAAGTCATTTTGGCTTGAACCAGACACTAGGCAGCCGCATGATGCGAGCATGCCAAAAACCTAAACATTTTGGATTCTATACGGCCGCATGATGCGCCCGAATAGCATCCTAAGCGACCGCATGATGCCACCCCTTCTCCTCGCATAAACTCTCTGGATTGTAAGCGGCCGCGCGAGGCGACCGCATGAAGCCTATGCGACCGCATGGTGCGGCCGCATAGCGACGGATTCAGCTACACTTTGTTGACTGAATTTTAAGTGGTTTGACCCTCCAAAGTTGATCCATTGGTTGAGATTTAAACCTGGCGTTGACTTGTTGACTGGTATATATACTCTCCATCCTTGTGAGAGACAAAGAACACTTCATTTCTTTCTCAACTCTTCCATGGTAGCTTAGAGACATAGTGTGGGAGACAAAGGTGTAATTGGTGTGTGTAATCTATGTCTCCATATCCAACCATCCAAATTGTGATCAAAGACCATCAAAGTGTAGAGGCTGACTTGGATACCAACTTAGGAGACTTGAATTTGCAATTCCTTGGTTTAATTTCCATATTACATGTAAGTTACTAACCCCCTTTGTATGCTTAGAAATTATTGCATGCTTGTTCTTAAATCTTACATACATGACTTGAATACATGGTATTTTCATGTTTAAATGATATGTTGAGATATATAACATGTCTATGTGTTAAGTTGTGGAGTTGGACGATGTTGCATGTTAGCTTTAAGAGCTCAACTATGTGATTGTACTAATGAACATGTTAGAGACCTTTAAATGGTAAAAATTGCATATAGCAATTATACCCAAATTTTGTGAACTAAATGAATTGACACCAAAAGTGAATTTTTTGTAAGAATATAATTCTCCGAATCACTAGTTAAATTACTACGAAAATTAGGGTTCGTTTAGTATGGAATATAACCCTTCGAGTAATTGATACTGGTATGTTAGAGACTTGTAAAGTAGCTCTAAATTCGTGGTTTGTGACTTTAAAACAATATATTTGATGATTTCATGTTGTAGAAAAATATAATCTACATGATGTTTGTCAAGTTCACTACTTTTGAACTTGACGGTTATTTGCATAAGTTGAGTAAAGTTACCTACTTGTGTGTTGTGTAAGTCCAGCTGGCGTCGTCGTTGTTTATGTCATGGTAGGACGACCTATCGTCTTCACAAATCAAGGTTGTGATCGCTATAAGTCGCCGTACCGGAGTGCACACACTCCTCTTCTGTTGGCCACAGTTGAGAAGTAGCCCCACTGTTATAGCAATACGCATGACTTTGGCTTGCTAGGTTTGAACTCAACGGGATTGTGTCGGGGACGTCGATACTACGCACACGAGTATCGAGGCACTATTGGTTGTTTGTGTAATGCAGGAGCTACACAAGGTTGAAGAAAGAGATATGATATCCTTCTCTAACTTTGTTTATTTACAAGGTTGAATGACTGTATATCAAGTATGATGATATATGTTTTGTTGGGGTATATAAATGTTAATGCCATGTTACGTTTATTGCTTGAGCATCATGCCATGCCATGTAGTTGCATTAGTAACTTACTGTGCCATTATGACTCACCCCGTTATGTGTTTATTTGTTTTCCTTAGATCCCAGCCAACCCGGGAGTTCACGGTGAGATCGAGAAGGGATCACGCTAGCTTGCAGGTTGTCTACGTTGTTAGATCGAGGGACTATTCCTTAGTTCATTGTTATATTTTGGTAAGGACGATGGATATGTAAAGTTACGTAAACTTTACTTGGGTAGTGTTGTGGTGTTGTAAACAAATATTCTTTTGATAGCCGACACTTGTATGTCGTGCCTTTGTATAGTGTCACTTTTAAACAGTTTCTTCTCCGAGCATGTTGTAGCTCGCAGTTATGTTTTGTTCCGGCATGTAGTGGCCGATGTTGTTATAACAGTTGTCTTTCCCGACTTGTAAACTCGAGGTTGTTACTAGTTGTTTTTCGGCTTTGTTAATTGCCGAAGATTATTCATACTTGTGTTAACCCGGTTATCAATTGTGTTTTGTCATAAGTACGGGTGGTTACGCCACGTACTCTTCTTGTTATTATTTTGTTTTGGCGACTCGACCTTGGGGTTTCGCATAGAGATCCGGGTCGGGGCGTCACAGTTGGTATCAGAGCTTATGTTAGCTATTCGCCAGGATAGGTTCCATGGCCTAGGTGGGTATGGTGTGTGTTATTGAGATCTTAACGTCGAGTGTTATGTCTAAGTGAAAATGGTACGGACTAGGTTCGGAGCGAGTGCCAGTCGGGTCGGTACAAGTGCCGGCAGGAATGATGGGATAGATGAGGATGTGAATCGACCACCCAATGTCCCTCCTGAACTGAACCAGGAAAACCCGAATGTAAACATGACAGTTATGATGGGCAGAATGATGGAACTAATGAATCAGATGACTGAACGATTGAATGGGGGAGCAACGACTACACCGGAGGTTGAAGCTCCACAATCGGAAGTTGAGGTACCACAATCTGAAGTGAGGCCTAGAAATCACGCTACTACACTGGAGCGTTTCTTGAAAATGAAACCACGTACCTTTCTTGGGGAACCGGATGCCACAAAAGTTGAGTTGTGGATTGAACATATAATCAAGATATTTGCAGCCTTGGGTTGCAATGATGATGAGAAAGTCAACTTAGCTGTGTTTAAACTGGAGGGAGCGGCTGAGCATTGGTGGCAGGTACTACACGGGAACTGGGAATTACGGGGAGAACCTCACAGTTGGCCTAATTTCTTGAGGGAATTTAAGGCGCAGTATATTCCGGAGGTGGTTCGTGAAAGGAGAGAGAGAGAATTTTATGACCTAGAGCAGGGCAGTATGACAGTGGCACAATACTCGGCCAAGTTCATAGAATTGGCTCGATATTGTACTCACTTGGTTCCCACGGAGGCAAAGAAGGCCCAGAAGTTCATCAAGGGCCTGAAGACAGAATACAGGAAACAATTGCTATCCTTGCAACTTGCTGACTATAGGAGTGCGGTGGATAGGGCTTACGGGATTGAAAGTGACATAGAGGAGCATCGAGGAAGAAATTTGAACAACCTCCCGTAGGCATCACAGAACCAGGGACGAGGACAGGGTTCCAGTAGTCGATACAGCGGTGGAAACAACAACCGCAGGGGAAATCAGAGGAGAGGGCAATCTGATGGACATCAGGGGCAACAAACTGGTGGGAGGAGTAACAGTATCGCATCTGTCCAGGGTCCGCGGGGTACACCGCAAACTTGTAGTATTTGTTCGAGACCGGGACACTCGGAAGATAAGTGTTGGAATAGAGTAGTTGGGCAATGCTATAATTGTAAGAAAATGGGCCACATAAAGAGGAACTATCCTAAGTTGAAGGATAGTCAGGCTGGGAGCGTTAGTGTGCAATCTAGTGGGACGAAGAAGGACAGTGACGGTAGGCCTAAGGTCCAGGGCCGTGTGTTTGCGCTTGATCAGCGCGGTGTGCCTGAGTCGACGTCGGTTATAGGAGGTGGCCTTTCTATCTTTGGTAGTAGAGCTCGAGTTCTTATAGATCCTGGTTCATCACATTCATATGTTGCATCCCATTTTGTGAACAACTTGTGTGTGTTACCCACCTTGTCGTTTGTGCTTGAGGTGTCTACCCGTTGGGAGCATATGTTGGCCTCGGATTTGTACCGAGCTTGTGATATACTTGTAGCTGATCACACTTTGCATGCTGATTTGGTAGTGTTACCCATACGTGATTTTGATGTGATACTTAGCATGGATTGGTTATGTGCATATCATGCTTTAGTAGATTGTCATAGAAAGAAGGTCACTTTTTCTATGCCGGGTGTGCCTAAATTTGTATTTGTGGTTGATGCTGTTAAGAGTGGTTTGCATGTTATATCTACTTTAAAAGCTAGGAAATTGTTGTCACATGATTGTGCGGGGTATTTGGCATGTGTGGTTGATAGGAGTATCGCTACCCCAAAATTGGAAGAAGTCCCTGTGGTTTGTGAATTTTCTGATGTATTCTCTTCTGATTATGCATTGCCTCCTGATAGAGAAATTGAGTTTTGTATTGAATTGTTGCCGGGGACTACCCCAATTTCTAAAGCTCCGTATAGAATGGCACCGGCAGAATTGAAAGAATTGAAAGAACAGTTGCAAGAATTGCTTGACGGGGAGTTTATTAAACCGAGTGTATCACCGTGGGGTGCACCAGTGTTGTTTGTTAGAAAGAAACATAGTACTTTGAGATTGTGTATCGATTACAGACAATTGAATCAGGTAACAATCAAGAACAAGTATCCTCTACCGCACATTGATGATTTGTTTGATCAGTTACAGGGGTCAGTGGTGTATTCTAAGCTAGACTTGAGAAGTGGTTATCACCAGTTAAAGGTGCGAGCTGAAGATGTTCCTAAAACAGCTTTTCGCACAAGGTATGGTCATTATGAGTTTGTAGTTATGCCATTCGGGTTGACCAATGCACCGGCAGTATTCATGGACTTGATGAATTGGGTGTTCCATGAGTATTTGGACTGTTTTGTGGTAGTGTTCATCGACGACATTCTCGTGTACTCTAAATCTCGGGAAGAACATGCGCAACATCTGAGGTTGGTATTATCAGTCCTTCGGGAGAAAAAGTTATTTGCCAAGTTTAGTAAATGTGCTTTTTTGCTCGAGGAAGTATCTTTTCTGGGGCATGGTGTTTCGAAAGATGAGATAGCGGTGGATCCGTCAAAGGTAGAAGTAGTAACGAATTGGAAGAAACCAACTTCAGTGACTGAGATCCGAAGTTTCTTGGGTTTGGCAGGTTACTATCGGAGATTCATTGAGGGGTTTTCAAAAATTGCTACTCCTATGACAAACTTAACCAAGAAGACAACACCGTTTGTTTGGGATGATAAGTGCGAGAACAGTTTTCAAGAGTTGAAACGACGGTTGACAACAGCTCCTGTATTGGCATTGCCTTGTGATGACAACAACTTCATGATTTACAGCGATGCATCCAAGGAAGGTTTGGGTTATTTGCTTATGCAAAATGGGAAGGTGATTGCATATGCTTCGAGGAAGTTAAAGGATGCAGAACGGAACTATCCTACCCATGATCTAGAACTGGCGGCAATTATGTTTGCGTTGAACAAATGGAAACATTACCTTTACGGGGCAGAATTCGAGGTCTTCACGGATCACAAGAGCTTAAAGTACCTTTTCTCGCAAAAGGAGTTAAACATGAGACAACGCCGATGGATGGAAAAGTTAAAGGACCACAATTGCACGATTATTTACCACCCGGGAAAGGCGAATGTAGTCGCGGATGCGTTGAGTAGGAAAGTGTACATGTCGTGCATGATGGTTCAGGAATGGAAGACGTTAGAGGGCTTGAGGGATTGGAGCCCTAGTGAAACGGAACATGGCGTGATCTTTGCGAATGTCCCGGCTACTCCAGTTTTGTTACAACGGATTAAGGAAGCTCAAGTTAATGACCCGGAATTTGAAAAGTTGATGGGACAGTTGAATGAAGGTAAGACGCTTGACTTTGCGATGAATAGGGATGGTATCTTAACCTTTAGAGGGAGAGTTTGTGTTCTGTCGGATGAAACAGTAAAACGACAAGTACTTGATAAAGCTCACAAGGCTAGGTATACAATACATCCGGGGAGTACAAAAATGTATAGGGATTTGAAGAAGCAGTTTTGGTGAAATGGTATGAAACGAGAGATAGCAGAGTATGTATCTAGGTGCTTGACATGTCAACAAGTAAAAGCTGAACATCAAAGGCCTGCAGGGTTATTACAACCGTTGGAGATTCCGGAGTGGAAATGGGAACACATAACGATGGATTTTGTCAACGGATTACCACGTACTCGTCGGGGTTTCGACGCTGTTTGGGTTGTTGTGGATAGGTTGACTAAATCAGCTCATTTTATACCTATTGCGATGACCTATTCTTTGAATCAGTTGGCGGCGTTATACATTTAAGAAATAGTTAGACTACATGGAGTACCGGTTAGTGTTGTGTCAGATCGGGACCCAAGGTTTACATCGAGATTTTGGGGAGCCTTGCAAGAGGCTATGGGAACAAAGCTGAACTTTAGAACGGCTTTTCACCTTCAATTAGATGGGCAATCGGAAAGGTTAATCCAAGTACTAGAAGATATGCTACGGGCGTGTGCAGTAGATTTTAAGGGAAGTTGGGATTCACACTTACCTTTAGCGGAGTTTGCTTACAATAACAGCTTCCAGGCGAGCATCAAAATGGCACCGTACGAAGCACTTTATGGGCGGAAATTT
Source organism: Platycodon grandiflorus (assembly GCA_016624345.1). Taxonomy (NCBI): domain Eukaryota; kingdom Viridiplantae; phylum Streptophyta; class Magnoliopsida; order Asterales; family Campanulaceae; genus Platycodon; species Platycodon grandiflorus. The sequence goes on from CM028363.1 coordinate 27,706,441, forward strand.
AGATCGCCGATTTGTTGGGATGAAGTCGGTGAGGCTAAAATTTGGGGTTCAGAGTTGGTACAACAGTCGGTTGAGAGTGTGAGGATAATTCGGGATAGATTACTTACCGCTCAAAGTCGACAGAAAAGTTATGCGGATAATCGGAGGAGGGATCTTGAGTTTCAGGCGGGTGACTATGTATTCCTTAAAGTATCGCCGCGCAGGGGTACTAAGAGGTTTGGGAAGAAAGGTAAGCTATCACCTCGATACATAGGGCCCTTTGAGATACTTGAAAGGGCTGGCACATTGGCTTATCGACTTGCATTGCCACCGTCTTTGTCAGAGATTCATAATGTCTTTCACGTGTCAATGCTTCAAAAATACATGAAAGATGAGTCACATGTGTTGGAGTACGAAGAGATCACCTTTGAGCCCGACTTGCCGTACGTAGAACAACCGGTGAGGATTCTCGACACTAAGGAGCAAATATTGAGGACCAAACAAATCCCACTTGTAAAAGTGTTGTGGAGAAACCACGAGATTGAAGAAGCTACGTGGGAAACCGAGGTTGATATACGTGAGAAGTACCCTCACTTATTCGATGGACTTGGTAAGGAATTTAGGGGCTAAATTCTTTTAAGGGGGAAAGGATGTAATAACCTGAATTTATTATGCTTTAGATGCTTACATTGTTTGTGTTATTATGCTCAACATGTGTGTTTGATTGCTTGTATAAACATGTTCAATATGGTTTTGCCTTAATTCGCATGCATTTAAGGATGCTAGGATGGTATACTTGTTAACGCATTAGCTTGGTATGAGCCCTTGTTATCACTCTTAAGTTTGAGGTGTTTGTTGTTGGCATTATTACATGTTGTTTAGAATGAGTTTTTGGTGTATTTCAAACTTGAATTGAAGTTGGTATCACCTTAGCGTGACTTGGGTACATTGTAGGATCACTTTGATGTGTTTAGAAGTCATTTTGGCTTGAACCAGACCCTAGGTAGCCGCATGATGCGAGCATGCCAAAAACCTAAACATTCTGGATTCTATGCGGCCGCATGATGCGCCCGCATAACATCCTAAGCGACCGCATGATGCCACCCCTTCTCCTCGCATAAACTCTCTGGATTGTAAGCGGTCGCGCGAGGCGACCGCATGTAGCCTAAGCGACCGCATGGTGCGGCCGCATACGACGGATTCAGCTACACTTTTGTTGACTGAATTTTAAGTGGTTTGACCCTCCAAAGTTGATCCAATGGTGGATATTTAAACCTGGCATTGACTTGTTGACTGGTATATATACTCTCCATCCTTGTGAGAGACAAAGAACACTTCATTTCTTTCTCAACTCTTCCATGGTAGCTTAGAGACATAGTGTGAGAGACAAAGATGTAATTGGTGTGTGTAATCTATATCTCCATATCCAACCATCCAAATTGTGATCAAAGACCATCAAAGTGTAGAGGCTGACTTGGAGACCAACTTAGGAGACTTGAATTTTCAATTCCTTGGTTTAATTTCCATCTTACATGTAAGTTACTAACCCCCTTTGTATGCTTAGAAATTATTGCATGCTTGTTCTTAAATCTTACATGCATGACTTGAATACATGGTATTTTCATGTTTAAATGATATGTTGAGATATATAACATGTCTATGTGTTAAGTTGTAGAGTTGGATGATGTTGCATGTTAGCTTTAAGAGCTCAACTATGGGATTGTACTAATGAACATGTTAGAGACCTTTAAATGGTAAAAATTGCATATAGCAATTATACCAAAATTTTATGAACTAAATGAATTGACACTAAAAGTGGATTTTTGGTAAGAATATAATTCTCCAAATCACTAGTTAAATTACTACGAAAATTAGGGTTCTTTTAGTATGGAATATAACCCTTCGAGTAATTGATACTAGTATGTTAGAGACTTGTAAAGTAGCTCTAAATTCGTTGTTTGTGACTTTAAAACAATATGTTTGATGATTTCATGTTGTAGAAAAATATAATCTACATGATGTTTGTCAAGTTCACTACTTTTGAACTTGACGGTTATTTGCATAAGTTGAGTAAAGTTACCTACTTGTGTGTTATGTCGTCGTTGTTTATGTTATGGTAGGACGACCTATCGTCTTCACAAATCAAGGTTGTGATCGCTATAAGTCGCCGTACCAGAGTGCACACACCCCTCTTCTGTTGGCCACAGTTGAGAAGTAGCCCCACTATTATAGCAATACGCATGACTTTGGCTTACTAGGTTTGAACTCGACGAGATTGTGTCGGGGACGTCGATACTATGCACACGAGTATCGAGGCACTATTGATTGTTTGTGTAATGCAGGAGCTACACAAGGTTGAAGAAAGACATATGATATCCTTCTCTAACTTGGTTTATTTACAAGCACTTATGTGTTAACCAAAGTGCTATGTGAGTTGAATGATTGTATATCAAGTATGATGATATATATTGTGTTGTGGTATATAAATGTTAATGCCATGTTACGTTTATTGCTTGAGCATCATGCCATGCCATGTAGTTGCATTAGTAACTTACTGTGTCATTATGACTCACCCCGTTATGTGTTTATTTGTTTTCCTTAGATCCCAGCCAACCCGGGAGTTCACGGTGAGATCGAGAAGGGATCACGCTAGCTTGCAGGTTGTCTACGTTGTTAGATCAAGGGACTATTCCTTAGTTCATTGTTATATTTTGGTAAGGACGATGGATATGTAAAGTTACGTAAACTTTATTTGGGTAGTGTTGTGGTGTTGTAAACAAATATTCTTTTGATAGCCGACACTTGTATGTCGTGCCTTTGTATAGTCTCACTTTTAAACAGTTTCTTCTCTGAGCATGTTGTAGCTTGCAGTTATGTTTTGTTCCGGCATGTAGTGGCCGATGTTGTTATTACAGTTGTCTTTCCCGAGTTGTAAACTCGAGGTTGTTACTAGTTGTTTTCCGGCTTTGTTAATTGCCGAAGATTATTCATACTTGTGTTAACCCGGTTATCAATTGTGTTTTGTCATAAGTACGGGTGGTTACGCCACGTGCTCTTCTTGTTGTTATGTTGTTTTGGCGACTCGACCTTGGGGTTTCGCATAGAGATCCGGGTCGGGGCGTCACACTTGTTCCTAGACCTAAAGGACAAACAGTGATTGGAACAAAATGGGTCTTTTGAAACAAGATGGATGAAAATGGAAACATGACCAGAAACAAGGCAAGACTGGTAGCTCAAGGATACAGATAGGAGGAGGGAATTGACTATGATGAGACATTTGCTCCTGTTGCAAGATTAGAAGCTATTAGATTATTCCTGGCCTATGCATCCCTTAAAAAATTCAAAGTGTATCAAATGGATGTTAAAAGTGCTTTTCTTAATTGTGATCTACAAGAAGAAGTCTATGTAGAACAACCACCTGGATTCATTGACAATTCAAGAAGAGAGGATGTATACAAACTGAGGAAAGCACTATATGGACTCAAGCAAGCTCCAAGGGCCTGGTATAAGACCCTTTCAAAGTTCTTGACAACCCAAGGCTTTGTGAGAGGTCAAATTGATACTACTCTTTTTATTATGATACATAAAGGTCATTCTTTACTTGTTCAAATTTATGTTGATGATATTATATTTGGCTCTACTAATGAAAATCTATGCAAAAGATTTAAAAAGCTTATGAAGAGTAAATTTGAAATAAGCATGATGGGAGAACTCAATTTCTTCCTAGGACTTCATATTCAACAAAGCTCAGCTGGTATCTTCATCAATCAAGCCAAATATGCAAAGGATCTTATCAAGAAATTTGGACTTGAAAATGCAAACAGTTTCAGTACACCTATGGCTACTAACTGCCATCTTGACAAAGATGAAAAGGGCAAGAAAGTGGACATGACTCTTTCTAGAGGCATGATTGGTTCACTTTTGTATTTAACTACTAGTAGGCCTGGCATTATGTTTGCTGTTTGTGTTTGTGCTAGATCCAAAGCAGATCCAAAGGAGTCTCACTTACAGGTTGTCAAAAGAATCATCAGATATTTAATTGATACTTCTAACTTGGGTATTTAGTATCCAAGGGATTCATTCTTTAACCTTATAGGCTATTCTGATGCTGACTTTGCTGCTTGTAAGATTGACAGGAAAAGCACAAGTGAGACATGTCAATTCCTAGGGAATAGACTTATCTCATGGACCAGCAAAAAGTAAACATTTTTTTCAACTTCAACAACTGAAGCAGAATACATAGCTGCTGGTAGCTACTGCTCATAATTGCTATGGATCAAACAACAATTGGTAGATTATGAGATCAAGACTGCTGATTGCCTTATAATGTGTGATAATACATCAGCCATCTCAGTCTCGCAAAATCCTTTTATGCACTCCAAAATAAAGCACATTGATGTAAGATATCATTTTTTAAAAGATCATGTGGAAAAAGGTAACATCAGCATGCAATATGTGTCTACTAATCAACAGTTAGCTGATATCTTCACCAAACCACTTGACTCAACCAGGTTTGCCTATCTAAGAGGAGAGCTTGGTATGCTTGATCTCAATCCTTAAACTTTTAAACACTATCTTAATTTACTATACTTTGCCTGCTTAGAGAACTGCTTATATTATCAGCCAAGTGTAACTCTGCCGATATTATTGGACAACCGTGAGTAAGTACTTTTCTCTCCTGATCGGCAGTCTTCAATACGATAAGTTAAAATCGAATGTTATATGAACAATCACTTATCAAGACATTAAATGCGGATGTCAAAATTCATTAAATGCTATTTATTGAGACTTGTCAGAGGTATAAAAAGAAAATTCACAAATTAACTATTCACAATTTGCAAAAACCGCCCTTCTTCATTTCAAAATCCAGAAATTGATACTCTCAAAAAGCTTCTGAAATCTTCAAATTCCTCAATTCTTCTGCACAATATCTTCAATGGTGAGTAATCCTACCTTCTTAAGTTCATTCAATATCAGTTTTATTACGTTCAAAATTATAATTTTCGAATTCATATGAACTGTTTCGTTCTTGCGCCATTGATGAATTGCGAATGCTTGATTTCAACATCATTGTGTTGCTTTTGACTAATTTCCTAGTATCAAATGTGTTTAAAGTTATTTATATATGAATATTTCCAATTCATACTATTAGATTCCCTGAAAAATGATAGAATCTGCTCTTGTCTAAAACCCTAAAAATGAGCTGTGCTATTAATAAACTTTTGTTTATTAGTATATTTTGGGTTTGGATTTGAACAGTGTATGTTTTTCTAAAAGAACTGCTGAAACTCTTTTATCAGCTATCCTTAACTCTGCCGATTGTGTATGTAGGCAAAGACAGAATCTACCAAAGCTACTGGTACTTCTGATACTACTACTCAACTGGCACAACTTTCCAGGGCTATTAAAGCTGCTGAGCTACCCATTAAAAACCTTCCAAGGACCAGCTATCACCCTAGGATAACTATTGATGCTGAATCGGTTCAAAGATATTCTGCTGGAAAAGCTCTACTAAAGGACTTAGAGGGATGTGGTCTTCTTCCACTTTTTCAGCTGAATGACACTCACTACAGCACTACCGTTGCTGAGGAGTTCTACACAAGGATGACTCTTCATCCTTCTCCTGCTTCCAAGGATGAGAAGGTGAACATGAGCTATCTCAAAGGCTATATTCGGGGCTATCTGATCAAGTTGACCTACAAGGATATTGGCAATATCCTAGGACTGCCTATGGAAGGCAAATTGGACATAACTGCTGAAGAATCTACTCAAGCATAGGAAATGTTGAGCGGATCTGCAAAACCGGAGCATTTCTCTAAAATGTTCAGAAACTTATTCCCTGAGGGTGCATATCACATCAGTCATCTTCTTGATAAGAGTATCTTGTTCAAGAATGGATCTAGGGACATCTTTACTTCTCAACAGCTAATGTGGACAAAAGCTGTTGTTCTTCGCAAATAGCTAAATTGGGAAAAAATAGTATTCTCAATGATATTTCAGAGTGTGGCTGAAGTTCAAGCCAATCCAGCGATGAAGAGACCCTTTGTTAGGGTAATCAATGCCCTCATGCACGGCTTCAAAAAAATTGAAAGGAAAATGGCCGATGATGATCTTATCAAGGTGACTAATACCTATGTATTCACTGTCAACAATATCACGAGGTATAGAGAAGATCTAGCCAAAAGGGCTGCTGCTGCTGCTATTGCTGGTTCTTCTACCCAAGATAAGAAGGGTAAGAGAAAGGTGACCTACTCTTCAGATGGGCTTCCTGTTCAGGAGGAGCCTAAGCCTCTGAGTGCTGAACTTCCTGAGGATTTTGACCTCTCCAGGCTCGATCATGATCCATATGAGCCTGATGAACCATCTCCTAAGAAACAAAAACAAAAACAATCATCTCCACCTCCCTCATCACCAAAACCCAAAACATCCAAGAAGCCAGCCAAATCCAAAAAGATTGTTGAGAGTGACACTTCTACTTTTTAACCAGTCAACTTTCAACCCACAATTTAATCTTCAACTCTTCCCCCAAAACCCATCTTCAAAACAGGAAAGGACAAAATCAAACAAACTCTTCTATCTACAGACGAATCTTTTGGCCTTCCTAAAACCACATCAACTGCAATTCCTTCAAAACCAGACATTCCTACATCCGACAACCCTCAACCTATTCCAACCTCTTCAACTCCCTCAAGGTCGAGACATGGAAAACGTATTAATCCACCATATTCACCTCCTTCTTCCCCTATTCAACCTGAACCTACCATTCACACTCCTATGTCTTCACCTGCTCAACCTGCTTCAACTATCATTCCCACAATGATACCCTCTGACTTAGATGAATCACAAGAGTCACCTGATACTCAATCACTCATTCGTTCTAAATGTCCTCTCACCTCTTCCTCTGATCAACTTATACCCAAATGGACCAAGTTGAACCCCTACAGCCATCTTTACCCGAAAATCCAAGAACTGCTTTTCTTCAAAGACAGTCGACCTAAGCCTAACCCTGCCAACACCGATCCTTTCCTCTCCACTCTAGACTATCCTAAACGCATCCCTTGCCAGCCCATGTCTGCTGGAGAAATTCTTCTTCAGTGGGGCTCTTTCTATGATCCTCTTCCTCCCTCCTGGTCCCAGCAATTCTTCTCTCACAACTCTTCTGTACAAGATCTCATGATCTTCAAACAGTGGACTGCTATTCACAAGGACCTAAGACTACCTCCTCCAACCAAATCAGACATCTCCCCATTTCTTTCCCTTCCAAAACCTCCTATCTATACCATTATCAGCCATCCTTCCATTTTTACAAAGCCTTCAGTCTGCGATTTCTTCGACATAGTTGCCACATATATTGGCTTTAACCCTCATTTTCATGTCCTCTTCTGATCTATTCATATACCCATTCCACCCTCTCTTCCTATTTTTATTCATCCCCAATCCTACGAAGCCTATATTGAAAAACTTTTCCCTTTACCTCTCATCTGGTTCCACCTGCTTGGTACTTCTCCTCTCAAATCAACCCTTTTCCAACCCATCACCAGTCATTCTTCTACCAGCCAGCCTCAATCACTCGCAAGCCATTCCCAACCTTCATCTCCCTACATCATATCCTCCTCCAATCGTTCTTCATCTCCTGCTAGCCATTCTATACCACCTGCCTCTTTCGGTCCTACCTCTATAGAGGAAATTATGAAAATTTTGACACCCTCTGTACCGCACTTTACACTTCTTTACAACATCTCTCGGCTAAACAGTCTCATACAACTTAAGTCAGGGCTACCTATATGGCCGAAATTGTTTCTATTACCCGCGAAGCCAAAAATGCTACCACGACATGCCAAATGGTTGTTGCTGCATGTCAAAATGGATTGATCGGTCATCTTTCCAGCTCTTCTAATTCCTACACCACCCTCCTCAAAGACAAGTGTGAGACTCTTAGTTAAGGCCTGCTATCCATGATTTAGACATTTGACCTCGGCCTTCAACGAGTGCTTCAAACCCAACGCAGTGCGAATCGCTCTGTACATTCCTCTGCTCGTGTTACACAAACCCAACGCAGTGCTTCAGTATTGTTAAGTCTTGTCCTACATGCATTGATACGTCAGGACATGATGAGGATCAAAATGCAGTTTACTTTCACTTTCTTAATAAGTAAGGGCCATAATTTTTGCATTGTACTCATACTGCTATGGAACATTAGCAATATGAGGATGATACAGGTAGCACTTGGTTTGTTCAAGCACAAAACAAGTCCAAAAGTTGACTCAGATGGGTCAATATGAGTGTATTTTAAACATTCAAATCAGCTGTACTCACCAAATGATACCCATAAACATGGTCAGACATGCTCCCTACATTCACAGTAGCGGAGATCATTAACATATCCACAAATATATACTCCCTCCATTCCTAAATTATTGTCTTGTTTTGACTTTTTAAAAATCAAACTCTATTTTTCAAATGAAAATTAGACGTATATATTTTTTTCCAAAATCATAAAACATGTAATTCGTAGTTCTAAAAAAGTACTATGAATTATGTGTTTTATGATTTCGAGAAAAAAATATATATATGTCAAATTTTCATTTGAAAAAATTTAGTTTGACTCAAAAAGTCAAACATGACAATAACTTAGGAACGGAGGGAGTACTTTGTGTCAGGCACCTTCGAATATATAAACTAATTTGTGATTTATGCCTTCAATTATCCTAATATTATTTATGAGTTATCAATAGCAGCTTTGTAATGATTTTCTGCAATTCTCAACTTTACATTATTATACTATGTGACTGCTAGCTAATGCCCCAAGCTATCTAACAAGACAATTAAGTAGCAGCTATAGCTGGCACTGATAGAAGGTATAGCTAAAATAATCTGAAATGGCACTGATAGAAGCTATAGCTAAAATAATCTGAAAACTATGTAATTTCTATTATCATCCTATCAGAACATTTTAACTATAAAAACACTAACATCCTAACTTCTCTTAATAACTACTTAACTGAAATGCCCTATGAAGATACATCACTAACAGCAACGTCCCATGCAGTACATTAGCCATATCCTATTGCCATGACTATCCTCCATAATTTAAACTTTTGTATTCCAACACATGCAAGCAGCAACAAGAGCATAAAGATTTCATAGAGATTTTAATTAAGAATGGATATAACATGTATGAGATCTTACCACCAAACTATGCTCCTAGCTCTAGGGGTTAAAACATCTACTCAGAAGAAGAAGTTATATTGCCACTGTCCAACCAAAACAATAGCATCAAGATTTCATAAACGAAAGACGTAAGAGTAATACTATGATACATAAAACATATGCATAACATAAATCCATGGTAAATGATGGCATAGCATGTAATGCATGATGCAACTAATATTTGAGCTCAAACAAAGAAAAAATTACATCTACAATCATACCTCTGTTTTGTACCGAGTGTATAGCTCTGTTTTGCCTTCCAACCTTGTGAACTAAAAGAAAAATAAAACAACATGAGAAACTACAAAACTGAACAACCCTTTCATAAATTTTGTTTGTGACATCAGCTAACTTAGGAAAGTGTGGTAGTGTAAGCAAAACATCAGAGTGCTTCTACTTTTTGACTTGCTCAGAATGCATTTTTAGATGGTTGGAAATTACAACATTTTATAACTTTTTTTCCATATAAAAGCTGACTATGGGTTTAATGCAGGAAGCCTATAAGTCACTGGCAGGAGACAGAGGTTATGTTCGCACACAAACATGAGCAAGAACTTTAGTTTTGGGTTTTGGATTGATTTGAATATTACCGATATCTACTCTACAAATTCATCAAAATCCAACTCATAAAGAAATTTTGGCAGTAACTACAATAGTAGTTCAAATAAGGACCAAACGTATATACATTTATAAGCATTTTAAATATGATTTTAGCATCAAAGGATTGCAAATATAGGAGTCAATTTAGCATGATGATCATAGAAGTATCCACCAATAACCGAAAATATAACTGATAGCCAATTTTTTCTTGCTTCTTTAGCACAGTAATATTTTCAATCAGTATAGGTGAAAAGACCTACCAGGAGCCAACCACAGAATATTCTGCCAATTCACGTTAGACCTACCAGTATTATGCAGACTTGCAGCAAGTAAACAGCAGCCAAGAGACAACCATTTTGTATCTATCATATATGCTCCAATATCAAAAGCCATCTCCATACACATACATCTATAACTATAATAAAGCAGGAGGCTGCTTTTGAAGCCCCTTCACACTTTTTTAGATTTCCTGAACTGGTCCAAGAGGCTAGGACTAAATAATAATTAACAACTTTTAGCAACTTGCCATCCATTCATTTTAAGAAGAACCAACCAACTTATTCACTATCCTAAAACATAACTACTTAAAACTAGCTACTCACACGAAAAATAACTTTGAGAATAACAAATTATTATCTATTTAGACTCCATCATAGTTGTTAAATCCGAATACCTATTGATTAGCTAATTATTCCCTCTCTTTCAAGTAACATTCAAATGTTAAAGTTTATTTTACAAGTCAATTTAGCATAAAAATCTCCAAGAACCAATTCATTATTTGGAAAAAAATCAAACAAGTTAATATAACCATATTCGCTAGAACCAGTAAAGGAGAGAGTTGAAAAGCGAGAGAGATTCTTACGAAAGGAATTCCCTAGCAGCCCTAGAATTTTTCCTCTGCAATTTGGAAAAAATAATAATTTGTTAAAATTAGGGCACAATTGCGCAAGCAATGTTAGGGCTTAATCAAAGAAGGAGAGTGATAGAAAGCGAGGGAGTGAGAGAGCAAAAGAGAGATGCATACCAAAGGGATTCTTGAGTAGTCGTAGCAGCATTTGCATGAAAAGAGAGAGAGTCAGAGTCTATAGCTTGCCCAGGTAGGTAAGTGAGTCTTAAGGCAGTAAAAGCAGGGAAGCTAAGATTCAGTTCGATTGTATTAAACCGGAGGGGGAATTGAGAATAGCCGGAGGTGAAAGACGAAGGGGAAGAAAAAACATCTGACTTCAAACTGAACACGGGAATGGAGTAGTGAAAATCACAATAGGAAAAAGAAGAGTGGAGGGAAACAATCGCGGGAACTAAAAATTATGGGAATGAAATTTTAGGGATATAGATGGTATTATGAAAATTTAGAGTGGGGAGTTTAGTTAATAGCATGACAACATTTAGGACGGGAAACGGGAAACGGTAGAACAGTCCTAAAATACTATTATTTGGGAGGGGAAATGGAAAAGAGTACCAAATACCAAGTATTTGGCAAGGCTAAATCTTCCTTCCCAAAAAATAATATTTGGGACGGTATTTTAGCCCTTCCAAATAAAGGGGGTCATAAATAGTGGATTTTCTTGTAGTGATGTTTGCCAGATCGCAAAAGGGTCATGCAAATTATAAGACCGAGGATGGCGACTGGAAGGTTGTTTTGCCGAACGAGGCTAGGGATTTGTTGACTTCCTGGGGTGCCAACCTGGATGGCCTGGTCGTCACGACCGACAATCCATACAAGATCGACGATATTCCTTTTGGGACCTCGATGAGGATCATCGAGAAGTATGATGTTGCCATGTCCGGGCTATTGTACCTGTACTTTGATGAAAACCGGGTGGTAAGCAGGGCAGCGAGGCCTTCGAGGGTTACCACCTCAACCTCTTCCACTTCGTACTTGGATGCCAGTCACGCACTTCGGGCTCCACGGAGCAAGAAAAGAAAGTCTAAGACTGATGTTGACGTTGGGGGTGCAGTGAAGCGTACCTTCCGAGATTGGTAAAATAGGATGACGGTTGCCAACCTAAATAGCTGGTTGTCGAAGTATCCTTGCAACTTCGAGGACTATCGTGGGCATGTTCTTGATCCTGAACTTGGTCTGGCTGATCTGCAGGCTTCAAGGGGTCGAGTTGGCTTTTACTTGAGCTTCTTCGAGCTGGGGCTTCACTTTCCCTTGGATCCCTTTATTTGCAAATTTTTTGATGTCACCTCTACCGTCCCCCTCGATCTCACCTGGAGTACCATGCGAGTTCTTATTTGTTTCATTGCTAGTACGCGCGTTCTGGGATTCGAGCCAACCTTGACCCTTTTTTGCCATTATTTCCACCTTGATCGGAATAACAACTGACTACAAGCCAAGAGCGAAAATTACTGGGTGAAGTTGTTTTCTGATCCCCCTTGGAAGGTTTCGGGCTAGGCTGATAAAGTTATTATGGTCGAGAGCCGACTTGGGTGGAACTTCATTGTGCCGACCGAGGAGCCTTTTACTTTGGTTCACCATACCAAGCTCGATGAGTATAATACGCCGGCTAAGCAAGCGTTGGAAGCCCCCCTTAGGGTACGGGGCACTTTTCAGGTCAGATGCTATGATTGGAAAAGCATACTCCAGGATGAAAACCTGTTGGTTGTCGCCGGGCTGTCTCCTCTTAAGGTCAACGGTCTCGAGCCGATGTGTACTTTTCCATCTTTTGAGAGTTTTTCCAGGTGGTTACTTCACAATAATTCGTGCTCAATCAGCACTGTCCGAGCTGTTGAAGAGATCCGAAGATAGGTTATTTCCAGGGTGGTTGTCCCCATTGAACTTCTAAATGTATTTCCTTTGTTCTTTCCTCCTCATACATATATATTTCTTATATGATTTCTGATTTTTCTTGCTTTTGCAGATATGGAGGATGTGGATGCTATGACCTTGGCTGGGACCGCCGAGGTACTCCCTACCATAATACTGCCCACGAATAAGGGTAAGGAGAAGTTGTCGAGCTCGAGGGCTTCCGCGAAGCGCTCCAAGTCCATATCGGCCTCTGCTCTGGCCAAAAAATTAAGGATCGAGGAGCCCGAAAAGGCCACTAAGCCCACTGAGCCTGTTAAGGCCGTCCTGGCTGCTGAGCTTGATGAGCCCATTAAGCCTGACGTCGCTAAGCGAGCTTCTCCGGTCGGGAGTATACACAGTGTGACTAGTCCTTCTGTCACGCCCTGACCCGAAATCCTATACAGACTCCCAAGTCGGTGCGTGGTCTAGATTCTGTAACAATAATTAGCAGTGAAAGTTCTGCTAAAAATTGGAGCTTTTCTATATACTCAAGCCAACACCTCATATATTCCTGTCTCGAGTCATTGATCTCAAAACATCTTATAACAACTTGATCAGAGTTACACAACTGGGTGTAATGGCATGACAACTTGTGCCAACTACTAATCGTACATATGTGCTACGTAACCTTATGGTTCATATCTATCTGATCACCACTGCTACATAGCTCTGAAGAGCTATCATCCTGAACATCATCTCAACAGATCCCTGGTAATATATCTCACAACGTCTGCTCTATCTGCTTACCAAATCTCAAGAAAATAAATAAACACAGAGTGAGTCGAAGACTCAGCAAGTTACTAAATGCAATTACATGGCATGTGATCATGTAGCATGTCAACACAAGATATAACAATGCTTTAAATCTAATCTCAGTTACAAGCAATATATCACAATAGCAGATAATTCTATATGCTTGATAGGCTCAGCTGCCGCCAACCATTCCATACCAGTTGGAGACCGCGACCACCTCATACATATGAAAACTCATTACAATACCATGCAATATCAGAGGCTCAGCAGCCGTCAACCATCTCATACCAGTTGGAGACCGCGATCAACTGACATACATGGCTAGTATACAACAGATAACTTACAGTACTCTTATCAGTGTCGAGATATGCCTCAACATCCTTCTTTACTTTCCATCTTACTTTCCTTATCTGTATATGTGCTGCTATTGCAGTGTAAGTTCCTAAATGAAAACCTTTACTTGTTTTATGGGTGGCTCCACCTCTACGGGTAGCCCTTTCCTCATGACTGGTACCATGGGTGGCTCCACCTCAATGGGCAGCCCTTTCCCCTGTGTCTAATTGTCGTTATTTACTGACGACAATCAGGATCATAGTATGCCAGTGCCGCCCTGTTGGTTACGACAGTGGGACTACCTTCTACCATGGCCAGTGGTAGGACCATTACTAAGTCCACGGTTTTCACTGTGCATCATAATTTTCATCACGTATAACTTGTCCACGGTTTTCACCGTGCATCATGTATAACTTGTCCATGCCGCGCATCAGGATTTTCATCATGTATTTCATGCGATATACATTCCCCAGTAATTACTGCTGGTTCTCATTATCACAAACAAGTAGATGTTTACTTGCTATCTCTTATCATACTTTAATTTCATGAACAAGTAGATGTTTACTTGTACTAATCACATGCTGCATATAATAATCACATACGCAGAATATTTACTTTTAGCGCATGTTACACATAACACATATCACTATGGTCAAGTAGATGTTTACCTACCATTAATTAGTCTGTCGTAGTACTTGTAAATACTAAGCACATTACTAGTCACATACACATGCTATTATTCTCTGTATATATCATATCACATGTCATAGTGCTAACATTTATTTGTTAGTAGCTACCTTTACTTTACTGAACTATCTTTGTTCCAGGTTTACAATGAATCCCATTACTATCATCATTTTAATTTTTATTCGTGACGTGATACTTTGAATTATGTACTCATTACATGTCCACTTTACTATATATGGCATAGTATTTATGACATTATTAATGAGTCTCACTAATAATTTAGGGACACTTCATATAATACCCATTTAATCATACTTGACTCTATTTGAGTCATAAACCAATACCACTTGCTAATAACTAGTACACATTTGATCATGGCATGAGACTATCTTTAGTTTATCATGCAAACATTTGCAAGGAACCTTTATAACTTTATTAAGTTATCAGTTCAGTACAGTGGATCCCGTTAATTCCCTATCCAGGTCAACTATGTTGTACATATCATAGTATTTATGACATCGTAACTTTACTTATACGGTTCCCTAATATTTTAGGGTTTATAATAATTCTTACTTTATTCTATTTTTACTTTATTCTATTTGACTCCAATTGGGTCATAATTACCAACTTTCAGGTTACCATGGCGACCCCTAGTATCGCCCTATATTTTCATAAATAGTACATGAACTACTTGTTTGCTATAGCATGAGAACTATTTTTAGTCTATCATGCAATATTTAAAAACAAGGGATTAGTAACTTATCTCTAGAGCTTTTCCTTAATTAAACTTTACCCGAAAATGATTTACTCATCGAACACATCGTTTCTACAGAAATCAGTTTATCCAAATTCTGAGTGGTTGAGCATCAAACGAGCCTCGCCGAAAATGATCTACTCGTCGAACACGTCGTTTCTACGAAAATCAGTTTATCCAAATTATGAATACCCGTGCACCAAATGAGCCTCACACCCGAGAGAATTGAAAGAAGTGTGTGTTTTAGTGTGTTGTATGTGAAAAGTATATAAACTATGAAGATTTCCAAGCCCTTTATATAGGCCTAAGGTAAGCAGGTGAGTCACCAACCTTTTTCCCAGGTTGCAACACGTGGCAGCGAAGTGTCACACATGTACGCAATGACTCATCATGAAGGAAGAACGAGGTGTCGCGAAGATAGACAACGACTCATCAAATCATAGCACGAGGTGTCGTAACAAGAGAAATCCTTAAATGATGACTCATCATTCTTGTTGATGAGTCAATACTTAAGCATGAGGTGTCATCACAAGAAAAAATTTCAACATGATGACTTATCTAGCTAAGCACGAGGTGTTAAATTTATCCGATTTCATCTTTATCCACTTGTTTGATCTTATCCTTTTATTCTTTCTTATCCTTTCGTGATACTTATCCAACTTCCAATCTTATCCAAATTTTCTTTCTTCTAGCGCCCAAGACATATCCAAATAAATTCAAAAAAAAAAAATCCCAAAGGACTCTAGAATGATTCTATTACCCGATATAAGATAAAATAAAGTCGGGGTCTTACACCTTCTCCCGAGGTGCACTCTGTTCCCAGCTCTGCCACCCCCTACGAGTTGACCCCGACTTAAGCTCCGTTATTCGTGGAGTTGAGATGGGGAAAAAGGCCATTCTTAATATCTGTAGTGAGGAGCTCGGAGGGCTTTATGACTCCTACTCGCCTGCGCATCTTGCTGATATTATGGGGGGCAATCTTATCAGTGTAAGTCCTTCTTCGCTTTGTTCGAGTCCTTGCTTTCCTTTTTTCTTTCTGACATTTAGGCTGTATCATAGGCCGCTACCTCTATTAGGTCGTATGCTAATAGATTGGCTGCTGCTAACAAGGAAAAGCGGGTGTTGTCTACCTGAGTCTCCGAGCTGGAAAAGGAGTTCGAGGGGGCTGGTAAGATTGTGGTCGAGGAGGCCCAGGCTCGTATCGTCAAACTGGAGAAGGGATTGGAGTTGGCCCGTGCTGATGTGAAGTTGAGTCAGGACTTGGCAGCAAGCAAAGTTGAGGAGGTAAATCAGGTTACCGAGGAGGCCAACCAGCTGAGGGGTGAGCTTGCTACCGCTGTTACTTCCCAAGTCAAGTTTCGGGTTGACCTGAAGTCTATGCAAGGTGATGCTCTGACTGCTCAGGGGGAGCTCACTAAGACGAGGCTGAGTCTAGAGGGCAAGATTGGTGAGTTGGAGAGGTAGCTGGCGGAGGCGAGGAAGGTGCTGAGACCAAACGCCATCATTGTTGATTTTAAGAAGACCTCGCCTTATATGGACAAGATTCTTTCATACTATGACAAGGGGAAGGCTCAGATCCTGCGTGTTGTGGCAGCCTGTGGTGTTTTCTTGAGGGACCTAGTGAGGTGGGGGAGCGCCGAACTGAAGGTTGACCTGGCTCGACGGGAGCATGAGCTCATGCCGTATCAGCCCGAAGAGCTTGAGCTGATTAAGAGGAAAGATGCCGAATCAAGCCATGAGCCCTGGGTCCCTCCTCCTCCCTTTGATAATAATGTCCCCTACTTGCTCGATGCCTTAGCTGATGGCGATGAGGTGGATTTTGACTGGGACTTCAAGTTGGGGGAATGTGAAGGTGCCAAGTCCAATCAGGATGAGCATGCCCGATCTATCCATGAGGCTGAAAGCCGTGTTGACCCCTAGTTCACCCCGCTGCATCGGGTTTGTTTGGCTAATGTGCCTTGTACCTAAACACCTTCTTTTTGTATTGCCAGCCCATTCTTAGAAACTGACTAGACTTGTAAATGATTTAGTTTATATATTAGCATGAATTGTTCTTCTGATTTGCTTAATATATGTTGTTTATCTTATTTAATTAGTGTCTTTGTACGATCTTCTTCACTGTGGTAAAGAGCAGGTCGTTAGTTGACCTCGACGTAGTCGAGGTGCCTTTTATCTTACGATCTTCTTCATCGTGATAAAGAGCAGGTCATAAGTTGACCTCGATGTGGTTGAGGTGCCTTTAGTCTTACGATCTTCTTCATCGTGGTGAAGAGCAGGTCGTAAGTTGACCTCGACATGGTCGAGGTGCCTTTTATCTTACGATCTTCTTCATCGTGGTGAAGGGCATGTCGTAAGTTGACCTCGACTTGGTCAAGGTGCCTTTAGTCTTATGATCTTCTTCATCATGGTGAAAAGCATGTCGTAAGTTGACCTCGACGCGGTCGAGGTGCCTTTTATTTGTTATAGGTTTGTTTGGTTCTCGCGATCTTCTTTGCTTTTGGCAAAGAGTAGGTCGCGATCTTTGAACAACCTTGAGGGGAGAGACGAAGTAAATGTAAAATCTAAGTAATTCTTTCTTTATTGATAATTTCTGAAAACATATACATTAGTGATAGTATTTCTTCAAGTGGTCGGTGTGCTAAGGGTTTTTGAGCGGAGTGTCATCTTGCTCGGCTAGTTGATACGTTCCCTCTCTGATTATGCCTGTCACTTTGAATGGTCCTTCCCAATTCGGAGATAGCTTATTTCTTCCAGCGTTTCTGCCTATAACTTCAATCTTTCTGAGTACCCAGTCTCCGACATTGAAGGATCTTGTTTTAACTCGCTTGTTGTGATGAGTTTTGGTGAACTGCTTGTAGTTGATCATCCTGAGTCTTGCCTCTAGACTTCGTTCCTCCAAGAAGTCGAGGTCTAGATCCCGAGTTATTATATTGTCCAGCTCGTCGAAATGGGCTACCCTCATGGTTGGTAGGGCCATCTCTACTGGTGCCATTGCTTCTGATCTGTATGCTAGTGTGAAGGGTGTTTCTCTTGTTGAGCCTCTGACTGAAGTGCGAATCCCCCATAGTACGATAGGTAGCTCGTCGAGCCACTTTCCTTTCTTCTCGTCCAGATTTCTTTTTAATGCATGGAGGATTTTCTTGTTCCCTGCTTTGGCCTGGCCGTTTTCTTGGGGGTGAGCAACCGAGGACTTCCAATGCTTAATGTTCATCCGCTCGCATCTTTCAGTGAACTTAGTGGAGAACTGGGTGACATGGTCGGACATAATGGCTCGAGGTAGGCCAAACCGGCACCAAATGTAATCATTTATGAAGCTGATTGCCTTCTCCTCGGTTATGGTGGCTAATGGCTTTGCCTCTACCCATTTTGTGAAATAATCTACCACCACTATTAGGAACTCGCAGCCCCCTTTTGCCTTTGGGAAGGGCCCTATGAGGTCGACCCTGCACATATTAAATGGCTAGGCTGCGACCACTAGTGTTTGTGGGACTAACGGTAGTCTCGAGATATTGGCAAACCTTTGGCACTTGTCGCATCTTTCCGTAAGGTCGGGCAATAATAGCCATGAAAGATAATTCTGTTGGCTAGGGTTCTTGCACTTAAATGACCCCCACATACTCCTTCATGGACTTCAGCGAGCAAGTCTTCCACCATCTCTGGTCGAACACATCTGAACAATAGCTTGGTGAAAGATCTTCTGTATAGTACTCCGACAATCACTGTATAGCGGGCTGCTCTTTTCCTCAGTATTTGGGCCAAATCCTTTTCACCAGGTAGTATTTCTTGCTCGATATAGTCCTGTATCTCATCTATCCAGGATCTTTCGGCAGAGTCAATGGGCATGGCTTCCTCCTTGTTCACTGATGGTGTCTCGAGGGTTTCAACCATACATTTGGAAGGAGGTCGCTGATTTCAGATGATGCAATTTTTGATAGGTGATCAGCTCGCGTGTTCTCTGTTCTGTCCACCTATTTCAGTTCCCAGTATTCAAATTTTTCCAACAAGCATTTTGCTAGCTCGCAATACTTTGATAACATGGGGTGATTAGCCACGTACTCCCCTCAAACTTGTTTCACGACGAGCTGGGAATCCCTGGAGATAACGACTTGGCGTGCTCCTAGTTCCAATGCGAGCTCTAATCCTGCTACTAGAGCTTCATATTTGGCTTGGTTATTTGATGCTTGAAACTTGAACCGTAGCGCTTTGCTGATTTCTCCACCCTCTTGTGGATGCAAGGACAAGCCTGTACAATTTCCTGCCTTGCTTTACGAGCTGTCAACATATAGTGTCCAATAGTGAGTTGGACAAGGATGTGACGAGCTGGCCATCTTTATTAGCTTGGTCGAGCTGGGAGGGTTTGTTGAAGAGCTCAGCTAGGCCATCGTGGTGGTCAGGCTTTTATCTTTTTTGACAAACGAGGTTTCAGCAATGAAGTCTGCGAGTACTTGGGCTTTAATTTCTTTACGTTACTCATAGGTAATGTCGTATCCTGAGAGCTCTATTGACCATTTTAACACTCTTCCCGCTACATCCGATTTGTGAAGAATTTGTCTGAGTGGGAGATCGGTGTATACCGTTAGGGCATGAGCCTGGAAGTAGTGAGTCAACTTTTATGCTGCCATTATTAGGGCTAGTACTACTTTCTCCATGTTTAAGTATCTTGTTTCTACGTCAGTGAGTGCGTGGGAGACGTAGTATATTAGCTTTTGGACTGCCCCTTCTTCACTGAGTAAGACTGCAGCGACAGCCGTGTCTAAGGCAGCGAGGTAGACATAGAGGTGCTCTCCTGGTGACGGGCTTATCAACAGGGGCGGGCTGCCCAGATATGTTTTCAACTCAGCAAAAGCTTTGTCACATTCTTCATTCCAGGCGAACCTCTTGTTTCCTCTCAGTGTTTTAAAGAATGGAAGGCTTTTTTCTGCCGACTTCGCAATGAATCACCCCAATGCCGTAATTCTTCCATTCAGTCAATACACTTCTCTAATCGAGCTAGGAGCTTTCATGTCAACAAGGGCTTGGATTTTTTCTGGGTTAGCCTCTATGCCTCGTTCATTCACCATATATCCCAGGAATTTGCCTGCCTTTATTCCGAAGGCACACTTTGCTAGATTGAGCTTCATTCTATTTTTCCTGAGATTTGCAAAGGTTTCTTTCAGGTCTTCGACGTGATTGGCTTGCTTTGTTTTGATGACCATGTCGTCCATGTAGGCCTCCACGTTTCTTTCCAACTGGTCTCCGAAGACCTTGTTCACCATACGTTGATAAGTAGCCCCTACATTTTTGAGCCCAAAGGGCATCATTTTGTAGCAATAGATTGCTCCTGCTACTCGAAAGGCTGTTAATTCTTGGTCGGCCAGCCACATGCATATCTGATGGTACCCCGAATATGCGTCGATGAAGCTGAGTATTTTGTGGCCTGCTATTGCCTCCATTAGCTGATCTAGCCTCGGAAGTGGGTACCAATCTTTGGGGCGAGCTTTGTTCAGGTCCGTAAAGTCAACGGACATTCTTCACTTTCCACTGGTCTTCTTGACCATTACCACATTCGCGATCCAGGTTAGATTAAAGACTTCCTCGATGATGTTTGCTTTGAGTAGCTTGTCGACTTCCTCCTTTATAGCTACTTGCTTTTTGGGGGAGAATATTCTGGGCCGTTGTTGGATAGGGGTTATGGTTGGATCAACATTTAGTTTGTGTACGGCGACCTCCTTGCTTATTCCTTCCATATCCTCTGTTCTCCACGCAAACACGTCCTTGTTCTCCCGGAGGAATGCAATTATTGCCTTCCTTTCACCTTTATCAATTTCCAGCCCAACCTTAATTTTTTGCTCTGGGAAGTCGAAGTTGATAACCACCTCGTCAAGGTCTTCGTGGGGCTGGATCTCTGGCTAATCCCTTGGATCTAGGCTCTCTATCGTGACTACTTTGCTGGGCTTCCTCACTTTTTCCTAGTTGGCGACCAGGTGTGAGTCGGCCTGCTCGGTGCCCGAAGCAAGCACGTCGGGCAGGTCGTCCACCGTGCTTTTGTCAAGGTACGAGGTAGGGAGGTCTTTTTGCATGAGCATTTGGGTGATTGGGGATGAGTCGGTGTGCTCGGCGTCCGTTCAGGACACGTTGGGCACATCGTCGTATCCGTCATTCTCTGTGTGCGGGCTGGAGGAGCCAACCCGCGCTGGTTGCTATGCTCGGTCGTCAGAGGGGCTTCTTTCGGTGCCTTCCTTAATTATTATCGACTTCGGCCTCTTGTCGTGGTGGTCTACTTGGAAGACCTCTTCGCAGGACCGAAGTTACTTTCCTTTTCCCCTTAAGCCGAGCTTCTTCGGCTTTCTTTTCTTTGAGGAGGTGGTTCAAGGTGATTTTTGGATCGTTCCTTACCTCTCCGACCCCACTGTCTGTTGGGAATTTGATTCTTTGGTGAGCCGGGGAGATCACTATCTCAAACTTTGTTTGGGTTGGAAGGCCCAAAATGGCGTTGTATGGGGAAGGAATATCGAGGACTAGGAAAGTTATCACCTCGGCGCGGGAGTTATCTTTGGCACCGAGGACTACTCTTAGGTCGACTGTGCCCTTAACAGCGACTTTGTGCTCGGTGAAGCCTTCTAGTTTAATTTCACTCAGAGTTAGATGCGAGCTTCCCAGTCCTATTGCCTGGAAGCATTTGTAAAATAAGATATCCTTCCCTGCCCCTGTATCGATCAGCACTCTTTTCACCCTTCCTCTACCAATTTTTGCTTCGATGGTCAGAACATGCCTCTTGGCAGCGAGGTTGGCAGCCAGCTCGCTGGGTAGGAATGTGATCCCCTTTTCTCCCCAGACTTGAGGCGGCTGACAGTATGGTTGAGACTGTTGATCACCGTCTTAAGCTTGGTGATGCTCGACCATTCTTCTGTGATTGTATTGACCAGCACTTCGTCCTCGTCGGTATTCATCCTCGGAGCTTCCCTTGGCCTTTCTCTTTTATATCCTTCTCTCTCTTCATATCTTCTGAGCTCCCCCCTGTCAATCAGCTTCTAGATCTCTCTCTTAAGCTGAATGCACTCCTCAATTGTGTGCCCAATGCCATTGTGGTAGGCACACCTTTTGTTAGGATTGCGAGGATATGGGGTCTCTCTCTGACATGGAGGTCGGCCGATCCTATTTTCCTGCAGAAGCACGTTCATAATCTGCTCCCTGGTTGTGCTTAAGGGGGTATAAAATTACTCTTTCTTTGAGTATCTGTGCTTCCCCTTTCCTTTGCCACTTCCATTGCTATTCCCCTCCTTCTTCTGGTCCCCGGATTTATCTTCATTATTCTATTTCTGAGTTCCAGAGGGCTTTTGGTCCTCCTTTTCTTGCTCTGCCAGGGTTTTCTCGACGTTCCCAATATTTTGTGCAGCAGTATACATCTCCGCACTAGTAGTGGGTGGTCGCATGCTGATTTCAGATAGGAGCTTGGCAGAGCGGCACCCGGCTTGGAAAAAGTCCATTATGGTTTTGTCGGGGACGTTTAACAATTTTTCTGCCACACGTTTCAATCTGTCCAGGTAGATTTCTAGGGATTCTCTAGCTCGCTGCTTGATCCCGTAAAGGTAAGATTTCTTTTTAGGGAGGTCGCCTACCGATGAGTATTTCTTTAGAAAGGCCTTTTTCAAGTCGTACCAATCTCTGATGGACCCTTCTTCAAGCTTTTTGAACCAATTGAGGACAACCTCCTCGAACGTGCTAAAAAATACCACACACCATAGGTCTAGGTCTCTGGTACAAACTCCTATTTTCGCCTCGAAGCTTGACACATGACTTCTGGCATTTGTGTTTCCCTCATAGTTTTTCAAGGAGGGGAGTTTCAAGCGGTGGTTTGGAGGGGTATCCCTGATCCTTTTGCAGAATGCTGCCGTCACATTCCTTGGCAGCTTGCTTTCTTTTCCTCTTTGCTTCTAGTCTTTCTTTCATTTTGCGCAGTACCTCGCCTTCCAAGTCTTCGCTCATGTTCCTCCTTTTAGATCGACGGTCGTGGCCATCGATCTTGGAATATTTGTGTGATGATGCGTCGCTGCTGGATGTACTGCGCTGGATCGACTCACGTTTTGACCTGTGGCTGTGGGCTTCTTCGGTCCTCCGAGGTCACTCCTCGTCACGATCGATTCGAGAGGATCTATAAGATTTGTCCGGAGTGGGATTTCTAGCTCTGGTCCCTATCCTGAAATGCACACTGCCCTTGGGGTTGTTCTTCAATTGGGGCTCCTAAGCGATCCTTGACGCTCGGCCTTTGGTTTTCTTCCACTCTTCCACCAAGCCGATTTTTAGCACTCACCCTGGGAGCGTCAGCCCTAGACCCCCCATGGTGACTGTCAGCCCGCAGTTCCCTGACCTCCCTCCTTTCAGGTCGACCATCGTGATGGTCGCCTTAGTGAGGATTAGAGCTCGGGGTTGGTAGCTGAGATGCTTGGGCGGCTAACTTTCGGGATAATTCGTACTCGCGCGTTTCCAGCTCTCTTTACTTTTCTAAGAAAGCCTTTTCCCTCCTTATGTGCTCCAGCTCGGCAAGGTCGATCTCTTGTTGTGTAGGAAGCTGCCTGTCTCCTAACATGACGAGGTCGTCCCTGTTACCAGAGTCCTCGCCGTCTGAGGTGGTGGAAGTCGCCGTCTGTCCATTCCGGTTTGACCTGACCGTAGAGTCGGCAAAATTAGCCCGGCCCAACCAACCCGATATTATGAGGGGCTTGGGCTTCAATTTAGAAGGCCCGAAAAATTTTGGGCTTTTTTGACCCGGCCCAATAGGCCCGTGGGCTAATTGGGCTCTGGCCAAAAAAGCCCGAATTTTTTGGGCCAGCAGCCCGATACACTTTTATTAACTTTTCAATTCACACTTTTCAAACCATTTTCGTTGCTTTTAAGTCTTTTAGTGGAGATTCAAATCATTTGGCAATTCAAATTTTTCGCTGCTTTAAGTCTTTTCAAACAATTTTTCCAAACTATTTTGATACACTTTTATTAACTCAGCCCAGCCCGATAGAGGCTGTACGCCTATACATACAAACCCACAACCAGTCAACCACATTCACTAATTCATTACTCATATACCATCATATCTAATCTGGTTATCTGTTGTGAGCTTGCGAAGTGCGAACACCAAACGTCCAAACAATTGCAGACTTGTGTTCTAACGTATTTTGCACTTTTCCTGTCTACAAAAAATTTATATAGTTGTATTTTAATCCATCAAGATGAAACTTATTATTTGTAGATTTTATTTAATAAATTGTAGACTTGTAATGAGTTTTGAATTTTTTTTTTTATGTGATAACTTGTAAATTTTGTAGAAAACATTTTTGGTACGAATTTGGGCTGATTTGGCCCGATGGCCCGAAAGCCCGATGGCCCAAAAGTGGCTGGGCTGGGCTAGAGGTTTGTGGCCCGATGCAAATTTTGGGCTAGCCCGGCCTGGCCCAATTTTATGTGTTGGCCCGATGGCCGGCCCAGCCCATTGCCAGCTCTACCTGACCGATCCCTTAGCGGACTGGGTCGCCCGTTTTCCCAATCGCCCTAGCCAATTTCTGAGCTCTGGTGTTCTGATGAAGAGGGAGACCCGATGAGGGCACTGCAGGCGACTCCTTTTCAGGTTGCTCAGAAGGGTGACCAGCGGGTGGAGCGACTACAAGCATGGCCGAGGTCGTTGCTGGAGGTGCCTATTTGGAAACTTGTTTGGAGGTTGTCATGATTGATCACAGAAATCTTCTAGGTCCTGGCAATGGAACCAAACTGATCATGTAAAAAAGGTTGAAGGTGACCATGTCTAATCCCCGTGTGTAGTCTAGTAGGATTCTGGCTTACGTTGCAGGGATTGCCCTTGAAGTATAAGCAGTTTAAGACCTGTGATCAACAGAAAACACCGTAAGGGGGGCTGGGTTGTCCCAGCGATAACCCTCAGGCGTGAGAATCAGCAATACTGTAGAGAAGATGTAAGGCTAAGAAAGTATAGCTTTTGCAAGTAATTTGCATGTACCGTATGATGCCTGTGAGGGTGTTATTTATAAGAGGACAATTCATAATCCTTGCTAGTTTCAGAATAGGAGAGATATGATCAATTCCTATGTCTGTCGGATTACGATACCATGTCTGTTTAGGACAGGTGTAGATAGAGTTGTAGTAGGACTCTTCCCAGGGCGAGAGATGGTTCCGTGAAGGACTCCGTTTTGCCGATGTTGCTGTGGCCGACCTGGGATGTCCCCAAGTCGCACTATGAGTCCCTGAAGTCAGCGTACTGAGAGAGTGTACTGGTGAAGCAGGCGACCTGACATATTATGATTACTAGGTCGTCATACTAATATGAGCGTATGCCACCTCAGCACATGTCCAGCTGGCACCTCCGATGTCGTGGCATCTGCCACGTGTCTGGTTGAGGGCTGAGGCCATTCATTCTGTCTCCCTGTTTCGGCTAAAATAGGACTTTACACTACATAGATTATTGGATAAAAATATTGTCATCTCATGATTCCCGAGGTTGTAGGAATTTGGGTTCATGTTGACTATTCTGCGGAAATCTATACCTTATGAACTGAAACGACATGATATGAACTTCAATTCAAGAGCAAGTGGTGTTATATGGGGAGCTGATTAGTCGGAGGTGTACCTCGACCTTTATATCCTGTTGTATGTGATTTCATTGTATTATTTTTTGCTTCTCTTATGTAGAATGTGATGTTCGTTAGTTCATTGCTTTGTGATTTGGTCATTACTTTCGACTGGTATAGAATGGTTGGCAGTCGTGAGCCTTTTTGCGTTGGTAATGATACTTTATTGCTTATCAGTTGAGATGATTTTGTATTTGCCATATACTAGCGTCATATTACTATTGCATACACATATGATTTTTTTTATTTTTTATTTTTTTAGAGAAACAGGGATGGCACCCTGCAAAGATTTATTAATAACCAAAAACACTGGAGGGGGACAACCAAGCCAAGCCCCACAGCCGGGGAGGACAAATGAGCCTAACCTCTAAACAAAAGAACTACAAAAGGAAAAACACATACTATTTCCTATAATTATAAAAACCCATCACATCATTTTTGTAAGCTATCAAAACCTCAACCGGAAGAGCCTCCTGCAACAAGATCTCCTTCAACTCCTTATGATGATGTGCCCATGCTGCAAGCCTATCTGCGACCTGGTTCTGCAGACGAAACAGATGAACAATGTCGAATGCACCCAATAAATCCTGACATCTCCGTAGAGCATACACATACTGCCAAGGTGGTTTTTGTCTCTGATTAATAACCGACACTGCAACTAACGAATCCGACTCAATCCCATTCAAGGACAGATTTAGAAACTTTTATGACATGCATAAGTATAGTGGAATCTTACTAGGTTATAGACTCACCCTTTCACTTTTGTTTTCCTTAGATCACAATGAGGCGATGGGGTCACACGCATGAGGCTAAGCAGCTCGTGGTGAGATAATAGGTGGTTGTCATTCTTTTGTGGTAGTTTTGGTGTTGTAAACATTTGATACATTAAAACCCTTTTGTATTGTGTATAAACGCTGGATGTCTTTCCTTTTGGTTTGTATATAAGTTGGAAGAGTTATAAAAACTCGGTTGAATTATTCTATATGGTTATGTGGGTTGAATGTCATGTCGTCATGTTTCTGTTATAGCAATTGTTGTTATGTTAAGCATGTGTTGGTCCTATTTACAGATTGTTATAGTAATTATGTATAGAGGGTTCATACCCGAACATGGACTCTGTGTAAGAGCTTGAATTGGTGTGTGAAACTCTGCCCGAGGGATTCAAGTTGGCATTTGATACTTCAAGCAGATCGAATCCCTGGAGTTGACCTTGGAGGCGTTTGTTCCGAGGTCTTTGTCGAGATAAGACTTATGGTAGTCGATTCAGATAGGGAACCATCACATTCATTTTCTTTTTATAGTTTTTATAGTTTTTATTCTTTCAAAAAATCAACTGTTCTTTTCAATTTTCTTAAGTAATTACTTCCTTTATTCCAACCAAAGAGTTTTTTTGGTTAACTTAATTAAAGTTTGATTGATGATTTATATAAATCTATTTGTTTTTACAAACATATAAAAGCTGTAATCCATAGTATTCTTAATGTAATTTTTAGTGAAGGAGATTTTATTTCCAAAAACATAATTAAATATCTTAAATTTGGTTTTATTCTTTTATACTAAACTATTAATGTAATATTTTTGGCAACCAATAAACTCTAGCTCAACTAATACCGCTCACTCCTCCTAACGAAGAGGTCGGTGTTCAAGTCTCACTATAGAAACTCAGTTACGTAACTACTCTCAACGGAGAGGTAGGGTGTTTAAGCCACATCAGAGGCACCGTTGTTCAAGTCTTACCTTAGTACTACTCACTTTTCTCAACGGAAAGGTAGGGTGTTCAAACCTCATCAGAGGCACCATTGTTATTGAAGTCGCACCTTAGTATTGCTCACTTCTCTTAATGGAGAGTCGAGGTCGGGTGTTTAAAATCTCACTAGAGGCATCATTTGTACTAGCCACACCAAAGGCACATAGTCTTAATTGTATCCAACCTTTTAACTTATTAAAAAAAAATCTTTTTCGGAAAATTGTACTCCCTCCGTTCCTAAATTATTGTTTTCCTTTCCTTTTTCGTCCGTCCCTAAATAATTGTCTTGTTTGAAACTTTCCTTTTTAGAACATCACTTTTACTATTTTACCCTTACTTTTTAATTTCTTCCTACTTTAATCATGGGCCACATACACATGGACATTAAAGGAAACAACACACTATTTCAATAATATTCCAATATTAATAATCAAGTCAATTGAGTTTTCTTAATCCGTGTACCGGGTCAACCCAGACAATAATTTAAGGACGGAGGGAGTAGTATATAAATTATTTTTAAAAAATTCAAGATTTACCAAACACCTAAATTGGTATCCAAGGAAAATGTTTTTAGATTTTAAAAATTATTATCCGTAGGCCATTTTTTTCGTGGAACCAACAGAGCCCAAAAGTAGTACAGTTGCAAAATGTTGTAATTAATGAAAGTACACTGACAATATGAACTTTCTGGTTAATTGCAAGATGTCATGCCAATACAACTTTCTGGTTAATTGCAAGATGTCATGCCAATACACTGACAATATGAACTTTCTGTTAACTACAACTCTGTAAGAAAAACAAACAAACAAGTGAATGGTTGCTCCATTATAAGGAGTCAATCATTCTCAAACTCTAATAGATGTTCTTCGGATGCATTAAGGATCGGAAGTCTTACTCTTGGTTGCTCACTGTTACTGGTATAAAAAGATATCTCGGGGCAGAATACAATGTACAAGCATTCATTGGCATGATCACTTTCTAAGCAATATACACGCTGCCCAGCAGCATAACCACCGAGAAGTTTGTACGATCTCTCTGATTGATCTAAAGTAAGGCAGAAATCATCGGTACCTAAACAGATGGCTAGGATAAGGGAACGAAAAGCAGAAAGAAAGATATGTTTTACGGAAATGAAGAAATTAGCATAAAAACCATTGCGAATATTCAATCAACTTCAAAAGCTTGTTAAGTCATTTGTATTACAAAGATCCGCAACAAAGAAGGGAGACGATATGTGTAATATCCCCATCCTACATCTGTTAGATGTGTAGAATTTGTGTGCGTTATAAGCGACCACTTACTATCACTTGGTATTGAATGAACTTTTCGATGTACTTGTGATTTAGTGGGCAAGTGCGTGCAGTGCCGGCCCAAGGGTAAAGCAAGCAAAGCCCTTGCTTTAGGCCTCAAAAAATATTAGGCCTCATATTTAAAAAAAAAAAAAAAATTAATATTAAGAGTAACTCTTAGTTTTCGTCAATTACCCATTAATAATTTAACAACTTATAAGATTAAAAAAGTTTAAGTTTTTATTAGGAATGACTATTTGGTATGAAATATTATTTTTGGTAAACTCGGTTAGTAAAAATATGCAATCAAAATATATGTGTATCGATGTTGCTATACAACAATTGAACCGTCTTATTTCATTTATTAAAAAAATAGGGATGACAGATTTTAAAATGTTATAATTTCTACCAAAAAATTGCTATAAAAGTGAATATAGAACCTAAGTTCCGTAAAATTGTACTTTTCGTAGAAAGAAACAATTTAATAAAATTATTGAGAATGAAGTTGTAAGATGATCTTAAAAATCATTTAAAGTTGAATACTTTTTGTTCATAATTATAGATAAAATAATTACTTCATTTCAAAGTAGATTTGAACAATTTAAAATGCATCAAGATATTTTTGGTTTTCTATTTATCATTGAGAAATTAAGGTCATTGAATAATAAAAATTTAAAAGAAAATTCCCTTAACCTTGAACATTCATTAAAACGTAATGACAACTTTGATATTGATGGATTAGATTTATTTGCAGAATTAATATTTTAAGAGAAATTATACAAGTGAAAAAATGATACACCAATTTACATTTCCTAATTATAAAATAAGACTTGATTCATTTCCAAATGCGTATATCGCTTATAGAATAATGTTAACGATTCTCATAGTTATTATTTTGGCAAAATGAAGTTTTTCAAAATCAAAATTAATAGAATCATATTTAAGATCGATCGACAATGTCTAAAAAAAAATTAAGTGAACAAACTTTATTATTGATTGAAAAAGAATTGTTAAATAAAATCGATTACAATAATTTAATAAATAATTTTACATCTCCGAAAAACTTTTAATAAAAATATAATAATTTATTAAAAAAATTATTTATTTTAGGCCTCAATTAGAGTGATTGCTTTAGGCCTCCATAAATGTTAGGCCGGCCCTGAGTGCGTGCACACATCGCTTGGGGTGCCCAATTCTGTGAGAATTTAAGTCATACCTAGTGAACTGGACTTTCGAGCTCTAGTCGTTACAATATGCGAATACGACATTGTGGAGCTCCTCAAGCAATGAAAAACCAGGAAGAGAATGAAAAAGTATCAAACACATGCAAGGACTTGGTTGAGACTGGCTGATCGTTCACGCAAGAGGAATGGGAGCTTAAGTACTCCGCCGATAGTTAAGATCTCCAAAATTGTAATAACAATTGAAAGCGAAAATAATAATAATAATAATAATGACAGTTTAATCTTTTCCTACTTACTCTCTTAATTAGGAGTGTAAATTGGTAGGGATGAACAGATTTTTTCTAAAATTAGACCGAACCAATAGTATCGGACCAAACCAAAAAAATTGGACCAAATCAATACTTTTTGTTTGATTCTGGTTCTGATTCTAATTTTTAGTAGAACCGATCAATTGGTTGGGTCTCGGTTTTAAAAATTATAGATTGGTTTTGAACCGGACGAGACCAATGTATATTACATAAATAATATAATTATATATATATATATATATATATTAATAAACTAATGTTTTAAAAATATAATTGCTATATTATAACCTTTACCCAAACCCTAGGTATAAAATAATACTTAGTGATATTTTTCTTTGCCGTTTACACACAAAAACACAGACTCGACATAGCCGGACCTACTTTTATCTTATTTTAGTTTATATTGCATGAACTTGATTGTACTATATGACTCAAACCTTTTTAATTGTTGAATGGTTAATGTAATATCTTTATTTTATTCTTTTGTGACCTTGTTTGTATTTTCAACGTTTTATCATTATTGAATACTTTTTAATTGTTGTATGAAATACTCTATTTTATTATTTGTTTGTCAACTTAAAAAATAAAAAAGGTTTATTTCCTCTGAACCGAAAAATGTGTAGGACCGAACCAATTAGAACCAGACCAAAATATTGGTTCTCATACATCTTGGTTTGGTTTTACTTCCGAATTTTTTAAGAACCGGAGTATTGGTGGTTCGAGTTCTCTAATTTTTTGGCAAAAAATGGACCAAACCGAACCGTGATCACCCCTATAAATTGGTATCCATAAGTATACTCATTCGTTTCTAAATGATTGTCATGTTATACTCATTCGTTTATAAATGATTGTCTTGTTTAACTTTTTTTAGTACAACCGGTTGTTTTTCGAATAAAAAATTGACATATACTTTTTATTTATTTTTTTCAAATTTATAAAACACGCAATTTGTAATACTTTTTTAGTATTGTGAATTACGTGTTTTTATAATTTATAAAAAATAAAAAATATACGTTAATTTTCATTCGAAAAATAATCGATTTGACATGAAAAAAGCCAAACACAACGATAATTTAGAAACGAAGGGAGTACTAAAGTACCCAATTTTGGTTTTGTCCCAATTAAAGTTTGGATAAACCTAAATAACGAAGTAAATTATTAAGCCGGCCACAACTATTTAGCCACGAGGAACATGAAAAAATCCAGTAAGATAAACTTACAGGCAGCAAGCTCTAACTGAGTCTGATAAATGAAATCCAACACAGCCGAAATCTCCTTCTCAAACTTATGAAAAGGCCCACTTTCCAAATTCATTTTTCGGAGCTTACACAAGCCTTCTCCCAACTCCATCATCGCTCCTTTATGGTTCTAACAATCAAAGAAATAAAACGTGAAAACACACACAAATGGGGACATACAGTACGAAGATATATTGCATATCTCATTTGTGAACTGAAGTACTTCAAGTATTGATCTACTATAAAGGTCAAAATCGTCCCATTTAGAAGGTCAATGTTTAAATTCAATACACATAACAGTGATAACACCCTTCTAGTGACTGATGTTAGAAAGTTAACGGAATCGAGCATGTGTAAATCACGTAAAGGGTATTAGGGGAATTTTTAGTTTTGTGTGAAGAGTATTTAGGTCATGATGGGATCCTCCCAAATACTCATCCTATATGTCATCCATGTTAGTCTCGTGTGGGTCCGAGGTCCACATTGACATGACCACCTAGACCTCGTCTCAGCCGAGGTCCCTTGCTGGTCTTTGCCCGAGGTCCCTTGCCAAGGTCTTCAGCTGAGGTTCCCAATCGAAGTCTTCCGCTAAAGTTATATTAGTCGAGGTCTTCGGCTAAACTAGACCTCAACTTAGCTCGCTAAGGTCTTCGTCATCTCTGACAATCACCTCGGTAGCGAACATTCATCTTCCTCGATGAAGTGTCAACATCAGGCATTCCATGTCCACTTAAAAGTCAGCATTAAACGTGGATGAAGCAAGACATTCTCATTGGATGAAAACATTCCTTTCTAGTGAAGCTACGGCGGCATTAATGAGTTCTTCTTGCTCCCAAGGAGGAAACTTCTATTTATTTACTTTACCCTCAGAAGGCTTGCCTCATTAATGAGCAGTCCCTTCTCAAGCATTCAAGTCGCCCAATTCATACCATTTGCACGCCATCTTCAGCTATTAATAACAAGTATCATCTTTATTTACGATTAAGCCACATTTACTCCCAAAACATAACAATGTGCTCTCTATTCTCATTTACCCACTTGCCTTTTTCAATACACTCTCATTTACTCTTTCTTTGAGTACTCATCAGAGGATTGTTGGCCATAAACACTGATCACCTTCCTCTATTTATTACGGTACTGACTCTTACGCCGGAGGGTAATAATTGGGTAAAACCCCCAACACTTAACGGTGTTTTCCTCGTCAGCAGTTGAAGGTCCAGTTATTACGTGATAGTCAAGTTCCAGCAGACAAGGATGTTGAGAGTTGGGGCATCCTACCTGTAGACTAACTACACACGTGGATCCGATGTAGTCACTAGTATTTATTTTGGCGTGATCAGTTTGCTTCCATTGCCGGGACCTCTATTCAAATAGCGACTTCAACCACAAGTAAAATGGCTTCTTCCAAACAAACACCCACTAAACAGCCTCCTCCTATCACTGCAACTACAGCTCCTTAGGCGGAACCTCACCTTCCGCGAGCTGTTGAACATGTTGTTGAACTAGCCCATCATCCCATCCCTAAGACACCAGCTAAGGCCCTAGAGACAGCGAGGACACAAAAACCAACCCAGATGATAATCAAAAGGAAAAACTCTGACTGGGAAGGGAAAAGGCACCAATAGCGGACCAAGGAAGGAGAGTCCATTCGCAAGCAACATTGCCCCTAAGGTGGTTACTCGTGGTGCTGCCGAGGAGCCAAGGCCTATGACTCAGAAGGACTGGGACCTTACTGAGCTAGAGCATATCCGCAAAGAAAATCCTTTCAAGAGAAACAAAGGGATTTAGAAAGACGTAAGTACGAATTAACTCGTAGAATGGAGGCACCCCAACAAAATGACAACCGAGGTGGTGGTCACCGAGATGGTACACACCTCAAAGGACCAACTAGAGGATCCCAAGAGCAATCTCATTTGCGAACCTCTGGGTCCAGTGCGACCAGGGTGAGCGTCCATGAGAGGATGGGCAGAACAATTTAAGAGGCATTTTCTGCATTCCTTTTTTCTTATTTTTTATCTAGGGTGAGAAAGTATGTGCCATTTCTTTCTGACTTTGTAAAATTCCCCTGTAGCTGCACTTTCCACTCGAACTCTTTGCACTACAATCCGTATTCATCTTCAAATGACCTGTAGAAGAAGGAGAACAAGCAAGAAATTGAGGTTTTTTTTTTTAATTCTATTAATTAACTTAACAGAAAAGGCTAGAAAAACTTCCAAATTGGTAGGCCAATTTGCAAAGGTTAGATCGGTTTTCCCAGGGTCAGTGTCCATGACAGGCTAACCCACGATGAAGGAGAAGCTCGCCCAAGGAGAAGTGTGCACTCGAGGATTTCTTATTACTCGAGCTCGCATAAAGAATTGGAGCGACCAAAAGGAGAGGCTCGATCTCAGGGAAGGTCGACTCACCTACCACGGTCACCCACACCGGAGAGGAGTGACACTAGCTCTAATGTTCAGGCTCTAGTCTTACTCTCTCTAGGGTTTCTCACGGTTTGGCGCCTAGGGTTTCCTTGTGCGGCCATGCCGCCGGAATCCACAACGGAGGCTAGTCCTCCGGTGACTAATACCCCGGTTAATATTAATCCTTTGATGAATACAATAGTTTCTCCTAGCGGTTCAGCGCCGTCACAGGCTACAATCTCGAAATCATATGCTGCTGCCTTGGGTCAAAAAGGTATGCAAAGCTGTGTTAATCCTAATTCCTCTTCCACGCTACATGAAATTTCTATGGCTCCCCGCCAATCAGTTCTTATCCAGGACGAACCTGGTTGTTTATTTTCTCCAGTAGAGATCGACCTACTGGAAAAATAATTCGCCCACACGCTCATAATGAAGTTCTCTACTGGACGACCATCTATTCATGTGATTCATGATCACATCCTTAAGAATTGGCAGTTATCTGGAACATTTATCGTTGGTCTTATGGATCCTAGACATGTCATGGTGCATCTAACGACGGAAGACGACATGGTGCGAGCTTTGTCAAAGGAATCCCGAATGATCAATACATGTATGTATTGATTATTTCGGTGGTCGAGGGATTCGATAGGTCGGTTTACGTGCCGATGATCGAACTCTAACGCTTGGGCACCCAATGTACGCACGTATCTGTTTGGAATTGGATGTATCGTTAATTCTTCCTCGCAGAGTTTGGATTGGCACGAGTAAGGATGTCGGGTTTTGGCAATCTATAGATTATGAGGGCAACATCTCATATTGTGAGGGCTGCGGACTTTTGGGACATGTTGAGGATGATTGCAGGAAAAGGAAACGGGTTCTCAATCGGGTGCAAACTCAGAGAAAGGATTCAGCTCGTGATTTAAACGATAAACTGGGAGTAGCGATAAATACCACGTCGATGAACATTAACAAGGCTGTAAGGGAGGATAGGGTGATAGGAGATCATGGCAAGGCGCTTATGACAGAATCTCCGCAGGACCAAATCACTCAACAATGGATTCCAGTTCAACAGGGTATAGGAGGTGATATGGGATCCGGATCAAATGCTAAGGATGAAAAAGGTTGTGTTAAAGAAACAGAAGTTATTGATGTTTTGGCTAGCCCAGTTCAGTCTACAGGGCCTGGAAATGATCAAGGTGGACAGGATGTTAAGGATGATTTGGGTTATAGTGGTGTGCGTGAAAGGAATGATGCGGTGCACAGCCCGCTGCAGCATAACGTGCATAGTACAGCTGGTGGAAACGCAGGTGATTTTGGGTTGGCTACTGAAAATGACAGAGGTCCTCCTTTGGGTAATTCTTTTGCTATATTGGAGGACTTGGATTCTATGGAAATACACAGGGATAATTCAGGCTCGCGAAGTGCTCCTCGGGCTAACATGGAAGGGAGCAGTACTGTTCTGAATCACGCTTAGTTAAAGAGATCCTCATCAGTTGATGATATTGTTAAATTATCGTTTGCTTCGGTGATTAATCAAGCCTTTCAAAAACAATGCCGTACTTTGTTTGCTCGTAAGAAAAAGAAAAACTTTATGGATCAAAATAGACGAATGACTAGGGCTAATTCTAGAGCCCGTCAGGTTACTCTTTAATTTCGTTTTCCATGTCTGCATTAATATGGAATACTAGAGGAGTGGGTAATAAAGAGACGGTGGAGTATCTTCATTTGCTTAAAACTCAACACAATCCATTTCTCTGTGTGATTCTGGAACCAAAACTTCCCGGTTCTCGTATTAACAAAGTTGCTAAGAAGTTACGTTATAAGGGTTTTCTACATCAAAATCCTGAGAATATGCATATCTGGTTATTTTGGGATGACAGGGTTAATGTTAATGTAGTTCGTGCTACGTCTCAATTTATCACTGCTCGTCTTACAGTTGGGGATGGTTTTTCAGTTTTGTTCTCATTTGTGTATGCGAAATGTACTAGAGGGGAAAGGCAGGATCTTTGGAGGGACTTTCTTGATTTTTCTATGACTTTAACTGAGCCGTGGCTGGTGGGTGGTGATTTTAATATTATCTCTCATTCTTCTGAAAAGTTGGGTGGTGTTATGTGTGATTTTCCGGCCATGGATGATTTTAATGGGTTTATTCAGCAAGCTGGCTTAGTTGATGCAGGTTATGAGGGTAGTGTTTTCACCTGGTGTAATAATCAAGATGGGGCAGATCGCATTTGGCAACGTTTGGATAGAGTTCTGATTAATGGTTTTTATAAAGCTAGTTTCCCTGGGTTACGTGTAGAGCATCTTTGTCGTGTTCTATCTGATCATTCGCCCCTTCTTATTGATTTCTCATGTTTTCCGAAGCCGAAGGGTTGTTTTCATTTTCAAAGAATGTGGCTAGATCATCCTGATTTCTTGCAGTTTGTTCGTGAGCAATCGCAGGTGCCTATTTTCGGGAATGTTATGGATACCTTATGGAGGAAGCTTGATTCGAGCTAAACTTCGACATTGGGCCGGGAAGTTTTGGTCATGTTCACGGAAGGCTGCTATTCGGCAAGACATTATTTTACGTTTAGAGTTGGATTTACGGCACGGTTGGAATCAGGATTCCGAACAACTTTTTGCAAGGAAAGATCTTTGTCAGCTTATGAAATGGGAAACAGAAATTCTTCAACAAAAATCTCGGCAGTTATGGATTACTGATGGAGAACGTAACACTTCTTACTTTCATGCTAGCATTCGTGAGCGTGCTAGTATTAATCCGTTAAGTTGCGGCTTTCGGATGGGTCTTGGTGTGCGATAATAAGAGATAGGTGACATGGCTGTGGAGTTTTTTACAGATTTATTTTCCACCTCTCGTCCAGTTCAGAATGAGGATTTGTTTCAAGACTTCCCTACCAGCTTAAATGACCAAGATAACGGCGGCTTGGGATTCGGAAGAGGTGAGATTTTTGCGGTATCAAAGCTTAAATCCGAATAGTGCGCTGGAAGTGATGGTTTCACCGGATGGTTTTATCAGGGGTGTTGGGAGATTATTAAGGCGGATGTGGTTGCGGCGGTGCGGGATTTCTTTCGGGGGAGCCAAATTCCTAAAGGTATTTCTTCTACTACTGTGGTTCTTATTCCTAAAGTAGCTAATCCGGCTGGTTTGGGGGATTTGAGACCCATTAGTCTATGTAACTTTTCTTGCAAAATCATATCTCGCATCATGACATCTCGGATTGCAAATTTTCTCCCTAAAGTGATCTCTATGGAACAATCTGGTTTCATTAAAGGTAGAAGTATACAAGAGAATATCGTCCTGGCTCATGAATTAATTCATCGTATTGATACGAAAGTCAGGGGTGGTAATGTTGTGTTTAAGCTGGATATGTCTAAAGCGTATGATCGTCTTGAATGGCCTTTTCTATTGCGTGCTTTGAAAGCTATTGGATTTGATGATATAAGCTGTGATTTGGTATATAGGTTGATAAGCAACATTTGGTACTCTTTTCGTATTAATGGGGAGGGATGTGGTTTCTTCAAATCTTCTCGGGGTGTTCGTCAAGGGGATCCTTTGTCTCCTTTACTATTTATCATCGCTCAGGAGGTTTTGACTCACAATATAAATAGAGCAGTTTCAGCAGGGAGAGTGCATCCTTATGCTCATGGTAGGGGTGGTATGGTCGTTACTCATTTGTTGTATGCGGACGACATGTTAATATTCACTAATGGTTCTCGGCGTTCTATTATGGCTTTAAAGGATCTAATCGCAGATTATGAAAAGGCTTCGGGGCAATTGATTAACATTGACAAAAGTGGCTTCTATGTCTCTTCAAAATGCTCTCCTCACACAGCTCGAAACATTGCTACATGGTCTGGGTGTAAGCGACAGTTCTTCCCGATGAAATATTTGGGTATTCCGCTGTTCAAGGGGAAAGTCAAGCGCTGTTATTTTGAGAATTTGGTTTTGAAAATATATAACCGCATTAATGGTTGGAAGGCCAAAATTCTCTCTTTTGGAGCTAAATTGGTTTTGCTTAAATCAGTTCTATCTAGCATTCCTATATATACCCTAGCTGCTATTAAAGTTCCAAAGGTGATCATTCGTAACATAGAATCCATCTTGGCTAATTTTTTGTGGGATGTTGCTGGTGAACATCGTGCACATTGGCTGTCTTGGGATGCGGTATGTCGTCCATTAAATGAAGGCGGTTTGGGTCTGCGATCTTTGTTTCAGGTAATGGAATCTCTGCATGCAAAGTTAGCATGGAATGTGCTTCAAGGGAATAGCTTATGGGCTGCTTATGCCAAATCCAAATATGATACTTGCAATGGTTTCGCTTTGACTGTCTCGGCTTCTCACATTTGGAAGGCAGTTATGGTTCAGATGCCTCGAGTTTTGCAGTGTTCTCAGTGGGTTATTGGTCGTGGGGATATTTCTTTTTGGTCTGCAAACTGGTGTGGGGAAATTCTGTCCGGTCCGCAACCCATGGATGCTCGGTTAACAGTGCGAGAAGCCTTATATCATCTTTCGGATTTTCTAGTTTTCATCCCGGAGAGATTGCGCAGCGATGCTATCAAAGTAGTTCTTGATCCTTACGAAGAGGATAGACTGGTCTGTACTCTAACGAAATCGGGCGAGTTTACAGCTGCAGCTTACTGGAATCATGTTAGAACAACTTCACCGCAGCTGTCATGGACTAAGAAGCTGTGGCAGCCATGGTTACCATTACGAGTGAGTGGTTTTATGTGGAAATTTTTTCATGGCGCTCTTCCGGTGGATATGGCTGTGCGTCGCTGGAAAATTTTTCTTTCGTCAAAGTGTGTTTGTTGCACTAGCAGTCCAGCTTGTGAATCTTTGGATCACTTGTTCCTTCATTCGGAAGTTGCTAAGACACTTTGGAGGAGATTTGCTACAATTTTTAACAAGGTTAGTTCTTACGTTTCCATTCATCATCTTTTTGATACTTGGATGGCACACTCTTCGGTTCGTAATCAACTTGGG
Organism: Platycodon grandiflorus; assembly: GCA_016624345.1. Taxonomy (NCBI): domain Eukaryota; kingdom Viridiplantae; phylum Streptophyta; class Magnoliopsida; order Asterales; family Campanulaceae; genus Platycodon; species Platycodon grandiflorus. The sequence continues at coordinate 27,745,310 of CM028363.1, forward strand.
GCTTGTCAAATCGGTGTCATGGTTTTTACGTGTTGGGAAATTTGGAAAGCTAGGTGTAAGGCTGTTTTCGAAAATGTTCCGATGAATGCTGAGGCTATTTTGCGTAATGTGGTTCAAGATTTGCAAGATATGTTTATGGTTTACCGTCCCAAGTCTCTCATGGGTAGGTTGAGTTCTATTTCGATACAAACCCTGGGGCTTCAGATTATTGATGTTCCTTTGCGGCGTGGTCAATGGTTGCGCTGGGTTCCTTCGATCTCGGCTTCGTTTAAATTAAATACTGATGGGTCTGCTATTGGTGGGTTATGTTCAGGAGGTGGTATTATTCGAGATAAGCAGGGTAAAATGGTGCGGGCCTTTTCGAACTATTATGGTCCAGGAACTAATATGGGTGCGGAGCTTTTGGCCCTTCGAGATGGATTACAGCTTTGTCGTCTGCTAGATTTGAATACAGTAGAGGTTGAAACAGATTCCCTTGTGGCAGTCTTGAGTATTTCGGGGGCTTGTGATACTCCCTGGATCTGGGCTTATGAGATTAGAACATGTAAAGCCTTGTTGGGTACGTATCAGTTGCATCACGCCTTTCGAGAAGTGAACAGTGTTGCGGATCGTTTAGCTGCTCATGCTTATTCTTATAGTACTTCTGTTTCTTATTCTTCCAAGGGATCCCTCCCTGTTAGTGTTTGGCAGGCTTTAGGTCATGATGAGTTAGGTTTGTTTAATTATAGGAAATAGTTGTTATTTCTTTTCCGAGGTTAGGCTCCTTTGTCCTCCCATTTATAAGGGCAAGGCTGGTTGTCCCCCTCTTGTTTGTATTCTTTTTTTTATTAATAAAATTTTGCGGTGCCGCCCCTGTTTCCTAAAAAAAAAAAAAAAAAAAAACACTAGCTCTAATGCCACATCCCACAAATGCAGGAAGGGAGAAGAGTGACCTCCTTAACCAGGTCGTGAGAACAAGGCCACGACGTCAGGAGGAAATGTACTCAATCAACTTCGGGAAAGGTTGGATGCCCTTGAATCAGGTAAGCTCGCTAGCGAACCTAAAGACCAGTTTACCCAGTTCTGCAAGCGAATTAGGGAAACCTCACCTGACCCGTGCCTCAAGCTCCCCGCGCTCAAGTCATATGAGGGGAAGACAAATGCCAAAGAGCACGTCTCTAGTTTCGAGGTCAAGATGAGCATTTGCTCGAATAAGCTGGATTTGTGGTGCAAGACATTTTTAGCACTTCTTGAATGTGAGATCCCTCCTAACTTGGTGATGAAATTCCCTTGTTAAAATATTTCTTTGATAATTATCATGGAGTGGGTGTCTAATCTAAGGTCACTGAGAAAAACAAGTTGCCTCCATTTATTTTGAAGCTTCCACTCATGTGCTCAATGCCAATGACTTATTGTTGCATCACTTGGGAAAAAATTTAGGAAGCACTATGGTGTGAGAGTGAATAGCTCCTTCTCAGTGACTGATTCAATGCCTAATATGGAGACATTCTAGAGGCTACATGATTGAGGATTATCTCATTGAATTCTTGTTGGTCAACGTTATGTCAATATGTGATTTAGTCATACCATGTTGCAATTTATTGAGATTAAAATCCTCACTGTGTGTGCATTGTTCTCTCATGATAGGCATATTGATTATGTTAGGACATTCGAAATTCTTGGTGAAAATATGAGCAATTTCTTTTGTTATTTTTCAAACTTCTTGTCCTAATATTTCTATTGTGCTTCATGATCTTTTTATGCTGAGGTGTTTAAGAATTCTAGTAGTCAAAGGAGACTACGGTGAGGAGTTGTTTAATCATGAAAGGGTTCTATCCGGATAAGGAAAGCAAGTCATGTCACAAAATATGGTAAGATTTTTCAATTTTTGTTCCCAAATCCATTATGAGTCTGGAAGTTCAAAGGGGCAACACTCTCACCATTACACGGTTCCTTCTCCTTCTTGTATTCCGGTTTCCAAGGTTGTGATCATTAAATATTGTGCTTTAAATTGTTCAATCAAATCATATCACAACTCCCCTCACATCTCGTCTCACAATTCCCAAAATCTCTCTCCTCTCTATTTTTTTTCTGGTCTCAAATCTTTTCTATCCAGATCTTCTTCATGGCGTCTCCTTCTTCCTCCAAAGCTCCGGCTTCCGCCACAGTAGCCGATTTAATCATTGCTCCCCAGTATGTCCCTTCTATAAATGTTAGTACTCTTGGCCAATAATCTATTGCCATCAATGTGGAGGATCAAGCTATTCTTGCAGCTGTGCGGGATGCCCGTCAACCACAAATTCCAGGAACCCGTCGATCTCGCCGGTTGATTGAGTCAGGCAAGTTTGCCGTCTTTCGAGTTCCTCGTCCTGCTGCTCCAACGAACCCTAAACCCAAATCTGGGGTTTCTGCTAACACAAGGCGGAGGTTGATATTTCACGATTCCTCTGATGAGGATGAATCCTCTCCGGCTAGGGTTCAGGCCTTATCTCCGGCCACTATTCAGGGGGAGAGCAGTTGTAAACGCCAAACCCGAAGCTCCACCCGTGCTCAAGCTGTCCCAGTTCTGACTGAGGCAGGGTCATCGTCCCAGTTTGATGACTCCAGTGATGCCTCTGCCTCTCTAGGCTCAGATGATACGGTTAGTGACTCCGACGTTCTCAACACAAAGAATAACAGGCAAGTCTCGCCTGTGCGGTCCTCTGCCCTGCCAGTTGTGCCCACAACTGGTTACACAACTGTTCAACCAAGTGGCAGCTCTGCTCCAAAATCTCGAACTCGTAAGTCTACTGTTCGTGTTCCTTCTTCCCCATACAATCTGGATTTGAAATTTAATTCCCTTTTTTATTCCTCTGAGGCTGAGAGCCGTTTCTCCACCAATTTTCATAGAGCTTTTGTCGTGGAAAAATCGAGGAACATTGTGGTTTTTGAAAAAGTTGGGCTGATTGGTTTTTTCTCTGAAAGGTCCCTGGATATTTCCTTAGACTTTCCTATTCCTTATTCCCAGTCCTTAGTATTGGAATTTTATGCCAACTTAAACCGTGACATAGGACTTGACAGATCCCCAAATTTTGGGAAAGTTTTTGTTAGGGATCAGGTGGTAGACTCTAGTCCCTCTAGGATTAATTCCTTTTTGTGCACTCCTAATGTTCCTCTTGACATGCTCCCTTCTGATATCAATGCAGCTGTCCAAACGGTCACTGGGGGTAGGATTCCTAAATGGACTTCTGGGTTTAGAACTAGTTCCTTATCCAAAGTTTTTGTCTTTCTGCACCACATTTTGCGATCCAATTGGCTGCCTACTTTGAATTCTTCCTCTGTCACAAAGGACCAGATTCTCCTCATGTTTCGAATTGGTGCTAACAAATTTAACTTGGGGAAGAAAATTTTTGATACCGTTGTTAGCTTTGCAGAAAATGTCAATACTACTTATGCTCTCCCTCATCCGAGTTTGATTTATGCTATGTTGAAAGCTCAAGGGGTTGCGGACATCCCTGGGGAAACTTTGTCCATCATTTCTGAACAATTTAAGGTTCCTAAAACTATGCATGATAGCTCCCGCTTTAATGATCTTGCACACTTCTCTGGGCAAGCGTCTACTTCGGCTTCTGTGTAACAATCTGTTCCGCCAGTTGTGCACACAACTGTGCTCCCATCTTTGCCCACAACCGTTGTTCCCGACAGCAACGCCATTCAAGCCCAGATTGCTGTGTTTCGGGCTCAGATCTCCTCTCACCAAGTTGAGATTGACAGTAGGCATCTACTAATCCCTGGGTTAGAAAAACATTGCTGATTTGGAAGCAGTTCTTTCTGGTTCCTCTCAAAAAGGGGGAGAAACTTCGAATGCAGGGGGAGCTACTGCAAGACAAGCATCTGATGCTGAAGGTTTGGAATTTGATATTGAACAAGATATTGATGATACTGCTAAAAACATGGAGACGGAACTTTTGGGAGAAGATTTTTTCTCGGATCTCTACTCGGGTCTCTAAACCTTGTGGAACATTAACTTTTATGTTTGGGTTGTAATGAAAGTATTTAGTGGTATGTTTTTATTTAGACTTATCAAATTGTTTTTGCAGGTTTTTTTGATCAGAACCACAAAGATAGGGGGAGATTGAAAGAGTATGAAAATACTCTTGATTTTATCTTAAATCTTTGTGATTCTGATATTTAAAGTTATGTATATTTTTATTTAAATAGATTAGAATATAAATTGTAAATATGGTTTAGGTTGACTAACGGCTAACATTTTATATTTAGTAAAGTTTTGTATTTTAGGTAAAAGTCTCAAGGAGGAATGGACTCTTGGAGATAAGGAAAGAAGGATCTTGATTTCAGGGAAGTGATTGAATCCTTGTCAAAGAAGGATTCTTGATTGGCTATAAAAAGAGTCTTCCGCTTCCATTATGTGTACCGATTTCTAGAAGATAAATACCGAGTTATTAAGAGAGAAATCATTGAGAGTTTTTCGTGCTTGTATCTTGAAGATCAGAGATTGATTCTTTGAGATTGATTTTGTGTTTTTGTAGTTCTTAGATTAGAACTCAGTTTTTGATCTTTAGTTCTTTAGTTTCTTTTCATTGTAAGTGTTTTCTTCACAACTTGTTATCTAGCAAGGTGTGGTTTTATGAAAAGGTTTCTAGCAAGAATTTTCTTGCTAAAGTATTAATTATTCCGCTGCATTTATATTCTGTTCTTTAAAGTTATTTTTCTGAACAAAGTTGTTTGCTTTGTTGTGTTGTCACTTGTGTGCACAACTGTAAATACAAGTTATCACACATTTGGTTACAGTCCTAACTACAATTCTTTCAAACTCTTTGCGTAGAACATAAAAAATATTTTATTAATTTCCTTTTCGTATTCCTCATTCTCCTTCCTTAAAACTCATTATTCATTGACCACTAGTCACCTCATACTTCACCATTAACAAACCCACAAATCAATTTTTTTAATCTTAAAATTTGGAGATTTAAACCTGACAATAGATTTTTCTTCCCTATTTCACCTCAACCACCATTGTCATCTTTGCAATCGCCGCTGCAGCTGCCCCTAACCACCACCACCATCCCCACCAAGAAATTCTCTCAGCACCTCCATACGCAAAGATATTGAACAACTAGCATACACCCATGAAGAGGGAGAGCACTTCAGTCTAGTCTTTTAACTTTCCATCAACTTCAAAAGTTAAGGAAAGACTATTTTTTTTGACATATGCAAGACACATGTCAAAAACGTTAAACTTTAGAGTTGGGTACTTCTTTAAATAAAATATAAATAAGTAAACTTTAGTTGAGATAAATTGAAAATCGAATACTAATACGGAATTTGGTGTATATTTATGAACATCAATTTATATTTTGGTCATATATTAAATAGTCATTCAAAAATTACTTAAATTGACTTTAAAAAATCAAGTATACTTATTATTGGACAGAGGAAATAGTTAAAAAGTCAAAAACCGTACGATTCTGTTTTATGGGAGGGACTATAAAAGTAGTAGTTCAAGACAAGAACCTGGTTGAATAGATGATGAAAACCGACGGCGCACTGTAGAATGCCGTGAACGAGGGTACGAATGGGGTCTTGGGATTCGTTCCATATCGCCTCGAGGAAGTCGTGGCATTTGTAATACTCCCTGCCATTGAACAGAGCCACTGCCTCTCCGAATCTACCTGCAGCTTCCTCTTCGTCCTGGTCGTTGTCGTCGGATTCAAACGAGGCTCGCCTCGAGTAAATTCGATACGATGATGCTTGTTCATGGTTGGATATGGAGCGAGACTGGTGGTTAGCCTTTCTGTTCGATGAAATCAATGGGTACAAGTTACAGGGATAAATTGTTGAATTTGATGATGATGATGATGAAGAAGGAGAAGCTAGTAAGGGAAGGGAGGCAAGTTTGTTGGGGAAGAGTACGGGAAAAACAGAGGCCATTAATTTTGAATATGGTTGGTCCAGTTTTTAAATAGCAATTTCACACCTCATTTTTCCTTTAATCACTTCCTGGTTCGTGTGGCGGAGGCCCGTTTAAGTTTAAGGAAGAGAGCGAGACTAGGCTGTAAGTGAATTAAAATTTGGAAAAATTATGGCCGTCCCCTTTTGATAATTTACGATTTTTTAAATTTATTATAATTATTTTTAATTACTTAAATTTATTTTAAGTGATAAATTAGTTATTTGTTTCAAAATTACCCCCGTAACAACAAATGACCTTTTTTAAGTCTAAATTGTGCATTGTCATGTGAGCGATTTGTGCATTATCAATATATTTTGTGATTTTGTGTTAAGAAATGTGCATCGTTAGTATAAAATGTGCACCGTCAATGTAATTTTGAATTTGTGCTAAGAAATGTGCATCATCAAGTATAATTCTGTGCATCGTCAATTATAACGGTACTATTTCAGTATAATTTGTGTTAAGAAATGTGTATCGTCAATGTAATTTTGTACATCGTAAATTATAACAGTACTATTTCATTATAGTTTGTGTTAAGAAATGTGAATTGTCAAGTATAATTTTGTGCATTGTTAATTATAACAATACTATTTCAGTATAATATGTGCATCTTGAAGTTTTTTTTATGCATCGTCAACTATAATAATTATACTCCCTCCGTCCCTAAATTATTGTCTTTTTGACCCGACACACGGATTAAGAAAAATAATTGACGTGATTATTAATATTGATATAGTGTTTAGTTTTTTTTAATGCCCATGTGCATGTGGGCCATAATTAAAGTATGAAGAAAAAGTAAGGGTAAAATGGTAAAAGAGTTGTCCTAAAAAGAAAACTTTCAAATAAGATAATTATTTTGGGACAGACGAAAAAGAAAAATAAAACAATAATTTAAGGACGGAGGGAGTAATTTTTATTAATTCATATTCTTATTACAAAAGTTATCAAGAATACAATCCATAGCACACAATTAACATTTTATGGTATGAATTTGGTGGTATGTAATAGGAAAACATTGTCTATGTACATGAGGTGATCCTACCCTGTTACACAAAAAGACTCGTTATCATCGAATGAGCTCTCTAATACTACTCAAAGGAGTGCATTCCCTCAACATGGGTCATGGGACAAAAAGATTTAACATTACTCCCACCGGCTACAGAGCTAATGATTAAACTGTTTTGTAAAAATATCTCAAAATCACACCAAAGTCGGGTCAAGTTTTCTACTTAGCAATAGAACATGACATCCTTCACATTATACTTGATCCTTGGAAGCGGACGAACAACCGCATTTCTCTCCCTCATCGCAGCCCTTCCGTCGGCTGAGGAATCAGTCTCAGATGCATCGCCCTCAATGTAATAGCGAGCCCTAAATCCAGCCAAATGCGCGTAGTAAGCAGGCGGAACTGCAAAAGCCATCAACGCAAATGTAAAATTAAAGTTGGCGTAAACAAGGTCTACGAAAAAAAAGGAATGAAAAGTAATTTGTTTACAAACCTATTGACACAGAACGAGTGCACCTCGCATACCAAAAAAAATATTATTGAGATTAGAACAGAGGATTTGAATATGAATCCAACATAAACTTGTATAAGACGGTATCACTTTTGGCCTTAAAAGTGTCACTTTTACACTGAAAGAGTTTTGTACCTGAAAGAATTTTTAAACGATGCACAAAACTTGTTAAGTCTAAAAGTTGTGCATTGGGAATATAGGTTGTGCATCGCGATTCACAAAAATAGTATTTTTTAATAATTATATGCATCATTAGTTATAACAATATTGTTTCAGTATAATTTGTATTAAGAAATTTGCATCGTCAAATATAATTTTGTGCATCGTCAATTATAACAGTACTATTTCAGTATAATATGTGCATTGTGAAGTATTTTTTTATGCATCGTCAACTGTAATAATTGTATTTTTTTATTAATTCATATTGTTATTACAAAAATTATCAAGAATACAATCCATAGCATACAATTGACATTCTATGATATGAATTTGGTGGTATGGAATAAGAAAACCTTGTCTATGCATATGAGGTGGCCCTACCCTTAGGGGTGTTCATCGATTCGGTTTTTGGGTTGTTCGGGTTGTTTGGTTCGGTTTATTCGGTTTTTGTTATTTTAACCTTAAAGACAAAAACCAAACCAAACCAAATAAAAAACTAAGAAACCAAACCAAATTCGAAATTGGTTTTCGGTTCGGTTCGATTTTCGATTTTAACCAAACAAATGTTAAAACTACAATCCAATTCAAAGTTTAAATATTTATCATTTAAAAAACATCCAAAACAAAGATTAAAACTTTAACAAAATTACATAATATCCCTAAAATGTAAGATTACATATACTTAGTAGCTTGAACTTAAAGGAAGTCTTGGACTCCACACATTAGTTTGGCCTTTCTTGTCACTAAACATTCACGAAATTTATTTGAGTTGTCAATTGTGTTATTTCTGCGACACATTACAAAAAATAAATAAATAAACCGGAAAATGTCAAAAAACATATTGAAAAAGAACATTTATATAAGTAATAATTATTTATAATTTTATATAACTAATAATAATGTATTTAATTTTATTATATTTTTTCTAATTCGATTTTCGGTTTGAAAGGCAAAACCAAAAACCATATTAGAATTCGGTTTTGCCAACCAAACCAAACCAAATTGGAATTCGGTTTCGGGTTGTTTGGTTCGGATCAATTTTTCGTTTGGTTTTCGATGAAACCGAATACTGAACACCCCTACCTACCCTGTTACATAAAAGACTCGATGTCGTCGAATTGCATCGACTCTGGCCCAAGAATTTTGTTGAACCCTCCTTATTATTTCATGAGAAGCTTGTAAATATGTGCTATACTTCTCAAGCACACAGTTCCTTAGTTTCTCCATGCTAAGTTGTAATGCTTCTCCGCAATGTAGTACCGAAAGAACACCCAACGCGGGCACGGCATCAAAGTATCCTTCTTGTAGAATTCTAAGAGACATTTATCCTTCTTGTATAATCTGAAAGAGTTTTTGAACGATACACAAAAATTTGTTAAGTCTAAAAAATTGTGCATCGAGAATAAAGGTTGTGCATCGATGCACAAAAACAGTACTTTTTATAGTACAACTTTGTGCATCGTGATGCACAAAATGTGTGCATCGCAAACGTAATTTCAAAAAACATAGAAATTATATAATGTTTATCAGCGCAGATTCATAAAAAGATAGAGATAACACGAAAATTGTAATGCTTATATACATATTTAACTCTATTCAGGAAGTGCTAAACAAAAAGTACATTTAGAAAATGTATTACGTACCTGAAAATTACTTCAACTTTGGAGGATAAATATTTGAGATCATATAAAATCCTGAATTCAAACTTTTCCGTGAAGATTTTGCTAAAAGCTATGTGTGAGTGCTTCTTGGAACTCAGATCCGACTTCACTGACCAACCGTAAGTAGTAGTAGATGTTACACAACCTATTGAATTGTTGAAAAAATATTTGTGCAGCGGATGGATGTTGTTGGTACTAACGCTATTCAGGACATTTTTGCTCTATTTTTGAAACCCTAAAATGTATTCAGCAATACTAAATAACCTGATATCTAGGAATCGTAAAACATCCTACAAACTTGTTGTAGGTTGAGGACGTCTCTGAATTATGATGCAGCAACTATTTGGAATATAACCAATAGAATCTCATAATGTTTTCAAAAATTTTTACAAAATTTTTGAAGAGTTTTAAGATTTTTTTCTCCGTTTAAAGTGAAGATTGTTGTGTTTTTGAAGTGAAGAGGGTTAGTTTGTTTTTGTGGTCTGAAAGTCGACAATGCGTACGTGTTAGAAGGATGCGATATGATACATCGTATGTGTTAGAAGTTGTGCATCACAAGTGAAAAAATGTAATTTGCGCATCGTCTTGTGTTGCGATGCATCGTTTTTTATTTTACCGTTCTGTGTTTTATGTGCATCGTGTTGTGTTGCGATGCATCATTTTTTACTTTTGCGATGCACAGCGTGCACTGTTCCATATTTTTAAAGAGCATAGATGACATTTCGCAACAAAAGTGTCCTTTTCGGGTTAAAAATAATTATCGTGTCCTTAAGCGATTGAAAATTCTCTAAAGGGATCGACCTGAATTTTTCCCTTAACATTTTGGCGAACTTCGGCCCGATCCCCTTTGATGAATTTTTAACCAATTTAGACCCCTATACTTGTTTCAAACCGGAAAATGGTACTTTTATTGCGAAAAATAGTCTATGCTCTTAAAAAACACAGAACAGGCACGCAATGCATCACAATTTCAAATTGACTCATCGCAAATCAAAGTATGCATTGTGATGCATAATATTGTATTAAAAAGTACAGTTTTATAACATTAAGATGTATGAATTTTATTTCAGATGCATCATGTTGTATTGAATTAATCGACATTTCAATTGTGATGCATCAATTGATGTATTATGATTCAAAATTGATGTATCGTGATACAAAATTGATTCATTTGCGACTAATATCATCACTTATCAGTGCAAAATTTTTATTTAACACCGTTTCTTCTTCCCCAACCTTTTCTCGTTCCATTCCACCATGCCTACCACCACCACCGCTAAGGTTGCTCTTGCCTTAAAAAGTGTCGAGATTTCTTAAAAATTAGTTTAGATCGGATTGTATTATTCCCCTTCAATACTGTTGAATCTATAGAAATAGTCATATAATTTAAATATTTAATAAATGCATTATTGCCCTTAACCCCCTCCCACACACATACCCCCACCCCATACCTTGAAAATACTTCACTTCAAATTTTGAACCGTGAAAAGGCCATGAAATATCCAGAATAAAGTAAAGGCTTCATTAGCTTAATGTTCTCTATCAGTAACTTAGTAAAGGTTTAGAGGAACAATTAGTTAACAATTAATCCATTCAATTAATGTGAGCTCTTGTGTGTAGAAAAAAGGTAATTGTATGCTTTTCCAGTTCTTTATCGTGAGTGGGGGTTTCTAGTGGCAATTAAGGACCAAATTTGTTAACGACCTAGTGGGGGTTGTGTGTGTGTGTGTGTGTGTGTGTGTGTGTGAGAGAGAGAGAGAGAGAGAGAGAGAGAGAGAGAGAGAGAGAGAGAGATGAAAGATGTAGCAAAAGTAAACACTGGTTGGAATGGAATGAAGGATTTACATGAGAAATTTAAGGAAGATGTCGTTCTTTAAGTTGTTGTGGGACATTTTTGGAACAATTGAGTCATTTATCCACCAAACTGATTTTTTTCGGTTTGAAACAAGTATCAAGGTCTAAAGCGGTTGAAAATTTCAAAAAGTGTACCAGCCTGCAATTATTCCTAAAATTTTCATGAATTTAGTTGAGTATGGTTCTGTTTCGTTTGTTACATAGATAAGCTGAGTTCGAGTTTTATATTTAAGTTATGCTAGATAAATATATAAGTCAAACTTTATTAAATGTACATCGGCTCATTAAATGTCAGTTTGACTTGTTTATTTTTTATGAATAAAGTAATAATTTGTATAAAATATGCAATTTTTTAAAAAATTATGAAATATTTAGTTATCCATATGATATAATTGTCTAATTATTTATAACATAAAAAATCTCCCTTTGTTCCATGCAAAGATTCCACTATTATATTTAGGTTAAAATTCCGCTTTCAAAACTATGCCTATAATTTACATTACTTTTAACTTTACTCTCCCATATTTTTTTGGGTAAATTATAAATAATTCCCCTCAATTATGGGTTGAGTTTGAATTGCCCCCCTTAACTATTAATTGAAGCAATGTGCCCCAAAAACTATAGCATTTTCTTTAATCGCAACTTCTGTTTAGACATTGCCATTTGAGTTGATGTAAAATGCCCACCTGAGACTCATGTGTCACTCTTTAAGTATTTTTTAAAATAATAAAGCCCTATTAGTGTTTTAATTGACTATTTTACTCTTATTCCTCTAAATCTTTGTACCAAAAAATGGTCAATAAAGTAATTTCTTATCTTTATTTTGAATATTATTATAAAAATAATATGTACAGATGGTTATGTGAGTTTTAGGTGGACAAATTTCCTCAATTCAAACTACAATGCCTAAATAGAGGGTGTAATTTAAGAAAATGTTATAGTTGAGGGTGGCACATTACTTCAATTAGTTGTTGAGGGAGGTAATCAAACTTGACCAATAGTTGAGGGGAGTTCTACCTCCCTCAATTACTAATTGAAACAATGTGTCCCCCTCAACTATAACATTTTCTTAAATTGCACCCTTTATTTAGGCACTGCCGTTTGAATTGATGAAATTTGCTGACCTAAGACTCATATGACCATCTATACGTATTATTTTTACAATAATATTCAAAATAAAGATAAGCAATTACTTTTTTTTATCATCTTTTGGTACAAAATGAGTTTCAGAGCAATAAGGGTAAAATAGTCAATTGAAATACTAATAGGGCTTTATTATTAAAAAATATGTTTAAAGATGGTCACATGAGTCTCAGGTGGGCATTTTAAGTCAACTCAAATGGTAGTGCCTAAATAGAAGCTGCGATTAAATAAAATGCTATAGTTTGGGGGTTACATTGCTTCAATTGGTAGTTAAATGGGGCAATTCAAACCCAAGCCATAGCTGAGGGGGGTTATTTGTAATTTACTTTTTTTTTTTTTTTTGTAATTGTTACTTACTCCAATTATAACAATATACCCTTAACTATTAGACTTTCTAAACTTGAATTTTTAAAGTGAAATGAAGGGAGTATTTAGCTTTTTTTTTTTTTTTTTTTTTTTTTTTAAAGAAACAGGGGCGGCACCCTGCTAAATTTTATTAGATAAAATAAGAGTACAAACTTGAGGGGGACAACCAGCCTTGCCCTTATAAATGGGAGGACGGAGGAGCCAAAACCTCGAAAAAAGACAAATTACAATAGATAAAACTAAGCTAAAAATATTAAGAGATCCGAACCCGAGGAATCCCCGCAGCATCCGAAAGAAGATTCCCACGAATATATTGAGGAAGATCATTCGCAGAATAGAAAACAACATCCAAAGGAGAGGAGCAAACCAAATTAGCCAAGCCATCCGCAACAAAGTTAGCCTCTCGAAAACAGTGGGAGAAAGAAAATTGACAATCTTGGTGCATGGTGAGAATAGAACGAACATAGTACAAACAACGCCAAGGAGGAGGATAGCCTTTAGTAAGGCAATCAAATATGACCTTAGAATCCATCTCTACAATAGCACCATTATAGCCGTTAGACGCTAACCATTTGACACCATTAAAAAGAGCCCTCGTCACCCACCGTGTTGGTGCTTTCTCCAAAATTGGAAGCGTAAGCATAAATTAAGTCTCCTGATGATGAGCGAATAATACCACCACCTCCGCTTATACCAGGTTCCCTTAGAGGCACCATCCGAATTAAGCTTAAGTAAGCCTCACAGAGGGAGGAACAAGAAACTGCAGATATCTTAACCCGTTTTGGAATACCAAACAAGAGAGTGGGAGAAGAGTCAATGACTTGATATTTAGCACCAACAAAATGCTATGAAGGTCACTTTGGATCATAGAGATAGCAACAATGAAGAGGGAGTCACCGTGTTGTCATAGATAGATTTATTTCGGATTCTCCAAATGCTCCAAAGAATCAAGGAGGGAAGGAGAGAGTCGACAATACTTTCTTTACTAGACCACCAATTCATACAATCGCTGGATGGAGTAGCCACGCACACGAATACCATAGTGATTATGGAAAAAGGACCAAATTGCATGAGCAAGAGAACAAAACAGAACACATGGTCAAAATCCTCAACATTTTTATGGCAAAGAAGGGCATCTAGAAGCAATGGCAAAGCCTTTGCACAACAATCCTTCATCAACAGCAATTTTACGAAACAATCTCCACATGAAAATACTTATATGGCGAGGAAGATGCTTATGCCATATGAATTTAGTCGATAGAGGAATAGGAGGCAGCTTGAAGTAAGGTCCTAGCCGAGCGAAGAGAAAAAGAACCATTGGAAGTGAGGTCCCAACACGGGCAAATCATCTTCTTCGATAAATGAATGTTGGCAGAATAATGGAGTGGCGAATGTGAGGATGAATCATGGAGCGTATCAAAAGAAGAGTCTCAGAAGGAGATCTTTCACCAAAACCAAACCGCAGCCTTTCAAAGGGAGAAGAAGAGAATTACCCAACCATCTCGTCATGCCAAATTGAACAGTTTCCTTTACCAATAATCCAAAAATGTGAGGCTCAGCGAGATTTCTCGGCCTTAAGTAATCTTCTCCAAATGTGTGAACCCCGAGACTGAACTTGAGTTGGGTGAGTAGCACGACAGTATTTAATATGCATGAAAGAAGACCAAATATTCTTATGGTACAAAATAATATTCAAAATAAAGATAAGCAATTACTTTTTTTTTATCATCTTTTGGTACAAAATGAGTTTCAGAGCAATAAGGGTAAAATAGTCAATTGAAATACTAATAGGGCTTTATTATTAAAAAATATGTTTAAAGATGGTCACATGAGTCTCAGGTGGGCATTTTAAGTCAACTCAAATGGTAGTGCCTAAATAGAAGCTGCGATTAAATAAAATGCTATAGTTTGGGGGTACATTGCTTCAATTGGTAGTTAAATGGGGCAATTCAAACCCAAGCCATAGCTGAGGGGGGTTATTTGTAATTTACCTTTTTTTTTTTTTTTTTTTGTAATTGTGACTTACTCCAATTATAACAATATACCCTTAACTATTAGACTTTCTAAACGTGAATTTTTAAGTGAAATGAAGGGAGTATTTAGCTAGTTTTTTTTTTTTTTTTTTTTTTTTTAAAGAAACAGGGCGACCTGCTAAATTTTATTAGATAAAATAAGAGTACAAACTTGAGGGGACAACCACCTTGCCCTTATAAATGGGAGGACGGAGGAGCCAAAACCTCGAAAAAGACAAATTACAATAGATAAAACTAAGCTAAAAATATTAAGAGATCCGAACCCGAGGAATCCCCGCAAAGATCCGAAAGAAGATTCCCACGAATATATTGAGGAAGATCATTCGCAGAATAGAAAACAACATCCAAAGGAGAGGAGCAAACCAAATTAGCCAAGCCATCCGCAACAAAGTTAGCCTCTCGAAAACAAATGGGAGAAAGAAAATTGACAATCTTGGTGCATGGTGAGAATAGAACGAACATAGTACAAACAACGCCAAGGAGGAGGATAGCCTTTAGTAAGGCAATCAAATATGACCTTAGAATCCATCTCTACAATAGCACCATTATAGCCGTTAGACGCTAACCATTTGACACCATTAAAAAGAGCCCTCGCTCACCACCGTGTTGGTGCTTTCTCCAAAATTGGAAGCGTAAGCATAAATTAAGTCTCCGGATGATGAGCGAATAATACCACCACCTCCGCTTATACCAGGGTTCCCTTTAGAGGCACCATCCGAATTAAGCTTAAGTAAGCCTCGCAGAGGGAGGAACAAGAAACCGCAGATATCTTAACCGTTTTGGAATACCAAACAAGAGAGTGGGAGAAGAGTCAATGACTTGATATTTAGCACCAACAAAATGCTATGAAGGTCACTTTGGATCATAGAGATAGCAATGAAGAGGGAGTCACCGTGTTGTCATAGATAGATTTATTTCGGATTCTCCAAATGCTCCAAAGAATCAAGGAGGGAAGGAGAGAGTCGACAATACTTTCTTTACTAGACCACCAATTCATACAATACCGCTGGATGGAGTAGCCACGCACACGAATACCATAGTGATTATGGAAAAGGACCAAATTGCATGAGCAAGAGAACAAAACAGAACACATGGTCAAAATCCTCAACATTTTTATGGCAAGAAGGGCATCTAGAAGCAATGGCAAAGCCTTTGCACAACAATCCTTCATCAACAGCAATTTTACGAAACAATCTCCACATGAAAATACTTATATGGCGAGGAAGATGCTTATGCCATATGAATTTAGTCGATAGAGGAATAGGAGGCAGCTTGAAGTAAGGTCCTAGCCGAGCGAAGAGAAAAGAACCATTGGAAGTGAGGTCCCAACACGGCAATCATCTTCTTCAGATAAATGAATGTTGGCAAGAACAATGGAGTGGCGAATGTGAGGATGAATCATGGAGTGCGTATCAAAAGAAGAGTCCGTAAGGAGATCTTTCACCAAAACCAAACTGCAGCTTTCAGCGGGAGAAGAAGAGAATTACCCAACCATCGTCATGCCAAATTGAATGCTTTCCTTTACCAATAATCCAAAAATGTGAGGCTCACGAGATTTCGGCCTTAAGTAATCTTCTCCAAATGTGTGAACCCCGAGACCGAACTTGAGTTGGGTGAGTAGCACGACGTATTTAATATGCATGAAAGAAGACCAAATATTCTTATGAGTTCGAATCTCCACCAAAGTTTGATGGAATATGCCCGAACCAAATCCTTGACAACAGATATACCAATACCTCCCTCGTTGATAGGCAAACAAAGATTTTTCCAAGATATCCAAGTGAGTCTTGGCCTTACCATCAATTTGACCCCAAAAGAAATTAGAGAAAATCTTCTCAAGCAAATTTATAACAAGAATGGGAGGGTCTAAAGAGGCCAATTGATAGGCGAATGGAATGGAGAATCGAATTAATAAGAGTGATGCGACCAGACTATTTAGGAAATGTCCCATCCAAGAACCAACTTTGCCTTGAAGCTTAAGCAAGAAAGGATCGAAAAGCTGTTTGGTTTTCCGACCAAAATACAAAGGACATCCCAAATAGAGGATTGGCAATGGGCCAAGAGAAAACCTAGGTCGCTTGATATACCGAGAATTGTCTTGAGAAAGTCCAGAGCAACATAAAATGAGCTTTTGGATATGTTAATGAGCTGACCCGAAGATCTTTCGTAATTAGCCAAGATAGCCTTATGCTTGAGTAAGGAAGATCGACCGCCGTTACGTAATATAATCACATCATCCGCGAAGGCTAGATGAGAAATAATCGGGCAACCGCTACGTAAGAGAAACAGATGCCGGGATTATTCGCATGAAGGTCATTCGTGCTTCTACTAAGGCATTCAACTGCGATGATAAAAAGGCTTGAGAGAGAGGGTCCCTTGACGAAGACCACGAGAGGATTTAAAGTAGCCACAAGGAGAGCCATTAATGAGAATAGAAAACCAATTATCCGAGATAATTCTCCATATCATGTCAATAAAAACTTCGCTAAAACCAAAGCGACGCAAGACTTGGATAAGATGGAACCAAGATATACGATCAAAAGCTTTTGCCATGTCCAATTTAAGAACAATATTGGAACCATTCACCTTTTTCCCCAGGTGGGACATCAACTCTTGAGCCAAAAGGATATTGTCGTGAATTGACCTCCCCTTCGTGAAAGCACTCTGATTATCCGATATAATGTAAGGCAAGATTTTTGCCAAACGAGAAGATAAGAGTTTGGAAATAACTTTATTACAGAAGTTGCAAAGGCTAATTGGGCGAATATCCTTGAAAGAAACTGGTTTATCAACTTTAGGAATAGTGGCCACCAACGTACTTGTCCAAGATCGCGGCATAGAAAATCCAAGAAAAATTCTAGGACTGCTTCAAGAAGGTCTTGTCCTATAATATCCCAACAGGCTGAGAAAAACTTACCATTGAAACCATCCGGACCAGCTGCGCTATCACTATTAAGACCAAACACAATAGATTTAACCTCTTCCAATGTTGGATAAGCCGTGAGGGACTCATTCCAAGCATCTGATATAAGGCGAGGAATCATGTCAATATCATGGTTAAGATTCATACCCTCTGATTGAAGTTGCTGCTGGAAGTAAGAAACTGCAGCCTGGTTAATATCCTGTTCAGTCACTAACATATTCCCAGACTCATCTTTAATAGCGTGAATATGAAGACGACGTTGGGATTGCTTGACAGAGGCATGAAACAACTTAGAATTCCCATCACCCTCCTTTAGCCATTTGATACGAGACTTTTGCTTCCGTAATTCTTCTTCTCTGAGGTAGAGACGAAGTTGAGCTTGAGCATGAAGAAGATTGGCTCTATTTTCCCTAGAATTGTTCAGCTCAAATAATAACTCCTTTTCAAGCACATCAGCTTCAGCCTTGTTAAGGGTATCAAATATGTTGCCAAAAGTGTCTTTATTCCATTGCTTAAGAGCAGCTTTTAACATGTCTAAGCTTAGCGTAAAACTGCTCATTGGTCCGCTCAGAGGTCACATTCCAAGCCGCACGAACAGTGTCAAGGAATGTAGAGTGAGACGTCCGATATTTAGAAATCTGAATGGAGCTGAAGGTCTCAAGCAAAGGATCGATATGTTAACCAACAAAGGGGAGTGATCGTAACATGTGCGGTTAAGATGCTCCACCGAAGTAGAAAAGAAAATATCCACCAAGCGTAATTACTTAAAATTCGATCAATACGTTGATGGATAGTAGAAGAACCTTCACGTTTATTCCACCTGTAAACGCAGGCCGAGAAGCCTAAATCCGAGAGGTTTGTCACAAAGAAGACAAGCATGAAAATCCAAAGCACCCTCGGCGGTCCCAACCTCGACCTCCCATTTTTTCAAAAGGTCAAGGACAATATTAAAATCACCACCAATAAGCCAAGGGACCAATGGATACCGGTTACCGTGAGTAATCAATTCTTCCCGAGAGAACGACGGGCTTGAGGATCACATTTAGCATAGACACAAGTTATATGAGTGAGGTTAGGCCAAGAGAAATGTTGAATAGATAAAGTAAGTTGTTGGTCGATTCATGAAGAATATGGCAAGTATATGCAGACTTTGCAAAAATCCATATGGAACTAGAATGGTTAGAGAAACAGACCGAATTTGAGTTTGTGTTTAATGAGAGCCACTTTATCTTGATGAAGCATAGGCTCAAAACCGCAATAAAGGATATAGAATGAGATCGAACCAATTGCTTTAAACGAGCGACGATGTGTTGTTTCCAATACCCCGATATTCCAAAATAGAGCTTTAACAACCATTGGATAGTTTGGAGTTGGCATCGCAGTAAAGCCCGTTGGCTTTGGATCTTGTCATACGATCTCGATGTTCGATTCTTATGCTTCTTTTGTTGCGTGCCACAAACGTAATCTTCTAAGTTAAGGGCCGCTAAAGTATTGTCGCATCTATGCCATCTTCCTCAATTACATCCGTAACCGCAAAACGATTTTGATAGATAGTCATAGTCCCCCGTGGTAAGTTGTCTTGAATTAGATCAATTCTCTCATTTTGGATGCGAGCATCGGGTTAGATCAGTTCCGAGGGGTTAACATCACACCAGGATTGGTCTCCTCTCGCATTAGAAGAAGCTTGAATGGAAATGTTAGGGACCTTTTCTAGAGGGACATTAATATTCACATCAACAGACCTTCACCACTATTTGTTGTCATTATAGGCTCATCAATATCTTCATTGGAAGGGATTGTGGCTTTGCCTCTTAAGACAAGAGGATCATCGAAGGAGTGGGGTTTGGGTTAGCTAAGGTGGTTGAATTTTTAGTAGGAGGCTTAAGTTTTCTTTGGCATGATGCCCGGGTTTGCAGAGGCATTGAGATTTATGCTAGGGAGGTATCTCGAATGAGCCTTAGGAACCCACCGAGTAGTTTTGGTTTTATCCTTTGACAAATTAGGCTTAGCATCCGCAATCTTAGTATTAGCAAGGACAGGATGCTTAATTTTGCAAGAGTTTTCATTGTGACCTTGGCGAGAGCAATGAGTACAATATTCGGGAGATACTCAAAGATGGATAGGCCGCCAAAACCCCGCATATTTCGAGCCACAACCAATCCGCACCGAGGAGGAATGTCAACCGTGAGATCCACTTCCACACATATACGCGCGACACTAGGCCCGGAAAGATTGGCCGTAGGTCGGTCCATCATAAGAGGAATACCTATTAGGCTCGCAATAGAGAAAAGAGTAGATTTGTGAAATAAGTGAATAGGAAGTTCCGCATTGAAATCCAGACAGAACAATAGGACTCTCTACTCGTGACGAAAATCAGAGTCCATTTGAAAACTCTCATAGGATATTTCCCGAGGTACCATTGATCTTTGATCCAAAGACGTTGGAAATCCGATTCATGGTTCACCCGAATAAGGATATGTTTGGCATCAATATGACCTATAGTAAAAGCCGCTTTAAGACCAAAAGTATGGAAAGCCTTACGAGTATCTTCCATAGAAGGACGGCCACGGGAGAACTTCCCTACAAGAGTGTGTTTGAAAGGTTTGGCCAAGGCGTCAATAATCTCATCCGAAATTTTGATTGAAGGTTCTCCTTTGAAAGATGATGGAGACAGGATCGGGATAGGAGGAGGCTCAAGAGCATTGGTAGCGAGAACAAGAAAGAAAAGATTTCCGAATAGAAGGAGAGTTAGGAGGGTCGTGGACGGTGGTGGTTGGCCACCATGGCCGCTATGCAAACCCTAAACCGGGAGAGAGTTTATTTTTTTAGAGAGAGAAAGTTCAGACTGACTAAGTCTAATATTCCATTTAGCTAGTTATTTATGCAAAAAAGTACTATATTATCCCAAAAATTAGTTTCATTTGACAAGTCAAACATTTTTATACTATGTTTTTTCTATTATAACTTGCAGTAACGGAACAACTTTTCTTTTGTGATACATATTGGAAGTGATGTCTTCTAAAAGGATTTTTTTTTTGAAATATATGAAAGTTTAGGGGCTAAAAATTTAGAAATGAATTAATTTTTTTGGGGCAAACAAATATAGAAAGTGGGAGTATTTTTTCTTTTTTGTATAGAGAGTGTTAACTTTTCCAAAGATTTATAGTACTCCCTTTGTTTTCAAAGAAGAGTCATCTTTGACCGGATACATAAATTAAGAAGAATCTTGACCACGATATAATTATGTATTTATATTTTTCTTCCAATTTAACCCTTAAAGTGGTGTTACGGAGTATTGTTTTTAATTTTGTTCGAACCAAGGACAAATTTATAAAGTAACATAAAAGAAGATCTTCTTTTGAAAACATAGAAAAAATGATTAGTGGACTCTTTTTCGGTAACAGAGAGAGTATTTCATCTAATTTTAAAAATAGACGAGCTAAGTTTTTTAGCTTGCAAAAGAGCTCGGATAGGAATCGTTTGTTTAGTAAATGAATCAAACTTAAACTACTCTCAAAACACATGTTAGGACCATGTATAATTTATGTTTGGATGTTATTATATAGGTTAAAATTATTTCCCAAAATATTAGGTTTATGTCACAGACAAACAATGAAGAGATAACTATTCACTTGTAAACCTCTACCATCGATCTACAAAAAGGCTTAAGACTTGCTGAAATGTGACTCAAAATATACTAATCAAAGACAAAAAATGTTAGCTAATGCAGTTGAAAGAAACAGTTTTCATAGAAAACATGTAACTGTTTCAAAGATAGAAACATTTATCTCTTTTAAAGAGCTGAGAGCAATTCTCCCCAGATGAGTAAATTTAATTGAACATTAAAAGGCTCAATTATTGGACGAAATGAAAAATTACTATGTTGTATCCATCAAGGAGACAAGAAATAACAAGTGGACTGCCAAATAGACAACAAGTTGTCTATACAAGTTGCAGAAACAAGTGGATGAAACTAGCGTTGTTATCCAACAACTAGTTTCTACAAATCAAACGTGCAAAAGAGCCTATAAATATTAGCTGCTCTCAAAGACAAAATAAGAACTTGAACAACAATCACATAGAAGAGTTATAAGAGTATATTCAAGAAGATCAAATTAAAAGAAAAGAATACTTTGATCCAAAAACAGTATTTGATTACAATTCTGAATGAACTACATCAAGAATCATCATCACAAACAGTGAAGATTTACACCAAGAGAAAGTCCAACAATTACTACAGAAGAAAGTCTTGCGAATACAATTTAGTATATAACTGTTTCTAAAACAGTTATCCTTCATCAAAGCAAATATCTTCAACAAATTTAACAAAAGCTTCCATCAGACTTTTAGAGTCACTCCAAGGAAGCGTAATCAACTAACTCTGTGCTTAAGTCAAACATATAGAAAGCATTCTAGTCGGATAGCCAATTAGAAGAGGAAAATAGAGATTTTTCTCTCAATAATCCACGAATATAAGTAAATATAGTGGACTGTTGCCTCACGAGCTTAGAGGGTTTTGAGGGGTGGACGTAGGGGAAAGATTGCTTTGAACCACCTTAACTCTTATGTTTTTATTTCTCGCTTGCCTTAATTGTTTGATATCTGCTTTATCTTACTTAACTGTTTATTACTGTCTTACTACTCAAACAACTAATACTTCATCAAATCATTGTTAGCATCAAGACATATCTAAAACAAGATCATAACTTGTTTTAGACTCTCAAATCACGAATCAAACCTATTTTTTCGTTGTGAACAACTCTTTTTATCAAACAACTTAGGATAATTGTTTATCCTAAAACAACTTAATTGTTTGGTAAAATAGTTAACTACTTTATCTAAACCTTCTTGTGTAATTGAGCTATTTATTTAGTGATTAATTATCTTTGTAAAGGGTCGCCTCAACACATTTAGTAAACAAGCATAATACGAATACACCGGAGCTCGTTTTGCCTCAGTATTTTTGCAACGTTACGTGCAACCTCTTTAGTCTATTTTTGTTCCATTTGGCACTAAAATGAAGTCACTGTATAATGTGAAACATTCAATGGGTCAAACTAGAGGTTACGTGCAACTTTTGTTGAATACTAGTAAGACTCTAGATCACATAAGAGCTGAGCAAAAGCGTGGAATTGCCAAATTTTAAAAATTATTTAGAGCAGGAGTGCCTTCAGAGCTTCATATGTGTGTGTGTGTGTATTGATATGTATAATTTGTTTATATATTATCTTAGAAAAATGATAGGGAAACAAATTTTTTTATACTCCTTATCCCAAATTAGGTGTCAAACATGTAATTGGTCAATCCTGTGCATGAGGACTTTGTTTGTCGACTTTTTGATCACCGTGACTCTCTTTGTGGGAGAGTATAACTCTTTTTTTTAATTTCTTTTTGTCTTTATGCACAAAAATGACAAAGTATGTTTACGACAATAAGAACCACCCGGTCTTTTAAAGTGTCTTAGAAATCTACATAAATTATGCGTGGCTCTGCAGGGCTAGGATGGCTTACTTCCCGGGGGACGATTATTAATCGCGCGGAAAGGGATAGTGTCGGCTGAAGGAATGCTGGGCGCATGACTTACCCAGTTTCACTTCAACGTGGCTATACCAGGGTTTGAAGCTTGGCAACAGTTTGGAATAAATGTGTGTGTGTATTGATATGTATAATTTGTTTATATATTATCTTAGAAAAATGATAAGGAAACAAATTTTTTTATACTCCTTATCCCAAATTAGGTGTCAAACATGTAATTGGTTAAAGGGTGACATAACATGCTAATACATGTAATATTTAACAAATCACATGCTTGCCACCTAGGTTGTGATTAGAAAGTTATACAAAAAATCTAAATTCCTATCATTACTCATTATCTTATAACTTACAAAAAAAATAATCTTATAACTAATAAATTTTAGTAATTAGATAGATTAAAAGCATTGACGGATGCAGAAATAGTTATGTATTTCATTTTGAGGGGGCCGAACCACTAGAGTATAATTTTCATTAACAAATTATAAGAGAATTTGCATAATTTCAAAATTTTGTAGGGCACGCCAGACCTTTAGATCCGCCTTTGATTAAAAGTACCTTGAATATGAATATTAATATTACTAGATGAATCGGCCATCTGCAAAGCAGGTGGGTGAATATACAATGAAGTCTATATGGTGTATTTAGAAATATAAAATAAGTTTAAGTATTAGACTCATTTCAGGGCTTAAGTAATTTTATAAAAAAACATTTTATGCATAGAAGACACATTAACAAATATATCATAACTATATAAATGAATTTATTGATACAAAATACATTCTTATTTACATCAATGTTCAATACCTCATCATAAAAAAAAAACAGATAGTGGGAGATATGAGGTGGGAACAAAAGGAGTATCTGAACCACACACACAAAAGAAAAAAAACAAGAGGCTTATCAACCCATTAAGCATTATTATCAATCTTAACAATTCAAGTTCTTCAAAGAAATGAAATCCATTGTTTCTGAAATGGAAGAGAAGGAGCAAATTGTAAGCAAGAGCCACCATGAGAAGGAAGAGAGGGAGGATGTTGTTAACGAGAGTCACCCTTGAATAAAGGCCCTCCTTGAAGACATCAAAATGTTGTTAGACTTTGTTGGGAATATTCACCTATTCACTTATTATAATATCTCCAAGTGAATATTCCTTATTTACTTAAGGTTTGCTTGTAACCATAAACCATAACTTGTCTAGGTTAGGATAACTTGTTTAGATTTGATTAGTAGCTTGCGTGCTACATACTCAGTTATTCGACCTTAGACCATCTCGACTCACTATGACGGGACAATTAAATAGAGTGATAACCAAAGACTCAAGACTACTATGGATCTCGCTAGGACACTAAGCATTGAACTAACAAAAGAAGCTAAAGAAGTTGAAGCTACTGAAGCTAAAGCTACTGAAGCTGAAGAAACTCAAAGAAGCCACGTCACCGATTGATGTCCAAAGGCAGAGCTCAAACTGACTCTTAGCAACTGATGTCCATCCCAAGTCCCAAAAACTCGCATTAGTTGATCAAGACTTCAACGGACAAAAAGGAATATATTTTTAGATTCTCTAAAAATATATTTTCTTACACAAACATGATCTCAAGTACTGTTCATCACGTGGCCCCTGCCAGAAAAGTACTTCATGATGTGACAACTCTCTGAAGCTTTTCAAAGATGCAAAGTATTACCTAGATGTCTCAAAATCTTCCTCAAAAGCCATAAATCCCGGACACAGCCTTCAAATCTTTGAATTCAATCACTACAAGACAAAATCCAACGGTTGGATTAAAGCATCTCTTAATGGCTACTCACATCTCTCTCCCTATAAATACCCCCTGCTCAAGAAAGGAAGGGATAAGTGTGGAAAAAGGTGTAGAAAAATACACCGAGAGCAAGTGCTTGTGGAAATAAAGAAAGATGTGTGCAAGAGAAATACACTTGTGAAGTTAGAACCTACTCAAGCGTGCAAAATTAGTCATCTACCGGTTGCCCTTGAAGCTCATCTCCATCAACCTCTTAAAAAAGGATGAAGACTTTACTCACCAAGTGTATGAATAGAAGAAAGAGAGAAGAAGGAAAGAAATATCCATAGAGATCCAATATGCTAGCGTCTAGACTAGAATCTAAGTCTTCACTACATATCTTATCCATACACACAACCTTACTAATCTTTGTAATGGTTGGTGTGGATTTGATTACACATCTTCATATGAGTCGGGATATCCCCAAAAGGTTTAAGTTTGAACATCGCTTTTAGTAATCTAACTCATCTCACTTGCTTAAGTCTCCGATCATCAAAGACAATTTTCCCAAATGTTTCTAGATGATGGTTCTGGAGATGGTGGCAAGTGAAATAGCAAATGGATAAAATAACCATTTGCGAATCCCATTAGGAATAGACTGCTTGTAAGTTTTCCTTTAATAGATTAATTTACTTTCTGTAATATGTACTTAGGCATGTTAGCTAAACAACATATATAACTTGACTGAATTCTGTTACATGAAATATCTTATGCAGTGATTGTTATCTAGTTAACTGCTGAATTCAATCTTGTGTTTTGTTTCTATATATATCATTGCCTATCTTATTACTTGGAGTAAATTGCTCCTATATGTGAACTAAACTTACTTGCATTACTATTCCATGTCTAAACTATCATACTAAAAGCATCAGCAAGTATTAAGTGACTGAGTCTCTTTATGTTTTATATCATCACTTAGTTATCATTTAACTGATCCTATCAGCTGATCGATCAATCAACTATTTAACGAACTTTCGCTGTCCATACTGATTACTCAGTGTGCCTATCTGATTCAGTTGACTGCTTACCATATGTTAGCTGCTCCTGTCAGCTGACTTACTCACTAACTGATCATTCCTTATTTTCTGCTCATACTGATAAGTCAATATGATTCTTCATATCAATTAAAATATCCATAACTTGAAGTTTCAAAAAGAAATTTTAAAGTTTGTTGAATAGGCTATTCACCCCCCCTCTAGCCTATTCCTGAGCTCCACCCTTTAGGAAATCGAGACCTACAGACTTGCTGGGGTGTTCCATTTAACACACCCTAACGAAGGTGAACACATGTGTAGACTTTCTTACTGAATTCGGAGCAAATCACGCCCTTCCCTTTGTGTTGGTTCCTGGGGCGGTTCAGTCGAATAGGCTAGGGGGGATGTATAGCGTATTCAACAATTTAAAAATTCTCTTATGAGATTTCAAAATTGTTTTACGTTCCAAACAGATGTAACCTACTGTCAGTAGGGTTGGACCTACTATGAGTAGGTTTTAACAGCAAAAGACTTAAGTTTGGAATACAGTATTACAAAGTTGTTGATAAAGCATGAAAGAAAAGAAAAGAAACACACATTGTATATAAGGTGCATAAGTTACTGAAACAAGTTTGCTGAAAAAATAAGACAATAAGAGAAGAATAGACAAGCTTGAGACAAGTTGAAGTAAATATGAATATATTTATAAATTCAGCAAAGGTATACAATCAACAAACTCACTTAAAATACATCTTATAACAAGCTAGTCTATAGGCAAACTAGTAAAAGTAAATAAAAGACAAATATAATCAAGACATGAGAAGGTAGTTCATATCATCAACAGTTATAAGTAAACTTGTCAACTAGTGAGTCAATGAAATGTTCACTGTTTTGATTAGTGAGGAAAGTTATAAATTATTCCGAACGAATAATTTATAACTAAAATCACCTTTGCTATAATCGAAATTAGCAACAAGTGATTCCTCATGTGTTGAGATTTACTTAGAGGCATTTAAACAATAATGTTTGAATGCTTCTTGCGTACATAATAAACCCAACAGCTGTGGTATGTTGTTATTGCTCTTAAGACATAACTTACAATAAAGTGTAAATCTGCCCATTTGAGTGCAATATGAGATGATGCTTAAGATTTATCCCATACTCAATCACTTTCACATTCTCCAAGGGAAGGACTCATTGTATTTTGATCTCTTTCCAAAGTGTTGAGTTTTGAGGAACAAAGACCGAGTCTTTAGAAGGAGTTGAGACTTGAATCAAGAAGTAAATTTTTGACCAAGAGCTTTCATCTTCTTTCTTCTCTTCTTTTCACTCACACACACAGCAAGGTGACTTGCTCTCAACTTTCTACAATGTCTGTCATCTTCTTTAAAACTTATTTATGAATCACACTTTAACTCTTCCAGCCAATCTCTTGCTCTGAGTTTGTATGTGGAGGTCTTCATATATGGGAAAAAAAATTTCAGAGCCATTGGAGAGAAGTAGGATTTCAACCTTTGGATGTTGGAAATCAATGTACATTTAGTACATACAGCTCAAAATTGAAATCTGCATTCAGTATCTTGTTTGACGTGTTTGGAATATAGGTAGAAAAACACTGCAACATTTCATTAAGTGACATAGTGGTAATGCCTTGTTAATACTTAAGAAGTGAGATATCAACGAAAAGAAAAGTATATAAAGTAGGTCCACATGAAAATGTAGACGTTTATACTTCAAAGTCGAACGTTGGTGACAAGATAAGATCTTAGGAAATCTGGAAGAATATCTGAGTGGATGTAATCTTTTCTTGTTCATGTAGGCTTTAAGTTATACTTTGTTTATCCTCTTTGATCAGCAGCCTTGAACATACTAACAATTTGTTTTTGTTTTTGTTTTTTTTTTTTGTTGTTGTATGATGTAGATGTCGATAAGGAAGTTTGTTGCTTGCTTCAACCCTACTGATAAGGCTTGCTGGTCTTATTTGAAATGTCAATTTTTTAATTTTAAATTATAGTTTTATATGCTTTTATCTTTAAAAAAAAATTATAGTTAATGAGACTATTTTTCAAGGATAAATTAAAAAGGGAAGAGATATGTGACCTGGTTGATTTGGCTTTTTGGAATGTGTTTATGACTTATGACTTACCATAAGTTATTTTTTTAAGTGTTTGATTTGACTTATGTGACGATAAGCATTAAGTCATGTACAAGTCATTTAAAGCATATGTAAGCACTAGTGGCTGTGCTTATTTCTAATTTTTAAAAGTATGGAAGCCCTTTTTTTAAATGAAGCTTTCTATATTTCAAGATTACCCTTATTTGCAAACTATCTTTCCTTCCATGTCTAAAATTATCCTTATTAACACTAATAACACAACTCATTAGCAACTCATCAGCACTTCGAAATAGCTAAATCAAACACCCGTTTATCGGCCCATAAGCCATAAGTTATTATTTATAAGTCATCAACTACAAAATTTAGCTAAATCACACATAACCCCCTTCAACTGTTGGTCGGGTTAATTTGAATTGCCTCCTCAACTATCAATTGAAGCAATGTACCACCCTTAACTATAACATTCTCTTAAATTATACCTTCTGTTTAGGCAAACAGGCACTGCGATGAGTGTGACGACCTGACCCGGATTCCAATACAAAACCCCAAGGTCGGTGCGCCAAACGAACCAACACTAACATAAAAAGAAAAAGCATGTGGTGTAACCACCCGTATTTACTAGAAACCACAAACGGATAACCCTAATAAATTTAAAACAATTCATCGGCGACACTACAGCCGGAACCCAACTAAGCAAACACGAGTCTAAACTCGAAAAAATAAACAACAACAACCTCCGCGGCCACAACATGCCGGAGAACAAATGTAAACCACGAGCTAAAACATGCTCGGGAAAGAAACTGAACTACAACTGAAACTATAAACAAGAGCACGACATACACATGTCGGTATCCAAAAGAATAAAGAGTTACAACGCAGGAATACTACCCAAAGTAAAGTTTATATAACTTTACGTAACCATTCGTCCTTACCAAAAATAACAACTACAAATATAAACAAACTCCACGAGCTACAAAACCAACAAGACAACCTGCTAACTAACTGCGATCTCGCTGACCTCACCGGTGACTTCCTGGTTGGCTCGGATCTAAGGAAAAACATATGAACAACAAACGAGGTGAGTCATAATGACACAGTAAATTACTAAATGCAACTACATGACATAGCATAATGCTCAATCATAAAACTGTAACATGGCATCATTTATAAGTATACTAAACTATAAACATGTACCATATAATTATAGGCACATAAATCACATATACCACGTAGCACGGTGATGATCACATAAGTGCACATAAATAACCACCTTTTAAATGGATATAGTTGTTGTCTGTCTGATTGTGCTGCTGTCGCTTTACACATATCAACTATCTTTGCCGAACTGGATCTCGTGCTCGGAACATACTGAACAAACTGTACATACTGTCATTACATCTCGCTATTCTACTTAGCGAGGAAAGATATTATCGTTGCTTCTCACTTGCTTACATATTGAGGAAAATACTATCGTTACTTCTCACTGTCTACTTAGTGAGGAAAATACTGGTTGCCATATTTACGCGTATTGCTTATAACAATGGGACCACTTCTAACTAGGGCCAGTAGTGGGTAGGAAAGGGAACCAATGAGGCGACCCATAGCAATCGCTTACCACGAAGACTATGTGTCGTCTCATTGCCAACTCAAATCATGTATGCCAGCTGGACTTCCGAACGATGCACAAATAGATATTTAGTCGTAAAATATCAACAACAATAAGGTTCAAAAGTAGTGAACCTTATCCCAACCAAGGAGGTCAATGATCCTACCTTAACACATTACTAACACATTTTGTGAAATAAACTAATCAACATCTCAAAACCACATATTTAGTCTTTAATCAATAACACGTTGAGGTACACATTTAATTACCAAATAAACACAACTTAAGACTACTCATTTAGTCTATTCATAATCCTATGTTGAGACTACTCATTTGGTTCTCAAGTACAAACACACCAAGGGTACTTATTTAGTTTATGAACATCAAGTGCGAAATACTACACTTACAACGACGATAGAATCATAACGGTACCATTCTTATAATCACAAGTTCCCTCAAGTATACTTATCCTAAATCATATAGATTTGTTGTCCAACCCCAATATTTCTGAGCAATCGTTTATCACATCGAAACTGTCGTACTAGTCTCTAATATTCTGTATTTTAATGTACATACGTGTAAATAACTCTCGGGAGTTGCTAATTTTAGTAAACGAACATCCCAAACTACACAAGTTCGGATACACGGCTTGCTAAATTAATTAGACGCTATCTTACGATTATAATCGGAGTCTTTATTTTACCAGTACCAATTAATCGGAGGGCTATAAACTATAGCAAACGAACTCTAATTCACGTAGGAATTTAACATGTTATTCGGTAGATATTATTCTCTTCAAATATCAAATTTCTAGAGTCATTAACATACTTCTCAAAATTTGGGTATAATTGCTTTAGGTGAAATTTCTCAATTTAAGTCTCATCTTGTTCTTTAGTTCAATTCCAAGGTTGATACTTCAACAAACATACATGCAACCCATTTTATACCAAGCAAACATCACACTTAGAGTTTTCACATACCAACATAGCAATTAGACATAAAGATATCATCTTTAACAAGTCTAACATGTGTATTTATGAGCTAACATATAAGAAATCCTAAAACATACAACAAGGGGGTTAGTAACTTACTTGAAATGAGAAATCAAACCATTAAAATCGCAATCAAAGTCTTGTAGTGAAGTCTCCTAACTCTTAGCAACACCTTTGTGGTCTTGCATGGAAGATTTAATGGTTGGATTGAGAGAACAAGGGTCACACACACTAATCTCACCTTCCAGAACACACAGTAACTCTCTCAAGCTTTCAAGGTTGATGTTGAATGAAATGGGAGACATGAAAACTCTCCTTAGAGTGTTTAAGGGGTGCTAGAAGGGCTAGTTTGAGTTTTGGAAACGTGGCCTCAAGTCGGACAAGGTAATTTAAGTGAGAAAATGACAAGAAAAACTCGGCTGAATAGGGCTGCTGACGGAGCGGCCGCCTGGGCGCTCGCCCAGCCCCAAAATCAACTTTCTGCCTCTTGGGCGGGCGCCTAGGTAATTTAAGTGAGAAAATGACAAGAAAAACTCGGCTGAATAGGGCTGCTGACGGAGCGGCCGCCTGGGCGCTCGCCCAGCCCCAAAATCAACTTTCTGCCTCTTGGGCGGCCGCCTAGGCGCCCGCCCAGTTTTTAGATTTTTTGGTCAACTTTAAAGATATGTCCAGGATGATCTACAAGTCCAAAAATTACAAATAAGGTATGGTTGGAAAGATCTTTGAGTCTAGTTTACACAGAATCAAACGGTTCACAAATCTGAGTTTTGTACACAAATCTATGACCAATCTACTACAGACTTTATGGATGGGCAGAATTTCGGGTTCAAGCATGTATCTATGCTTTTATGTGTTTCTTTATCTATCTTAGTGTCAAAACAAAATGTTCATTAAGTTTTCCCAAATGATCCTAACATGATCCTAACCTCCAACAAGGTTTAAAACACATTTAAATCATTCAAAACACATGTAACAAAGCTTAGAATAAAATGCGTTCCAAGTACGAATGATTAAAAAGAATTAAAACACAAACCAAAGCATTTTAATCGCATGAAATTAATGTATGACTCAATCAACATGTTGTTCAATCAAGTCTAACAAACATGCTCAATATAATAATGATACTATATGATACACAAGTCATCCATAGGAGGAACCAGGGTATTACATCCTCTCCCCCTTAAAAGAATTTAGTCCCTAAATTCAGTCCGGAATCATCGACGAACTAAGGATATTTCCCTTACAATCATGTCTGTTTCCCAAAGTACATTCTTGGTTGCATGAGGTCTTTTATAAGAATCTCATTGAACTATTCCATGGATACACTTCGGTAAGACAACTTCCCAGGAATATCTGTCGTCACAATGTAACGGGTGTTCCATCAATTTAGAGTTGTTTAATAATCATTCTCTCAAACATACAGCAGGTCTAAGGATAAGATGAACACTTTGAGAAATTCTTGGATTCCTCTTTGAGTATACTACTCGCGGTTTTTAATGTAGTCTCCCAATGTCTCATATCTGCAAGGGTATAATTCATTTGATACGTATATCTTTGCCATTGATAGTACATGATCACTTGGTTAATCAATCCATCATAATCTATAATGTATAACAATCTCAACAAATAAAAGGTAGTCTCATTGTAATTGGTAAATCTTCAATCTTCAATACACTAGTTACCATGTTAAATTCCTTTGATTAATAGAAGGTACATAGTTAAGATCTTTAAGTCTTCCCGCTTATCGACAATGTCTCATATTATGTTCATATCGTGAGAATAGAAACTTCAATTATTTGAATCCATACATAATGCAATCTTAGCATCATAATAGTAGTATTTCAACTCAGGTAACGTCAATACTGACGCAAGAAAACTCAACTCAGTGAATATATTAATTCCACTTATACCATATCAATTCTTCGTTGCAGAAGCTATTGTTCTTCATTCTGATTAAGGTCACAACACAATTCTTCTTTTAAAGTTCACTTCGTATTAAAACTGAAAGTTAATATAGATATCATTAATGACACCTTTACAAAACACTTCAAGTAAGACTTACACATATGGTTTATGAAATCCATCAATTGCTAATCCAATTCATGGTGATCCCCTAGGTTCTTTGATTCCCTGGTATAAACTCAATACATGTTCAAATCCCCGTTTTAGGTGACATATAAAGTAATCAACAACGAACATTTCTGGACACTCTCATAAAGTAGAGAAATCCTCTAACTCTGGTGTAGTTTCATTCACAACCATAACATGAACCCAAATACTCAACTCGATTATGTGGTAAAAGTATAATAACTTTCCGAACAGAAATGATATGCATGCTAATAACAATCATATCAACACTACCCAAGCACTTTTATCACAGGGAAGAACTTACTCACTTCATGATGGTACACAATCAATGCATGACATGCACACATTAACAATCTATATCATGTATCTTATAAATATCATGTATAGGCATATCCACAAAGTTGACATATAGCGTATAGTTACTAAATCTTATATCACAACTTCTTACACTTTCAAGCCATGTAAAGGTAAGACATACTACTTCTATACAATATGTGGTTACCTATTGGTCTATCACAGGCTTACTATATTAATAACAACAATTCAATCTCTTATTGGGGTATCTCCTTCAATCACAAGATAACACCAGGAAACATATTACTCTAGTTCCTAACCACACAATGCAAAATATGAATGCATGAACATGAGCTACCTTAATACGTATACTCATAATAATACAAAAATAATACCTCCTATCTTGGGGGTAGACTTAGGAACTCCACGCTGGCTAAGCGCAAACACACGGCTCTCAGATCTAGGATTACCATCACTATCTCTCTTAGAGCCACTAGACTGCTGACTAGCACTCCTAGATTGGTTATGCCTCATCCTAGGACAATCTTTCCTAAG
The DNA here is from genome assembly GCA_016624345.1 of Platycodon grandiflorus. Lineage (NCBI taxonomy): Eukaryota > Viridiplantae > Streptophyta > Magnoliopsida > Asterales > Campanulaceae > Platycodon > Platycodon grandiflorus. The sequence continues at coordinate 27,778,854 of CM028363.1, forward strand.
GTGTCTCCTCCTCCATAAGCAAAGCACTTCCCTGTCTTACTCCAGCAACCTTTTTCAGTGTGACCAGTTCTTAAACAAAAGTTACACGTCATCGTGTCACCTCGTCGCCTCTGACAAGAAGTAGTTGCATTACTCCGTACACTAGACTGTTGTTTTACTTGTCCATCTGTTTGGGGTTTTGCCTGTCTCTCTTTTCAATTATTACTTCCTTCAGTTCTGGTGGTTCCTTTACATTGGTGTTCCTCTATATCTCCCTCTATTGCATAGGGACGATCTACAGCTCCTCGATAATCCGTAAGCTGCAATGAGAGTAACTATTTTCGATACTCAGTCTTCAACCCTTTTACAAACTTCTGAGTCTTTCTAGCTTCATCAGGGACTAAGTAAGTGCAATAGCGATCCAGTTCCGTAAACTTTGCTGAATACTGAGCCACGGTCATACTACCTTGTTCTAAAGCAATGAATTCAATCTCTCTCTTTTCCCGAACTACTGTTGGAATGAACGATGCCTTGAACTCCCTCAAGAAATTCACCCACACTCGAGGTATCCTCTGTTGTTCCCAACTATCCCGCAATATCTGCCACCAATGTCCAGCTGTACCTTCAAGTTTAAACACCGCTAAGGTAACTTTTTTTTTTTCTGCAGTACAACCTAGAGCTACAAATATCTTCTCAATGCTTTCTATCCATAACTCTGCTTTAGTAGCATTAGGTTCTCCATCAAAACTTCGGGGTTTCATTTTTAGAAATTTTTCAAGAATAGTTGTATCATTTACCAGTCTTATTCCATGTTGTGGTGCTTCATCATTATGTTGTGGTGTTACGATATCTGGCTGTGGTACTCTAGCCTCTGGTTGTGGTCCTGTCCCTACATTACCTCGCTGTGCCATCTCGGTTACCACCTGTAACAGTCATTGATACATATTATAAAGGACTTCATTTTGATCATTCTGATTCAATTCAAGAGGAACATTAGGCTGACGGTTAACATTCTCTTCTCTCTCGTCACCCTTTCTAGCACTTGTACCAGCCCTACTAGTACTTGCTTCGTGCCTAGTTTCCACCATCATAAACCTACACACAACACTCGACGTTAAGATCTCAACAGTAATACCATACCCACCTAGGCCATGGAACCTATCCTGGCGATAGTAAACTATTGCTCTGATACCAACTGTGACGACCCGATCCGGATTCCAATACAAAACCCCAAGGTCGGTGCGCCAAACGAACCAACACTAACATAAAAAAAAAGCACGTGGCGTAACCACTCGTACTTACTAGAAACCACAAACGGATAACCCTGATAAATTTAAAACAATTGATCGGCGACACTACAGCCGGAACCCAACTAAGCAACCACGAGTCTAAACTCGAAAAAATAAACAAAAACAACCTCCACGGCCACAACATGCCGGAGAACAAATGTAAACCACGAGCTAAAACATGCTCGGGAAAGAAACTGAACTACAACTGAAACTATAAACAAGAGCACGACATACACATGTCGGCATCCAAAAGAATAAAGTGTTACAATGCAGGAATACTACCCAAAGTAAAGTTTATATAACTTTACGTAACCATTCGTCCTTACCAAAAATAACAACTACAAATATAAACAAACTCCACGAGCTACAAAACCAACAAGACAACCTGCTAACTAACTGCGATCTTGCCGACCTCACCGGTGACTTCCTGGCTGGCTCGGATCTAAGGAAAAACATATGAACAACAAACGGGGTGAGTCATAATGACACAGTAAGTTACTAAATGCAACTAAATGACATGGCATAATGCTCAATCATAAAACTGTAACATGACATCATTTATAAGTATACCAAACCGTAAACATGTACCATATAATTATAGGCACATAAACCACATATACCACGTAGCACGGTGATGATCACATAAGTGCACATAAATAACCACCTTTTAAAAGGATATAGTTGTTATCTGTCTGACTGTGCTGCTGTCGCTTTACACATATAAACTATCTTTGCCGAATTGTATCTCGTGCTCGGAACATTCTGAACAAACTGTACTTACTGTCGTTACATCTCGCTATTCTACTTAGCGAGGAAAGATACCATCGTTACTTCTCACTTGCTTACATAGTGAGGAAAATACTGTCGTTACTTCTCACCGTCTACTTAATGAGGAAAATACTGATTACCATAGTTTCGCGTATTGCTTATAACAATGGGACCACTTCCCACTAGGGCCAGTAGTGGGGAGGAAAGGGAACCAATGAGGCGACCCATAGCAATCGCTTACCACGAAGACTATGTGTCGTCGCATTGCCGACTCAAATCATGTATGCCAGCTGGACTTTCAAACGATGCACAAATAAATATTTACTCGTAACATATCAACAACAATAAGGTTCAAAAGTAGTGAACCTTATCCCAACCAAAGAGGTCAATGATCCTACCTTAACACATTACTAACACATTTTGTGAAGTAAACTAATCAATATCTCAAAACCACATATTTAGTCTATAATCAATAACACGTTGAGGTACACATTTAATTACCAAATAAACACAACTTAAGACTACTCATTTAGTCTATTCATAATCCCATGTTGAGACTACTCATTTAGTTCTCAAGCACAAACACACCAAGGGTACTTATTTAGTTTATGAACATGAAGTGCGAAATACTACACTTACAACGACGATAGAATCATAACGGTATCATTCTTATAATCACAAGTGCCCTCAAGTACACTTATCCTAAATCATATAGTTTTGTAGTCCAACCCCAATATTTCTGAGCAATCGTTTATCACTTCAAGACTGTCGTACTAGTCTCTAATATTCTGTATTTTAATGTACATATATGTAAACAACTCTCAAGAGTTGCTAATTTTAGTAAACAAACATCCCAAAATACACAAGTTCGGATACATGGCTTGTTAAATTAATTAGACGCTATCTTACGATTATAATCGGAGTCTTTATTTTACCAGTACCAATTAATCGGAGGGCTATAAACTATAGCAAACGAACTCTAATTCGCGTAGGAATTTAACATGTTATTCGGTAGATATTATTCTCTTAAAATATCAAATTTCTAGATTCATTAACATACTTCTCAAAATTTGGGTATAATTGCCTTAGGTGAAATTTCTCAATTTAAGTCTCATCTTGTTCTTTAGTTCAATTCCAAGGTTGATACTTCAACAAACATACATGCAACCCATTTTATACCAAGAAAATATCACACTTAGAGTTTTCACATACCAACATAGCAATTAGACATAAAGATATCATCTTTAACAAGTCTAACATGTGTATTTATGAGCTAACATGTAAGAAATCCTAAAACATACAACAAGGGGGTTAGTAACTTACTTGAAATGAGAAATCAAACCATTAAAATCACAATCAAAGCATTGTAGTGAAGTCTCCTAGCTCTTAGCAACACTTTTGTGGTCTTGCATGGAAGATTCAATGGTTGGATTGAGAGAACAAGGGTCACACATACTAATCTCACCTTCCAGAACACACAGTAATTCTCTCAAGCTTTCAAGGTTGATGTTGAATGAAATGGAAGACATGAAAACTCTCCTTAGAGTATTTAAGGGGTGTTAGAAGGGCTAGTTTGAGTTTTGGAGACGTGGCCTCAAGTCACCCAAGGTAATTTAAGTGAGAAAATGACAAGAAAAACTCAGCTGAACAGGGCTGCTGACGGGTCGGCCGCCTGGGGATCTCGCCCAGCCCCAAAATCAACTTTCTGCCTCTTGGGCGGGCGCCTAGTTTCCAGATTTTTTTGGTCAACTTCAAAGACATGCCCAGGATGATCTACAAGTCCAAAAATTACAAATAAGGTATGGTTGGAAAGCTCTTTGAGTCTAGTTTATATAGAATCAAACAGTTCACAAAATCTGAGTTTTGTACACAAATCTATGGCCAATCTACTACAGACTATCTGGATGGGCAGAATTTCGGGTTCAAGCATGTACCTATGCTTTTGTGTGTTTCTTTATCTATCTTAGTGTCAAAACAAAATGTTCATTAAGTATTCCCAAATGATCCTAACATGATCCTAACCTCCAACAAGATTTTAAACACATTTAAATCATTCAAAACACATGTAACAAAGTTTAAAATAAAATACGTTCCAAGTACGAATGATTAACAAGAATTAAAATACAAACCAAAGCATTTTAATCGCATAAAATTAATGTATGACTCAATCAACATGTTGTTCAATCAAGTATAACAAACATGCTCAATATAATAACGATACTATATGATAAACAAGTCATCCATAGGAGGAACCAGAGTATTACAATGAGCGCCCCGATCCGCAGATTATCCTTGGGCTTTTCGCTCTTGTCTTGTGGCTTTCCTCAATTTGATTTTATGATTTGATAAACATGAAAAACGTGTTTATCTTCGAAAAACAGAGTCACCACTCTCGTTTATAAAATGGGAGAAAAACTTTTAGATTATGGGTTCGGGGGCCAAGTTACGATTTGGGAAGGTTTTACGCACTCAATTCGCCCTTTTGATCAAGGAATTGCTCGTGTTGGTATTTCCTAGTTAGGGGTTTTATTTCTTTTTTGGATTGTATTTCTCTTTTCGAGGTCAGGCTCCTTTGTCCTCCCAGTTATAAGGGCCAGGTTGGTTGTCCCTCTCAAGTTTGTATCTCTTTCTTTATTTTAATAAAATCTAGCAGGGTGCTGTCCCTGTTTCTCTAAAAAAAAAGTCGCCCTTTTGGTCTCTACACGTTTGCATGCTCGTATTTAAGTATCACAAGTTTGTTTATTTATAGAATATATATTTTTCATGTATTTACAATGTATTGAAACGTATTGAAATAATTTACATATACATTTATTACATCTATTTACATATCTAAACTAACGAATGGAAGGGGTTACCTTTTGTCGTTTTATAGAAATCAGGCCACGTTCTAGGCCGTTGTATTATACCGGATTAAGCTAGCTCGTAGCCTGACCATTGTGCTTCCACTGCTACCAATCGAGGAAAGGAAGACTTACGTTTTGTGTGTGTTGAGATAGAGTCAATACTCTTTTCTCTTTTCTTTCTTTTCTTCCTCAAAAAGAGGCTTGATAGAGAGAGAGATGTTGCGTGTGTATGTTTAGTGTGTTGGTTCTCAGGGAGAGAAATGCTCATGTTATTGAGGGAGTGCTGAGAGCTCTATGTATAGGAGAAGCCTAGGAGATGAAACTCTCGGGGCCAAGCAAGGAGGAAGGTTCCTTCAGCCTTCAAAGTCTTCAGCAGCCGGCGGCTTGACTTCTGGGGCAATTGCAGGTTTAATGCGCGGCGCACCTGGCATGGTGTCCGCACACCAAACCCTGTTTGGGTTTATCAGCGCACCAGAAATGTCTTCAGTGCACCAAGCCCTATTTTTGGCTTTTTCCAGGCTTTGTGACTTGCGCTTTGGCCCTTTTAAGCTGTGTATCTTCAGTCTAGACCCTTGATGTTGATCTAACGGAAGGATGTTTGTGTGTTGGACGTCGTTAGTCCTGTTGTATCTTCAAGTTTGACCATTAATGTTGATCTAACCGAAGTTGTTGTATTTGTTGGACGTTGACAGTCCGTTGTGTATGTTGTTTCTTGAGATAATCATAGAAACATGTGTTAGTCCATTTTGTAAATAAACAGTTGTTTATTGGACAATTCGTAAAATGTAGGTGTACAAATTCTGGGTGTCTACAGAGCCCCTCGACTACGTTTTCTTAGAAGTAAGCGAGCATTGTCAAAAAAGATTGACATCCAGCTTCGTACTAGCAATTGGATGGTCAAACTCTACATCGGAGTTTGTGTGACCATGTGTATATGTGAGTGGGTGACGACATGTGTCAAAGAGCGACCGGATCTCCAGAGGAGACTGCCTACGTATCTCTATAAAGAGAATCAGGTCAAAACGTAGTTCAAATCTCTTCAAGGAAGAAATTTGACTGTGAAATGTACTGTAAGAAGGAGCGACAGGGTCTGCTCTGTGGTGACCGAATCTCCAGGGGAGACTGCCTACGTATCTCTATAAAGAGAATCAGCTCAAAACGTAGTTCAAATCTCTTCAGGGAAGAAATTTGACTTTGAAATGTACTGTAGGAAGGAGCGACAGGGTCTGCTCTGTGGTGACCAGATCTCCGGGGGAGACTGCCAACGTATCTCTATAAAGAGAATCAGGTCAAAACGTAGTTCAAATCTCTTTAGGGAAGAAATTTGACTGTGAGGTGTAAGATGTGTGGTAGGGCGACAGGGTCTACCCTATGGTGAATGGTTCACTTCCGGACCCTGGGTCTATACCCGTTAGGAAATGACCAAAAGAAAGCTGTACCAATGCAAAATGAGGCAAATCGCAGTTTAGGATAAGCTGTAAATTGACATAAAATAAAGATACTATTTTTGTGTGGCGTCCGGGGGACGGATTCCGAACTGTGTTAGACGGCAAGGCCGTTGAGTGGTTGATTTCCATATGCCTCAGGCTCGAACCTGTGGGGGAAATGACCGAGTAACTGGGAGTACAAGCATGTGTGAATACACTGCAAATCTGTGTGGTATCTGGGGGACACTTTGTTGGGGATGATGCGCATGACCATTGGTAATGCTTCTACTGAGATATGCTGTGTAGATTCCTATGGGGATTCTGCTGGAGATGATGGATTGGACGGCAGGGCCGTTGGGAGTAACTCCACAGGGGATTGCTTTTGAAAATATGTTGATGGTGGACTTCCGTTAGGGCGTCCGGTTAACGACCGTTAGTTGGACGTTAAGTTGCCGTTTTGAGGACTTAGGGGTGCAAATCATAGAATGCTAAAACTTGGAGGGAAAAAGGGAAATCCCTTTTCTTTAAAAGGAAGAAGACGGGCAGCAGCAGCAGTATCTTTCTTTTGTTCCTCTCTCTCTCTCTCAACTCTTCATTTCTTCTCCAATTTCTTCCGAATTTCTTCCGCAATCACTCAAAATTTTCAATGTTTATCACCCCAAAATTGTTTGTAGCGATAATGGCAAACAATTCGGACTCAGAAAATGAGATTCCCATCGATGTGGGTGCTGGTGACGAACAAGCCGACGAGGTGATGGCGTGGAATCGGGTCCGCTATCCGTTCTCGAATAGTAATCCGAATGATATTCATTGTGACCGGAGCAGTCGCATCTCTTCTTTAGATCCACCCGTGGTGAGTTTTTGAAAAACCCACTTGTTCCGCAAAGTGTGCTAAATTTGAAATTTTGGTATGATTTGCTGGACTCTTGATGTTAATCCTTCAATTGTTAGTATCCAAGTAGCAAATATATGTTGTTGCATGTTGAATCTAAGCAAAAAATGTGAATTTATACAATATGGGTATAAACAAGTATGTATGTTTTGTGGCTTTTGCATGTTTAAAGTGCCTACTTTAATTGCAAATTTGAACATGTTAGGATGAAAATTTCTCAAAATTGAGAGTATGTATGTGTAGAGGGACAAACAAATATGGAAACCCCCAAGTTGATTTTGTTGGGGTGGCTCAAAATGTGTGAGTTTTTCTTGCCCGAAGTTGCGCGAAAGTCGCACACCAACTGTTTGAAAAAAAGCCTCAATGAAGAAAAGTGAAGAAAAACCTTCACTAATCATTTGAAAATATTTTATTTTGATCTCGGGATCCTGGGGATGGGATTTGGAGGATGTATGAAAAAAAAAAACTTTTAATTTTTTTTTTGCATGGCAAATATGAATGAAATGACATAATGTGCATTTATGAAATGACATTAAAATGTGCTTGTGTGCTTTGTGCTGACACGCTGAAATTGATTTTTGTTTCGCAGTCACGGAGGAGCATTACTCACATTCGGGCGAATGGGGACATGGTGAGGGAGATCTATGATCGACTCCCTCAACTGATTCAGGAGAGGGTGGATGGTACCTGTCTTGGTACATTCATCCAGAATGTGGGCGGTTTCATTAGCTACAACAACATCCATGAGGTGTTGCGGTGCTTCTGGTGGGACACCACCCATACCTTCCACCTTCCGTGGGGCGATGTGACTATGACGCCTGCTGATTTTCGGCGATCACGGGGCTACCAACCGGTCAAGACCGGGCTATTGAGCCAGATTTTCAATTGCGACTATGTTAGGGAGTGCCTGCTCCAAAATGTGGACTGTGTCGATACGGCCGATCGGTCCGCTGTGACTCGATTCGTTTGGGTTTTCTTGTTCTTGGCACTAGGGATTACCCTCTTTGCCAATGCTTCCTCAACCCTGCAAGTATCTCTACTCGATTGTTTGAGGCAACTGCGCCATCTGGGCGACTTTGACGGGGGACAAGCTGGCCTGACAGAGTGTTATTTCTTCATGGATCATGCCAGCTGGAACGTTGCCAGTAGTGTAACTGGCTATAACGTGGCATGGGAGGTAATATTCAGGACAAAAATCTTCATTTTAAAACTTGTTTTGTCATTTTAAAATAGATACTGACTCATTGTTTTTGATGTGAGAGGCTTGGGCATATGCGGTGTTCAGCTTTCACCCTTTCACTCTCCGCACCAGGGTGAAGACCTCACCATTTGTGGTGAACTTCCGGACTTCAAACCAGAAGTACGCTCGGAGGGTTCCTGCTCGGCCTGACACCGAGGTTGCTTGGACTGCGATTATCAATTCCAGTCCTGAATCTGTTAACTTCTTCTCATGGGGTCAGTCGCCTGCTTCTTATGGTCCAGCCCAAGCGGCCAACGGTTGTCGCATTTTGATGGTGTCCATCATATGCAACTCTATGTATCTGGGCGATCGGGTCAATCGCCAACATGGGCCCAACGTGGGCTAGCCTCTGACACCGCCTTCACCACCCTTCGGGATGATGATACCTGACGTGATGCCCAGACATGAGTCGTATCTTGTGAGGGAATCCATCGATCCACATAGATATGTAGAGATGGATTACAAGGTGTTCGTGCAGATCGTGTTGTATCCTCCTCCTCCTCCTACTCAGGAAGCGGAGGGTCCATTTCCCATTTTTGTGGGAGAGATTGGGTCATTTACGGGACAGATACATTATCCGGATGTCACGCGGACAATTGGCTATGGAGAGGGTGAGAACTATAGGGAGGATGACTTGAGCGGTGGTGAGATTCCACCACACGATTATCTTCCGCGAGGGAGAGATCTGGTATGTCTCCGATCATTCTGAGTACATATTATCCAACTATTTTATCTACATGTATTTGCATATTGATAATAGAATAATGAAAATACTGTATGACCAGGTGCCGGCTAGCTCCTATCAGAAGCTATTAAGCAGGTTTTACAAGTTGTCCGATCTATATCGGAAGCTAAAGGCCGGGGCTAATGATTTCACTTGCCGAGGTGGCGCAGATGCGACTGGGCCGCGTCGCAGAGGTGGCGGGAGCGGAGGCTCCAGAGGTGCCAACACTAGCAGGTCGAAGAGAGGAAGACATTGATTTCCTTTCCTGTTATTTTTCCTTTTTTTTCAAAAGAGATGTATTTGTAAGCAAATTTTATTTTTTCTATACATTGTTTATTATTAATAAGAAATGCAAAAAGAAAACCTAGGGTCTCAATTCTAATTGCTTTTAATTACACAAATTGTGCTGTGGGAACAAAAAATGGGTATTTGGCCGGGGTGGCTATTAATTGATGCATAATTGATGACTTTCGCACGGGAGGAGAAAACATTAAATTTGTAGCGGCTGCTACACTGTGATGATAGGCTTGCTGCCTATTTGGTGAAGAATCACTCCTGGAGTGCTAATTGGAGCATCTTTCATCCGAAGAATATGGTTTGTGTCGGATGAGAGATGTGGACTGGAGGGTTGAACAATCAAAAGGCCAATACATATATGGTCTGGTGCACGGGGCTCCAGGCTTGGTGCCCGCGCACCAAACTGCTCTTTTCTGTCCTGTTGCTCAATTTGATGTGCTAGTACATGCTACGTCTCAAATTTCTCTACCTAGACTCTAGGCTGAATAATTGCTGTCGAGAGAATTCTTCTCTTTACTTTGCTTCATAAAGCCATCTTCTGTGCGAGACAATTCAACACAATTCATTCCTTCTTTCTGCCTCCCCTGACAACGTAAATCGCGAAGCCATTTTATTCAAAAGACTTTCCTTTCTTAGTCCGAAAGCTTTTCTTGTCTCTTTTGGCAAAAATTTGTTTTCCTTTCGGCAGATATCCTTCAAAAATGGATCATCCTTCTGGTTCTTTAGAAGATTTTCCTCATTATGAGAGTCGATTGGACACCATGGTTTTGCTTCTGAACATGGACGACAAACTAATTATTAGTCAGGATTGCGGTTTCTTGTGCGCCTTCTGGTGGGTTGATATTTCGATCAATTGGGCTATGATACGAGCTGCATCTCATTTTTGGTCTATAGAAAATCATTTATTCAATTTCTCACTGAATGAGATGTGCCTCACTGTTGAAAAATTTTGTGCCCTGACAAGGTCGGAATTTGCTGATCAGATTATCGTCCCTGATCTCACTTAAAAGCCAGAAATTGCTGCACTAGAGCTGCTCCGATTTTCTCCTAATGATACGAGGGCGATGGTCAAGGATAATCTTTTTGACCTGACTATCCTCCCTGACATTTTCTGGGATACTTCCTACTGTCCCAGATATACCTGATGTCGTCTGGCGGCTATTTTCCTATGCTTGCTAGGAAAGTTATTCCTGAGGAGCTACAACGGCTTTATTGATGTGCGGTCACTCAACATGGTTCTGCAATATTGGGGGAGCCAAAAAAGTATTATCCCCATCGTCTTGGCTGAGACCCTGCTTGGCCTGGATGCTTACGCAGATGGTGAAGACTGGTTCCCATCCGGTAGTCCGCTTCTTTTACACATGTGGTTGGAAGAGCACTTTAACAGAATTGCCCCCCCCTCCTCGAGTTCCGGTATTTCATCCAACTGGATATGACTTGAGCCCACATCACCAGGGTAATTTACCTTCTGAGGCCATGTTGGTTGACCATTTTTCTCGTGCAACTTCCTCTGATATCTTATGGACCATTCGCCATTGGCGCATCCGGAGATTTGCACTGAGGAGCGATGGATTCGCACATGTAATCATTGCTGGATTGCGTACTGTCACATTTTATACCCATCCCCGTATCTTACGGTAGTTTGGCCTGGAACAGACGATACCAGACCTGTCTCTAGCTGATGTTGAGGTCGGGGACGTCAATCTCGAGCTGTGTACTCTGATTCATGACATGTGGACAATTATCGTATATAACCAGAGTGTCCCGACGGGATATCCGCAGAACCAGTTCTGAGTCGAGATTATATTGCTTGGCTTATGCCTTGTATGGGATCTCATTCATCCATATTGCAGCCACTATGGAACTTGTGCTCGGTCGTTCCGTGACCAATGGAGCAGATATGTGGTTGCAAGAAATCGGGGATACGGCTGAAAACGCCAATGTGGACACTCGTCTTTTGCCTTTACCTCCCATTGGCAATAGGGGGAATGTGTTTCGGCCTGGAGAAGATTTTGATGATGCCGAATTGAGTAATGCAAGGAGCATCCGGGGACCCAAAAGGAGACGTGGTAGACGCCGTAGGAGATAGAATGTAGTGATGGTTTATGTATCTGTATGTGAAATAGATTAAGACGGAATATGAATGTGTGTAAGTCTTATCTATTTACTCCTTGGTTGCTAAACTGGGGACTTTTTTATAAATTAAGAATGTGTTATTATTATTATGTGAGTAGATGTTTTTCCCTTGTGTGATCAAAACAACATGACAGGGGGAACAAAATAAATATTATTAAATGTGTAAGTAAATGATCGAACCCGAAAGCTGCCTACGTATCTCATGAAGAGAATCAGGTCGGATCGTAGTTCAACCTAGATTTGCGAGAGACGGAGATTTTTATTTCTTTTTCTCCAATGTTTTATCTCTCTCATTTCTTTTTTGAACTCTAATTTTTGCCTAGGCCGCCCTTTCGGGTTTTCGACCTACCGAGTTATTTTTAGAAGGGGGAGAAAAGTATTTACAAATACAAGTAAAACTAAGTACACTATAGCTGAGCGGGCAACTACGCGTAATACTTCTTGAGCTTGTCCATGTTAAAGGGCGGAATAAGGTCTTCTCCATTTTCATTGGTGAGGAAGATTGCGCCGCCTGACTGTGTGAGCCTGACTACGTATGGTCCCATCCATGGTGATTTCCACTTTCCAAAACTGTCAATGTAGCTGGGCGGCTTTTCACGGAGAACCAAGTCGCCTACTTTGATGTCTCGGGTTTTGACACATTTCTTGAAAGATCGAGCAATCCTCCTCTGGTATGCTCGTGCGTGCTCTAAAGCCATCAATCTCCTTTCATCCAGGAGTGCTAGTTTATCGTACCGATGCTTAAGCCAATCAGCTTCAGCCACCTCGACTTCTATCATTACCCTCAAGGAAGGGATTTCAATTTCAATAGGCAATACTGTCTCCATGCAATAGGCGAGAGAAAATGGGGTAGCTCCAGTAGGTGTACGAACTGAAGTACGATAGCCTCAGAGTGCTAATGGAAATTTGTCGGGCTAATCTCTCCCGGTATCTACCATTTTCCGAATGATGTTTTCTAATGTCTTGTTGACTGCTTCTACAGCGCCGTTGACCTGTGGCCTGTAAGGTGAAGACTTGTGCCGTTGTACTTTGAACTCATCCAATACTCGGTTGACTTCTCCCTCAAAGTGTGTACCATTGTCGGAGATCATTTTAAAAGGTACCCCAAATTGGTAAATAATGTTTGTCTTGATAAATTCTGCAACCTTCTTAGCATTCAGAACTCTGTATAAAGCGGCTTCAACCCACTCTGTGAAGTAGTCAATGGCAACCAGAACATACTTATAGCCGTTCGATCCTTTCGGGTGCACCTGCCCTATGACGTCAATTCTCCATGTTGAGAAAGGCCAAGGTGCTGCTGAATTGTATAACATGTGAGGAGGAAGATGCTGCAAGTTGGCGAACCTCTGGCACTTATCGTAATGATACACCCATCTGATACAGTCAATTTCTATTGTACTCCAGTAATAACCTTGCCGAATTATTTTCTTCGAGAGCATATGCCTATTCATGTGTGGACAACAAGTGCCGCCGTGTAGCTGATTCATGATTTGCTCGGCTTTCGCTTGATTGATGCAAAGGAGGTTAAGTCCTTGATAATGCCTTTTGCACAGATTGTCACCACTGATCACAAATTGGGAAGCCTATCTTCGTAAGGCAATCCTACATTTTCTCTCAGTGTTGGGTGGATACTTACCTTTCTTTAGCAAATTCCAAACATTTAGGTACCAAGGCCCATCGGCTCTTTCCTGGTCCTTTTCAATGGCAAAATAAAATGCTAGTGTATGCTTCGTCCCAATAATGAAGGGTTGGACATTGAAATCAGCGAGGATCTCAACTAGTGATGCCAAAGTTGCCAGAGCGTCCGCGAAGCAATTTTTATCTCGGGGGATATAGTAAAATGATATAAACTTAAATTTCTCTGCCAATGCTATCACGTGGGCATGATACAACTACAGTCTAGCATCCTACGTCTTCCATTTTCTTTCAACCTAATTTATGATTAAAGCTGAGTCACCGTATACTTCCAATTCTTCGGCGCCCATCTCCAAGGCTTCCTCCAAGCCAGCTATACAAGCTTCATACTCGGTGGTATTGTTGGAACATTCAAATTTTAATCGTACAGCCAAAGGCGTATGTGTATCCATGGGATCGATCAATAGTATTCCTATGTCGTAACCTCTCTTGTCGGCGGCTCCATCAAAGAAGAGTTGCCATTTGCACCTGCTGTCCTTAATCACAAGAACCCCTTCATCAGGAAAATCTGGTTCTTTAAACTCTTCTACTTCTATCGGCAGGTCTGCCAACTGATCAGCTATTATACTTCCTTTGATTGACTTTCCCCTTGCATAAATTATATCAAACTCATTCAGCAAGAAAGACCACTTAGCAAGCCTACTTGAAAGTGATGGCTTTTCAAGTATGTATGTTAGGTCCAAGGGTTGCTCAGTGTATAGGCTAGAGGGGGGGTGAATAGCCTATACTTGATGTATTAAAAATTTCATCCAATTTTTACATATAATCTGAAGAATAGATGAGATGATTAATACAATTAGGTCATCTTCCTAATTCTGACTGCTTGTCCGAAGTTAGAGAGATAGGACATCCTAGATTAGCAGATGTAGACTTTGGACATCATGGATCAGCAGACGTGAAGAGTGCAGTCGGAAGATGTTTGTTGAACTTAGCTGATGAAAATAAGTTTGAGCAGCGGAAGAATAAACAGCGTAAGTCAAACAATTTAGATTAAAGTAACTGTAAAGGTTTGGTTTGAAAGAAAGCTTAACAGTTGACTAAAATCTGTATTAGATGCATCATTTGTTTTCCTTAAACAGATTGCACATGATAAGACAAATTATACAAGAAAGAGAAATCAAGGCTGAATGTAACAAACATATATATTATATTAAAATTCAGCAGAGGTTTACTCAAAGGCAAACATGCTTAGTACATCAACCTAGACTCTCTATCCTAGCAATCTCCCCGGAGGTAGAAGGAAAGTGAGATGGGATACCGGGAAGACTCATATTAGAACTCTAATCCTAGCAGTTCCTAACAACCTTGGAGGTCAGGGAAGGAAAGTGATAGTGTTAGAGTGATGTGAGAAGAGAATATTAGGAGTTGTTCAAATAGCAAGTATTTGAACAACTGAGTGCTAAGCACTCGGCCAAAAATGATGACAACTTGTTGCACAATCGGCACAGCTTATAATGCAATATAAGTCTGCCGATATGAATGCAATCTGGACATTTAAGTTCTGGCTCTTCATCGGACATCTTCAAGCTTGGTCTGGCTTCAACGATCTGTATGATGCTTGGTCTCTTTACTGGATAATGGAGTTGAGGCCACTGAAGAGACTGAGTTCTTCGAAGGAAGAAGAACTCAAATCAAAAACAAAGTTGTTGATCAAGCAGAGCTTCTCAGCCTTTGGAATTTCTTCTCTCTCTCTCACAAAGTGTTTGTTCTTACACTTGTGATTTCTCACTCTAAAGGAGTGGTTCTGGATTGAGTAAATGAAGATCAATACCACAACCTTTCTCAAGCATAAGCATACACTGCTTGCTCTTTCTCTCTCTTTGTGTTTTGAGATGAGAATGAGAGTCTTCATATATAGGCTGGAGAAGAAGAGGTGACCGTTGGTGTATTGAATAGGTTTAAGCCCGTTGGTGATCTGAATCTCATAATGCAGCAGAGTACATTTTTGGATCTGTTGGGCAAAGACCTTTAGTTAGGTTTGTGTCTTGAAGATGGTCCGTGAAACAGGCTGGACAGAATTGGACGTGTCGAGCTTTGCCTGGATGCAGCTGACTGATTTGGACGTATCATTGCTTTGACTGGAGTGCAGCGTCCTGTGCTTGTCCTTTTATGGAAATGAAGCTTTGAAGACCGCAAACACTGTACAGAAGAGGAAATGTCTACTGGATAAACGTGAAGGCGCAGACATCGATGCGTATCTTGGATTTGTCAGACAGATCTTACAACGGATCTATTTTGACTTGTAGCGCGTTGAGTAACGACCGATGTTTCTCGTGATTTTACAGTTTCTCGGCAGTTGTTCTGATGAGGGATTTGGCCGATTCTGGGATCTGCCATTATAGAACTGCTGATGTAGAAACCGCTGATGGTCACGATGTTCCTCTTGAATAATTAGTTTCTCTACAGTTGTTCTGATGAGGACTTTGGCGGATGCTGAGATCTGCCAATATAAAACTGCTGATTGTAGAGATAGCTAATAGGCAGTCATAGTCAAAGGAAATGTCTGCTAGTGAGACATTTGCCGATAGTCACGTCAGCTGGCAATTGAAGAGCTAATCCATATGAAAGTTTGTCATCATTCTGGTAGGACAAAGACTCGGATATGTACAAAGACTTCCTAGTCTAATGACCTATGCATTGTTTCAACAAGCTGCCACACTAACCTACGGCCCTTTTAGCCACTTGTGAAACATGCGTTGTAATGGGAACAAGCAAATCACCGTGTTGGAATATGCATACATTTATATCTGATTCACGGCATATTCCTAACAATCTCCTCCTATTTGCTTGGGACCATTAATACATTTGACTTATACATACAGCTCTTAAAGCATTTGTTCAATCCTTAGTAATAACATGCCACTACTGAATATTCATTTTATATCAAGGCATGCCCTAGGTTGAACTTACAAGCGATAGCGTATGTATAGTCACCTATTGCTAAGTATTTACAGACTCAATAAATGAAAGAGCAGATACGAAGCAATAACTAAAACATTTTTAGGCAATTATGAGATATAATTGATAATACTGCCTTGAAAATACTTTTGATGATTTTAAAAATTTATAATAGGTAGAGTATCATCAGCGTACTATAGAAGTTGTTTAACTAGTCTGTTAAACTTTAATCTGTTAAACTTTCCTTTTCCTTAATGGTTTATCTGTATGTACAATATCAATCTGTCTAGCTTTTCTCCTCAATCTTGTCTAGCTTTTCTCCTTAATGTGTAGCTTTTCTCCTCAATGTTTTCTCCTCAATGTGTTCTAGCTCTCCTCCTTAGAAATGATTTGCCTTAGAAAGCATTGTCTAGCTTTGTCTAGCTTTCCTCCTTCTTAATGATTTTCTCCTCCTTAATGATTTGTTGTATGTATAAAGTCGATTTTTCTAGCTTTCCTCCTCCTTAATGGTCACAAGCCAAGATTCATCTTCTTTGTATAGATTTTTCTTAGAAATATCTCTCCTCCTTACGGAAATTTCTCAAATTTCTCCTCCTCAATGTTTTTCTGTGTGTAGTATGTTAATTATACTAAAATTCTCCTCCGTAGAGCTGATTCATAAGATATGAATTTCAGTAGAGGATAAGTATTTTCTCAATTTATGCCGTATAAATCTTTTCGCCTTACAGTTTTTCTTCTGCCGAGCTAGGAAGCAATTGGAGAAGGTAGTTTGATATATCGGCAGACGATCATTATATTATATGTCGGCTAAAGTTGAACATGTAGGCAGACCAGAGAAAGGAAAAAGTTCTTAGACATCAGTGTGTGAAAAGGTATGGTTCACAGCAGTCATGTATAGGAAATGCATATCCAATGATGAGAGTGAGGCATTAAGATAAAAATTTTGTGCCATTGCTTGTAATGAAGTATTACAAGAATGTAATGGGACAGATTTTATTTTTAATAGAAAAGGCAGAGAAGATAATCTGTCAAGTGGTTGGATATACCTAATGTAGACTCTTCCTTAGAGGTATATCTAATTAAATCAGGAGAGTATGAGATATAAATAGCAGAAGAATTTTTATTATAGAGACATGTTGTTGAGAGGTATGTGGACATTCACTGGATGCATGAGATAGGCATCTAGAGATGACGTACTCATTTAACACTTTTTATAAAAGATCAAGTGTTAAGGTTTGGAAGTTGTACTATTGAGGGTATATGCATATTTGAAATGAAATAGGATTTCTGACATAGAGGGGCATGTGCCTGGACAAATAAGTAATATCTATATTACAAATATAGTAGCAGAATGAAGTAGCAATTTAAACAAAGGCATATTACAACATGGATGTGACAAACGAGAGTTTGTTTGCCTATGCAGAGACATAGTTAGACATTTTGGTAAGGTAGATGATGAAAATCTGCAGTCTTAATAGCTGGGATCGTGATTTGCAGTGTTTGGATCATCATGAGCAATTGTTGGTAGATGCTCCTCCTGAGATGAAGATTGCTCGAGGTGAGCATTTGAGGCAGTGAGGTCAGAGGAAGAAATTGTTACACCTGTCGAGACAGAGTTTGAAGAAGGAATCCATGGAATGAAATTTGATACACTGTTCCTTGGGTCGAGCAGGCGCATTCTCACTCGTCGACTGATTGAGCGAGGTCGACGGATCACTGGACGAGAAATGGCTTGACGAGTAGTTAGGAAGATCATCATTCTTCGTCGCATTTCATTCTGAGAGATGGACGGATGCACAGAGTTGATCCGTTTGGGTGAACACATGATGAAGGTAGGATCAGGGAGATGAAGAAAAGAGGATAATTAATCTTTGGAAGGCTTTGGATGTAAGTTGTCAATTTATGCATCCTTCCAGAGTTTTGAGAAGATGAAGGGGTGTCTTGGTTAGAGGAATGTGATTCGACGTTTTAAATGCCTAAAATAGTAAATGCATTTAATGACATTGTAATGATGTTCTGATTTGGGATTATGTCACCATGCTGAGTGTTTAGGACTATGATCTGGGCTCTTCTAGAGATAATATGAGCTGTTATTTTACTTCAAACGAATTGTTTGAGTAAATTAATCTGAAATAGAACAGCATTGGTTGTTTAAGGTCGAGTTGGGGACAAAATAACTTGTCCAAGCCATATGTCACAGTTGTATACGACACACGTGTGGGAATTAACATTTTGGAAGTTAGTGTGCCTTAAGAAACTGTTTCCCAAAGAGATTTTGAAGGTTTTGATGAGCTTTCAAGGAATGTGGATACTATCAGCAGGGTGTGTTTGGTATCTGCTAAGGTAAGAACTGCTGATACCAATATATGTATCCATTATTGGCAGTGTGTTTAATATCAGCTGAGGTAAGAATTGCTGATACTAATTGTTATAACCATTTTTAACAGATAGAATCATTTTATAATGAACATCAATCTATTTAAGATCAAAATAGATCAAGTAATTGAGATATTGAATGTGTACCTGTCATGATGTTCGTTCTTCTTTCTGTCCAACAGATCTTGGCATTCTAAGGAAAGACTTAGTATTTGACCAGACCTGTTCTGAAGAGAGTGAGACGTAGCCTATATACAGCAGGGGATATATCGGCTGTTCACTCCTGAGGAAAGACTTAATATTTGAAAATATCAGTCTTCCTAAGAATTCTTGAATTTCTAGCTATCTTGAGGATAGGACGAGTTACTAAAGATATTTAACAACATCCTTTTGACAAAGAACCACATGATAAGGTATAGCAGAGTGTTTTGAATTCAATCTGTATACCAATTAGCTGTTGGCCATTATAATGGGAACAACTAATCAAGCCTTTATAACTACAATCTCATAGGTTACACAAGGTTTAGTAGTTGTCATAACTATGAACACAAAGTGCTGTTGAACTATCTTGAAAGAAGTAAGCTTTTGATGTTTGGAAATTTTAACAACTGGGATTTTAGAATTTGAAGAAAAATCTTTTTTAGAAAATTCAAAAGCCTTTTTACGATTTTATTTTGATTCAGCAAACAGCTTGGTTCAAAGCAGATTTACTAATAATCTTGATCGTTTGAGCATGAAGGATATAGATTGAGTAATAGCAGATTCCTTGATAGGTTGACATGGAAGTCATGAAACTGCAGTCTGCCTATGTTGAGTGACTATAGGTATCGGCAGAACTTGAATTTAATCATTGTGAAAATAATTAAATTCAGAAAGGCAATTATCAGGGAGTCTAAGGATGAGAGTTAATCAGTAGTAAGAAGCCATAACTCGATATAGAAGTTATTCAAGAATGGTTTGCTGATGGGGTATCAGCAGAGTTTGTGTTTAGGCAGTGTGATCATTTCATTAAGGTCAATTCTTTGATCGTCAGATGAACGTAGACATCATAAAGAATAATGAGTAAGTTTGATCAACACATTTAAAACACATTAATTCATGCTATCAAAGGAATGCAGACAAGTAAATAAGCATGAGAGAAAGTTGTAGAACTTGTATTCAATAATCCAAGTAGTTTTACACAGTATGTTGCAGGGATCAGCTGATAGAGATGTTAAACGGGCTAGCCCTATCGGTTTCGGGCCAGCCCTAACGGGTTGTGGCCCTAACGGGCTGCGGGCTAAACGGTCCAATTTTTTCGGGCCACTAATATTGCAGACCTAACCCTAGCGGGTTTCGGGCTAAACGGGCCACTATCGGGCCACGAATAAAGATATGATATAACAATATTTTTAAATAGTGAATCGATAAATCATTCATAACTTTGATAGTTTTTTATGTTTTTCAAAAGAAATATAAACTAGACATTTTTTTACATCGATGTGTTATAATTTCCAACATGTTTTTCTCAAAATAAATAATGTAATAGCTCTACTTAGCATTATTTCCAAAAAATTGTTTATATTTCGATTTATTCACAAGTACATAAAGAAGACCTGTAGTGCAAAGGATAAATGTGTTTGACTTTGGATTAAAAGGTTGTTAGTTTTATTCTCATGGTGGTTGTTTTACGTATCTCTTAAACTTTTTACGGCCTAATTAATATTACGCAGCGGGCCAACCACGAAACCTAGCGGGCCAGCCTAACGGGCCACGGTTAACGGGCCAGCCCTAACAACGATTTTAAACGGGCCAAAAATATTGAGCCCTAACCCTATTTTTTTCGGTTTAAACGGGCCAACCCTACGGGCCGTGGCCCTTTTAACATCTCTATCAGCTGATTACAAGAACAATACAACTGGAATTTTGATTGAAATGCAGATTACATGAGAAAGATACATAATGATTCAATTTACAGTGCAAGATCCATGTTACAAAGTTGTGTCCTAGAAGTCCTTATCCTAGACATTAGATGAGGGGTCATCAGTCAAGGATTCTGGAGGAGATCAAGATGGCGGTGTTCTTTTTGATTTCCTCCAACTCTCGGGGGAGGTAGAACATATTCACTTCTTCGGGTCATTAAGAAAGCACCGAAGAGTGATGGCCACGAGGATGTCTTGCTTTGACCATGAATCCCCTTTGATAAACTCGGGGATGGATGGTGGCGGTTAACGTTCGTCATCCTCATCAATTCCATATTAGCTACTTAATTCAGCAGAACTGAATTATCTGCATCGGCCATCTTTGAGGTGATGGTCGGCATACCTACATATAACCAGAAGACTTGTTGCACATGGCAATATATCAAATGCTTTCCAAACATTTGACACTTCTTTTCTGGGATCTTCTCTGTGAAGTTCACGTATGCAAGCAGACTTCCAAAGATGGAATAAGTATGTGCTAATTGATTTTCACAGTGATTCATCTGTAAACATTTTAGAGTATCAATGAGATTGATAACTAAAAGTTAGAAGAGAGAATGAAATCACTCTTACTGGCATTAATTAATGGCTTTCCATCTTATCTTTTAAACTGATTTACAAAGAATATTCTTGAGTGTTCTGACAATCATGGTTTGCATTCATCCTTGTTAGCAAACTTATATGATTATCGGACAAGACAAAAGAAGATTTCTTTATCAATTGTTTTCTCAACAAGATTGTGGAACCATAATTAATGATTTCTGGTATACAAGACTTGATGCAATTTCTCTCATGTTTGGTAACTGTGTTTTAGAAAAGATCTTGAACATGATTTTCACAGTTTAAGAAAGGTCTTTAAAAATGCATCCTTGAGAGAAATTTAGATCAGCTCTTGTGAAGTAACAGAAATAAAATCGAAACAACTCTGAATGAATATGAAGAAATCATACCCCGTTGTTGAGGAATTGACTTGATCGATTCTTAGGACTTGGAGTTAGTAACATTTTGAGAGATTTTGAATCATTGATTTGTATCTAGTGTAATCGATTTGCAGTTTGTGAGTTTAGTCATAGTAGAGATAGGATGAAGAAGGATCTCTACTTATACTCAAGGAGGTTAGACTGAAGGGTACTCATTAATGGAGCTTTACTGTTGAGTTGTCCTTCTGATCACGCCTTGGCAGGGATAGGCTGTGAAGTCTAGATATTCTCAAGATTCTTGGAAAGGATTGATAATGACTGTTTTGTCGTTTTCCAAAATTTTGAAAATACTCTTAACTTTAATCGAAGCAGTCAAACTTCGAAAAGTGTGCCTCCACCTTTAATAGACTTGAGAGAGTTAGTCATTAAAGGATTTTTACTCCTATAAGTCAGCACATAAAACTGAGCTTATGAAGTGTTGGTTGGCGATATGGAAATTCACCAAGCTAGGGGTTTTAAAAACGTTTGAAATCGGCGATAAGAAAAGTGCTGATGAGTTTTTGAAAACCATTTGCATAAGGCAAGTCATATAATTAATACAGATACATCAATAAAAGTGCAGTATGACAGGTTATTATGCATTATGTCTGATAATATGTATGAGCATATCAATTCGCGAGACATGAGCACGAGTCATTGAAAAGCAAATAGCGACTTTTTGTGTATGCATGAGAAGGTCTTTATCAACTCCTTTGGACTTATCGCAGATTTTTCGCATAGTAGTTCTGAAGTCCAGCAGGTGAGGATTTGACCTTGAGTGAGTGAAGGACATGAGTGAATTCTCATGAGCGATCAGCAGTCCTTCATGAATCAGCAGCCATGATGCTATCTGCCGATGGAGAGTGATGTTGCATGTTTGACCCTTTCTGTCATATGAGTTCCTGCCTAAAGTACTCATAGAGAAATTGTTAGCAACATTTATGAGCCAAAAAAATAGCTCTAGAAATCCAATAATACAAATGAGACTTAATAAGCATGACAAATGAATAATCATTCAAAATACAGCTTATAAGTGTAACCCAAAAAGTTAAGAGATTAGGAGCTGGGGTTACTTCCTCATTAAACTCTTTGAACGCGTCTGCTCATAGTTGTTGAAGCACCAGTTCTAATGTTGAACATAGGTTCTTTGAGTGTATTCTTGCCTGGCTGAAGCTTTTCATTGAAGGAAGACACTTTCATCATTGATGTCCTTAGGCCAAGAACTTATAATTTCAGTGATTTTGGAGATGACATGACTTTGATTTCCTTTGAATTTCCTTTGAAACTCTTCTTATTTTATTTGCTCTAAACTTTTATAAAAAGTTTTCTCGAGAAGGTGTTGGATTGAAGCAATCGTTAGCCTTATGTCAAGAAAGCAAATTTTTAGAAGTGAGTCTAAGCAATTCATCCATCATGTATGAGTTTAACCCATTTGCTATAGGATATACCAAGGTTTAAAAGATAGATTTATGAGACATGCATAATCCTTAGCAAGTCAATCTCCACTATAGTACTTGTCTTCATGATATCAATGTAATTCTGATATATGATAGATTTTCCTATAGTGATCACATAGTCATCACAATATTCTTTCTCACATGTATTTGAAAACAAAATTTATTTTGATTTAAAGAATATTTTCAAATAGCTTCCAGGTCTCTCAGTCAAGAAGGTTTTTGTAAATAAAAGATTTTTGAAAAAGACCCTTTTTGACTATGCATCTAATCTGAGCAGCAGGATCTAAACTCTCAGGTTGTTAAGCCTGGAATAAAGTTTACAGAGTACTGGCTTTGATACCAATTGTTAGGTCCAAGGGTTGCTCAGTGTATAGGCTAGAGGGGGGGTGAATAGCCTATACTTGATGTATTAAAATTTTCATCCAATTTTTACATATAATCTGAAGAATAGATGAGATGATTAATACAATTAGGTCATCTTCCTAATTCTGACTGCTTGTCCGAAGTTAGAGAGATAGGACATCCTAGATCAGCAGATGTAGACTTTGGACATCATGGATCAGTAGATGTGAAGAGTGCAGTCGGAAGATGTTTGTTGAACTTAGCTGATGAAAATAAGTTTGAGCAGCGGAAGAATAAACAGCGTAAGTCAAACAATTTAGATTAAAGTAACTGTAAAGGTTTGGTTTGAAAGAAAGCTTAATAGTTGACTAAAATCTGTATTAGATGCATCATTTGCTTTCCTTAAACAGATTGCACATGATAAGACAAATTATACAAGAAAGAGAAATCAAGGCTGAATGTAACAAACATATATATTATATTAAAATTCAGCAGAGGTTTACTCAAAGGCAAACATGCTTAGTACATCAACCTAGACTCTCTATCCTAGCAATCTCCCCAGAGGTAGAAGGAAAGTGAGATGGGATACTGGGAAGACTCATATTAGAACTCTAATCCTAGCAGTTCCTAACAACCTTGGAGGTCGGGGAAGGAAAGTGCTAGTGTTAGAGTGATGTGAGAAGAGAATATTAGGAGTTGTTCAAATAGCAAGTATTTGAACAACTGAGTGCTAAGCACTCGGCCAAAAATGATGACAACTTGTTGCACAATCGGCACAGCTTATAATGCAATATAAGTCTGCCGATATGAATGCAATCTGGACATTTAAGTTCTGGCTCTTCATCGGACATCTTCAAGCTTGGTCTGGCTTCAACGATCTATATGATGCTTGGTCTCTTTACTGGATAATGGAGTTGAGGCCACTGAAGAGACTGAGTTCTTCGAAGGAAGAAGGACTCAAATCAAAAACAAAGTTGTTGATCAAGCAGAGCTTCTCAGCCTTTGGAATTTCTTCTCTCTCTCTCACAAAGTGTTTGTTCTTACACTTGTGATTTCTCACTCTAAAGGAGTGGTTCTGGATTGAGTAAATGAAGATCAATACCACAACCTTTCCCAAGCATAAGCATACACTGCTTGCTCTTTCTCTCTCTCTGTGTTTTGAGATGAGAATGAGAGTCTTCATATATAGGCTGGAGAAGAAGAGGTGACCGTTGGTGTATTGAATAGGTTTAAGCCCGTTGGTGATCTGAATCTCATAATGCAGCGAGTACATTTTGGATCTGTTGGGCAAAGACCTTTAGTTAGGTTTGTGTCTTGAAGATGGTCCGTGAAACAGTGGACAATTGGACGTGTCGAGCTTTGCTGGATGCGGTGGCGATTTGGA
The DNA here is from genome assembly GCA_016624345.1 of Platycodon grandiflorus. Lineage (NCBI taxonomy): Eukaryota > Viridiplantae > Streptophyta > Magnoliopsida > Asterales > Campanulaceae > Platycodon > Platycodon grandiflorus. The sequence goes on from CM028363.1 coordinate 27,803,524, forward strand.
CGTATCATTGCTTTGGGAGGTGCGGCGTCTGTGCTTGTCCTTTTATGGAAATGAAGCTTTGAAGACCGCAAACATGTACGAAGAGGAAATGTCTTGGATAAACGTGAAGGCGCGAGACATCGATGCGTATCTTGGATTTGTCAGACAGATCTTACAACGGATCTATTTTGACTTGTAGCGCGTTGAGTAACGACCGATGTTTCTCGTGATTTTACAGTTTCTCGGCAGTTGTTCTGATGAGGGATTTGGCCGATCAGGATCGCCATTATAGAGCTGCTGATGTAGAAACCACTGATGGTCACGATGTTCCTCTTGAATAATTAGTTTCTCTGCAGTTGTTCTGATGAGGACTTTGGCGGATGCTGAGATCTGCCGATATAAAACTGCTGATTGTAGAGATAGCTAATAGGCAGTCATAGTCAAAGGAAATGTCTGCTAGTGAGACATTTGCCGATAGTCACGTCAGCTGGCAATTGAAGAGCTAATCCATATGAAAGTTTGTCATCATTCTGGTAGGACAGAGACTCGGATATGTACAAAGACTTCCTAGTCTAATGACCTATGCATTGTTTCAACAAGCTGCCACACTAACCGGTACGCAGCCCTTTTAGCCACTTGTGAAACATGCGTTGTAATGGGAACAAGAAAATCACTGTGTTGGAATATGCATACATTTATATCAGCTGATTCACAGGCATATTCCTAACAATGTATTTGATCGGGTCCATTTTGGAGATTACCTTTACAGGAAATGTTTGCAAATAAATCTTGAGTTTCTGCGTCGCCCATACCAGACCTATGCAACTTTTCTCAAGTGCAGAGTAGTTCAATTCGCTGCCCTGCAACTTTCTACTGATAAAGTAGATGGCGTTCTCAGCATGAGAGTTTTCCTTTTCTTGTGCCAACATGGCTCCAACCGCGGTGTCCGTGACAGTTAGGTATAACAATAAGTGTTTCAGTTTTGTGAGGAAGAGCTAGAACTGGCAGACTAGCTAGATATTCCTTGACTTTTTCAAATACTTGCTGGCACTCTTCGTCCCATTCTTTATCTGTATCCTTCTTGAGAAACTTGAACAAAGGTTCACACATGGATGTCAGCTGCTGAATAAAATGACTGATGTACTGTAATCGGCCTAAAAAGCCTTTGACTTCATTCGGGGTTGTCGGTTGCGGCATATCTCTGATTGCTTTGACCTTTGCAGGATCTACCTCAATTCCATTGTCGGTTACCATGAATCCCAAGACTTTTCCTCGGGTAACCCCGAATGTACACTTGGTGGGGTTGAGTTTCATCCGGTACTTGCACAATCTCTCAAAGAACTTGCGAAGATCTCTCAAATGAGCACTGTCTGTATCTATTGAATGAATAATCATGTAATCCACATACACCTCTACTTCTTTGTGAATCATGTCATGAAAGAGCGTGGTAGTAGCTCTTTGGTATGTAGCCCCAGCGTTTTTCAATTCGAAGGGCATGACTATATAACAGTAGGTTCTCCAAGGGGTGATGAAGGAAGTTTTTTCCTGATCTTCTTTTGCCATCTTGATCTGATTGTAACCGAGCATTCCATCCACAAAAGATCGTATCTTATGTGAAGCTACTGCATCTACCAAAATGTCAATGTTGGGCAGGGGAAAGTCATCTTTCGGAGATGCTTTGTTGAGATCCCGAAAATCCACACAGATCCGAACCTTACCGTTCGGCTTCGGCACTGTCACAATGTTGGATAACCATATCGGGTATTCCACTATTTTGTTGAACTTAACTTTTAACTGTTTAATGATTTCTTCCTTGGCTTACAGGGACCATTTAGGCTTAATTCTGCGGAGCTTCTGCTTCATCGGCTTGGCATCGGGGTACAGCGGAATCCGATGTTCAACAATCGCTGGATCCAACCCAGGCATGTCTTTGTAAGACCAGGCAAACACATCCTGAAATTCTACCAACAAGCTGACAATGCTGCTCTTTCTTTGTCTTGCATGTAGCTTCCAATCTTGACCTTTCTAACTTCATCATTCAGCCCTAGACTGATGGTGGACAAGTCTTCTTGTAGAGCTTCCAATCGACGCTCCTGATGAGGATCAAAGAAGGCAAGGCTTAGGTCAAGATGCTCATGGTCATGACCCATTGAGTATCAATGAAGGACCTATGACAAGAGCACGGGCTAAGAAGATTCAAGAGGCCCTAATATCACTTATAGAAGAGATCAAGTCCAAGACTACAATCAATGATGTCCAAGACCAAGAGAGAAGGCCCATTTTCACGTTGGAAGCCCATTTGCATAATTAAAGTTTGAATAATTCGTGAAACAAGGATAAAAATAAACAAACTACTACAAGTTAGAATTTTTGGGTCAACTTCAACAGGCCACACAGGATGTTCTAGAGCTCAAAAATTGGTGTATAATATATAGTTGGAAATCCCTGAAAGTTTAGTTTCCAACCTATCAAATAGATCTCAATTTCGATGTCTCTAGACAAAGTTAAGCCCAAAATACCAAAGGCTGGTCAGAATGGACGGGAATGCTGAATTTATGTTTTTCTTTGACCAAATCAACCTAGTTTTCACCAACAACCTTTGGAGTTTTCTAAAGCACATTTTTTGCATGTTTTGTGAGTCCTTGTGAGTCTTTTGAGCCTATAAAAGGCCATGATCATCCTTGTAATTGGTACACAAGATTGAATCAAAATTAAGTATATTTTCTTTCACTAATTCTTGAGAGAATTGTGAGAAACCGAGATTCTTGATAGAGAACTCAACTTGAACTTATCAAACTCGTGAGTCGAGAGTTTTTGGCATTCCGTAAGCGAGGTTCTTAGACAATTGCGTCTATCAGGTTTCGTTTGTACCCCGAGGTTGCTATTCATCACGAATAGCGGGTCGAGGGAGACTCAAATATCCGTCTTTTCCGTTGTTGCTGCCTTAGTCGTGTTTCTTCAAGCGTGTTGGAGCTTCTTCGATCCCGATCTTGGTCGAGTCCACATCAATTGGTATCAGAGCAATCAAAAAGGTTAGTACCCAACAAAGTCGATCTATTATTTATTTCATCTCTGTTGTTCTTCATCTATCTGTTTCTTCTTTGTGTTGAATTCTGTCTATACCATTGATCTTCATCTATTCTTGTTTTCATCAAGTTTGTTGTTCATCATTTTCTTAAAAAAAAAAATTTAATTTAGCAATTGTGTGTTCATTGTTCTACCAATATTATGTTTCTTTATTCTTCATATAGCCATTTTTCTTCATCTATCGAATCCATTTCTTTTTGGGGATCACTTAAGCATAATAAGCTTCTTTAAAATCTCTCCTAGTGTCTTTGTAACTCATAAATCTGCGTTGAACTTTGTTCTAACAATTTATGTGTCAACTTTGTTATCTTGTCATATCCAATAAAAAAAAATAATAATAAATACAGAGATTGCCCATTGATAAAAAAAAAATGTGCTTAATCAAAAAGTAGTGAGTCAAGTAAATCAAAAGAAAAGCTTGAATCTGAAAATTCAAAAAAAAAAAAAAATATATATATATATATATATATATATTAAGGGCAGAATGTTGTTGGATTTGGAAGAGTTTTAACAAGTGTTTGATTGTTCTAAATTAAAATTTGTTGGAACACTTTAAACATCTTGTTTATCCACCATCTTTGTTTTTTATTCTAAGTGCTATTTGCTAGAACACAAACATATTATTCATCTATCATATATCATCATATTCCGATTCGCGGGTACGAAAGAAATTGCAACCAAGGTGCGAACCAATCTACCCTCACCATTATTATTCCTCCAATTGAGAAATTGCTAGAATACTTGATATATCGTATCATATTTATCCATTGTGTTCATATATTCATCCATTGTGTTCATTTCTATTCTTGCTTTCATTGTGGATTGTTCTCACTTTGAAAACTCAGACCAAGAATCTAAAACCCAGAATTGCAATTGTCATTTTGAACACTTCGGAATGTGATAATCTGTACTTCCTTGTTGGTAATTTTAAGTGAAAAAGTTCTCTCTAAGAAGTTGAGTGTGTGTGAGTTGAGAGTGATACACGAGTGATATACTTTGTGAGTTGTGTGAATTTTTATTTTGACATATGTCACAAAAAGGTAGAATTAATGAGGGATTAGTTAGTGAGGATCCTATTGAACGTATGCTAAGGATGGCGAAGGATGTTAGTCGACGTTTAGCTAGGTTAGAGGAGAATGCAAAAACGAGAAGGGAAGCATACTTTGGTGATTATGATGAGTGGTTAGATAGTGGTGATGAGGATTCCGATAATGATTGGGTAAATAGCGATTGTGATCATGATAGGAGGGTTGTCCCAAATTACTACCATTGGAATTTGTCGAGGACTACTACTTCTTCTTATTCGTCATTTTCTCAAACACGTAATCGACTCAAAGGGGTTGAAACTAGGAACATTAGTGTTGTACCTAGGAATTGCGTAGGTTCATCACAATGCAAAGAGAGTTTGAGGAAAAATAATGAGTGTTCGGCTCGAGAGATAAAGGAAGTTTGTGGGATAGCCGAGAAAAAGGAGAGCTCGAGAGAAAATAATGAGAGGTCGGCTAAGGTAGAAAGTGTTAGTCAACACAGAGCCGAGCAAAAGGAGAGGAGAGCTAGCGATAGTGAACAAGTGTATCAACTCAGAAATCAAAAGAATTATGAAATAGAGTCTCGTGAGGTCGAGAGGAAAAATGAAATGAGTGGGTTGATGGAAAAGAGCAAAAACCCGAGAATTGAGGTAAAAGAGAGTGAAAAAGAAGAAAACAAGAGGGAGAATACACGAGAGAAATAGGAAGGAAAAGAATTAGTTGAAAAGGCCAAGGGCCAAGAGAGAGTGAAACAACATTTCTTTACCATCCCAAGTGAGATTATGAGGGAGTTGGAAAAGAAAAGTCATAGTGAGGTGTTTCCCGTCTCTAAGGAGATATCTTTTATTTCTAACAGGTCACCCCATTTGTTCCTTCCGTATGTTGATTACTCTTTTCAGGTTTTTGATGAAGTGAGTCGTAAATTGAGCAAGGGAGCTATTAGATCCGAACAGGATTGTCAACAATGTAAGGAGATTGATGTAGTTCTTACACAATCTCAAAGGTATGATTCCATTCATTCTTGTGATAATGAGTTTTTGAGGCTTGAGAATCAAAGTAGGTTGTATCATGTTGATCACCTTGGCTTTGACAAGAGACTTAAAATTTTTGAATATGTTTTGGTTAAGTTCTCTAGTCAAACTTGTGAATTATTCTTGAGAAATCTTGTTAGATCACGTAATACGTATGGGATGTTGTCCTTTCCAGTTTTTATTGATCATCATGAATTGAATTGGTTGAAGTTCGGTGAGTTACGTGAAACGAGATTATACATATCATTTCATAAACTAATTAATTCATATGTTGATCCATTTTTGGAATGTGCCTCAAGGGTTGACTTGGTAGATTTGAATGGGGTGTTGAAAGTTGATTTGGTAACTTTGAATTGTGCAACGAAAGTTGTATTGAAATATCTGAATTGTACATTGAGGGTGTTTAAGAATCCTAAGTTTGCAAGTGTGCACAATTCTTCTTTAATGAATTATGTTGATGCATTTCGCAAAGTGGGTAATGTTTACAATGATGAAGTGCTATTTCATAAAAATGCTGGAATGTATGTTGTCCAACATGAGATGATTGAAATTTTGTCATTTCTGTTTTGTGGAGATTCCATGGGATTATTGGAGTCATGGTTTGCGATAGAAGTACATAGGTTCAGGAATGTGTAATTAGGAATGCAAATGAGTTTTCAAGACGGATTGTATGATGCATGTAGAGCTAAAATGCCTTTGTTAAGAGCGTTTCTTCTTAAGCATACTGAAACAAGATGGGTTTGTTCATGTCGTGTTGATAGAATGCAAAGGTATGCATTGACTTGTAAATGCTTGAGATTTGAGTATAATGTTCGTGCAACTTTTAATGTTGCTGATCTATCTCTTTTTGACACAGGTGATGATTCGAGGTCGAATCCTTCTCAAGAGGAGGGGAATGATGAGGATTAAGGAAGGCAAGGCTTAGGTCAAGATACTCGTGGTCATGACCCATTGAGTATCAATGAAGGACCTACGACAAGAACACGGGCTAAGAAGATTCAAGAGACCCTAATATCACTTATAGAAGAGATCAAGTCCAAGTGTCGCGACCCAACCCAAAATTCGATGTGGAATCTCGTTCGGTGCGCGATGACGAAAATAAAAATAGCATTTCAAAAATTCCCTTTAAAACAGAATGCAAGTCATGTGAAAACCCTGTAATGCACGTGAAGTTTTCTTTCAAAAAAAAACAACAAGATATTTAAAACAAAACAAAACCTCAATGACGAAACAACAAGCCGGAGAAACAACACATTAGCTAGCCACAAATACTACGAGCTAACTGGCTCGGTAAAAACATAAACTATTTTAGAGTGCGTGGAAAATAAAGTTAATAATTACAAAAGCACAGCAACCATGCCGTCACAACAAAAGAATAAAACAAGTATCAAGCAAGACCACTACCCAACAATACATCATTTATATAACATGTACACCCTCGGCCTCACCAAAAGAAAATACAAGGCACAAGGTGCAACTTCCCAAAAGTGCGAACGACCAGCTGGAACTGAACACGAACAACTATGGATTCCTCGCCGGACCTTGATCTAAGGAAAACAAATAAACACGATACGGGGTGAGTCGAAACTCAATAAGCTACTAATGCAACAATATGGCATGCTAGATGCAAGACAATAATGATAACAAGTATTCATGGTATTGCAACATAGATTCTTTATAAGACAAGTATAAACAAGTACAACATGTGAGAAAACAACCCCATACTACATGAGAGGCTCAACGATCGCCAACCGTCCCATACCAGTGGAATCATGACCAACATTCCCTTATATAGGAAGCACATAAAAGCGATAAGTAAACACGTTCCAAAGGATACGGCGTCGAGGTACACCTCCAACCAAACCAAAACTTCTAACCAACCAACCAATATGATACCCAATATCGAAGCCGTTGTTGATGTTCTCGATCAATTAACCAATTCAAGAATTCGAAGTTGTTGTTGCGTGCTCGAACCATAATAAACACTTGGTGCTATTCCTCTACCACGGCCAACGGTAAGGGCGAGAGCCCGATGTATTGCCCTTCGACTATTGCATAGCCCCTGCTCTTGTAATAATCTAGCGTCAATACACCCCTCCTTTACAAACATGCCATGGACTTAACTAAATGCTCAAGTAAAATATTTACTCGACATTTAAAATAAACGGTCATACTCCAAAGTAGGGAGCATACCAAAACAACAACATTCAATAACAATACGAGTGTCTCAAGTGAGTTATAAAAATCCCACCACAACAAATTCACCAACAAATAGAGATTACGACAATTAACGTAATATTATCACACACAACCGGTGTAACCAAATTTCCAAACGAATCACTCGAATTATCCAATAATTCCCAAATCACACACGTGGTCTCATAAATTATGAAATCCTAACGAACTCCGCTAGAGTCATTTTTGGTTTCTAATGAGTTCGAGTTTACGCAATCATTCATACCATAAACTTAACAATTGATAATCATACATTGCATTTCTAACATGTAGAATCAAGTCTCCAAACACATCCAAAAAATCAACCACGAATTTAACAAGTCAACATGGTCAAACATACACAAAAATGATGATTTTTAACATGGTTTCATCAATTAACAAGTCTAGGATGGTAGTCAATACATAAATGAGGAAAAAATGGGTAGTAGCTTACTTCTTTAAGATTTTCAAACCAAGAACTCCCATATGCAACCCAGGTATTTTGTTCTCCTAGGTAAGAGCTTCGCGATGGTGAAGTCGGATCGTCAATCTGGTACTGAATGGCAAAGTTGTGCCACTTTCTCTCTCAAGAACTCTCTTTCTCTCTCACTAGAACTCTTGGTTGATGAAGATGGAAATGGTGAGTAACAAGAGACTCCTAAGGTCTCTTAAGGTCTGTAGATGACTGGTCCAAGAGGTCAAAGCTCGTGACAATTCCTAGCCCTTGGATTAGAGTCAACAAGTCAAAACTTAAAACTTAACAAAAACTGTCACAGCAGGCGCGCTAGGGCGCAGGTTTATGTGCGCTGGGGCGCAATGGCGCGCTAGGGCGCGTGGTATGGTGCTCTAGGGGGCGGCAGCTGGCTGAATCTTCGACTTTTAGACTTGATTTTCAGTGAGTTGCCTCGCCAGGGCACGCCCAGGGCGCGCTAGGGAGAGCCTGGGGTAATCCAAAATGTTCAAAATAGTGTCTAAGTGTTCCCACATGATTCTAAGGTGATCCCAAACCCAAACCAAGTCTAAACAACATCTGAAACGCAATCTAAACTACATAAAATGAAGCTATGAATGCACACCAAATCAAATACGAATAACTACAAAACTTCTAACACATATCAATATACTTGAAAAATGTACAATCAACTCAAATGCAAGATATTTAAATGATGTTTGTATATGAAATGACGATGTCAATGTAAGAGACGTAAAAATTGAATGAGTGTGAATGACGCAAATGGTGCGGGTGTTATATCCTCACCCCCTTAGAATAAATTCGTCTGCAAATTTACTTACCAAACTCAACGAATAAGGATGGATACTTCTCATGCATTTCTTGCTCCAATTCCCAAGTGGCCTCCTTAATGTTGTGGTTCCTCCACAAAACTTTCACAAGGTGAATCGATTTTGTCCTTAACACTTGTTCTTTAGTGTCGAGTATTCTAATGTGTTGCTCAACATATGAAAGATCGGGTGTCAAGTCTACCGATTCATACTCCAAGATGTGTGATGCATCCGACAAGTATTTCCTCAACATAGACACATGAAACACCACATGAACCCCCGACATCGACGATGGTAGAGCAAGTCTATAAGCTAACTTCCCAATTCTTTCAAAAATCTCAAACGGACCAATGTACCTTGGAGTCAATTTCCCTTTCTTACCAAACCGTTTAACTCCAATCCGTGGCGAAACTTTCAGAAATACATGATCTCCTACCTCAAACTCAAGATCCCTTCGTTGATGATCTGCATAGCTCTTTTGCCGACTTTGTGCCGTTTTTAACCTTTTTCGAATAAGCCTCACACTCTCGGCTGATTTGTGAACCATGTCGGGACCCCACAATTTTGCTTCGCCGACTTCTTCCCAATAAATCGGAGATCAACACTTCCTTCCATAAAGAGCTTCATAAGGAGCCATCTCAATAGTCGATTGGTAACTGTTGTTGTATGCAAACTCTATCAATGGTACGTGTGAATCCCAAGTGCCCTTGAAATCCATCGAACAAGCTCGCAACATGTCTTCAAGTATTTGTATTGTTCTCTCGGATTGTCCGTCAGTTTGTGGATGAAATGTCGTGCTAAGAGTCAACTTCGTACCCAAAGCATCTTGAAGTGATTGCCAAAGTCGCAAAGTAAATTGTGAATCTCGATCTAATACTATGCTAACTGAAACTCCATGAAACCTCACAATCTCTTGTATATATAAAGTAGAAAGTTTCTCCATCGAGTAAGTCATCGCAATAGGAAGGAAATGAGCCAACTTGGTCAATCTATCGATAATAACCCAAACTGCATCATGACCTTGACGAGTCCGTGGTAATCCTGTTACAAAATCCCTCGCTATATTCTCCCATTTCCATTCTGAAATCTCTAATGGTTGTAACAATCCTGCTGGTCGTTGATGTTCCGCTTTAATTCTTTGACAAGTCAAGCATCTCGATATGAACTTGGCTACCTTTCTTTTCATCCCGCTCAACCAAAAGTTCTTCTTCAACTCTTGATACATCTTAGTACTTCCCGGATGAATCGTGTACTTAGACTTGTTAGCTTCCTCTAATACTTGCCGCTTTACCTCATCAACTGCTGGTACGCAAACTCTATTTCAAAACATAAGAATACCATTATTACTCTTTGTGAAGTCCGATGTTTTTCCTTCATTCAACTCATCAATCAATGTCTTCAACTCTAGGTCATTCTCTTGAGTTTCTTTAATCCATTGTAATATCACCGGTGTAGCTCGAATGTTAGCAAAGATTACACCCTGTTTCGATCTACAAGGGGCCTAATCTCGAACATCCTCAAGCATCTTCCATTCACGAGCCATCAAACAAGACATGTACGCTTTTTGACTAAGTGCATCCACTACTACGTTGGCTTTTCCCGGATGATACAAGATAGTACAATCGTGATCCTTTAGTCGTTCCATCCATCTTCGTTGTCTATTGTTCAATTCCTTTTGGAAAAATAAGTATTTGAGACTCTTGTGATCAGTGAATACTTCAAACTTAGCTCCATAAAGATAGTGCTTCCACTTATGAAGAGCAAAGATAATCGCAGCTAACTCGAGATCGTGGGTTGGATAATTTTGTTCATACGAAGTCAACTTTCGAGAAGCATAAGCAATCACTCTCCCGTTCTGCATCAAAACACAACCCAAACCCTCTTTCGAAGCATCACTGTAGATAACTAACCCATCATGTCCATTTGGCAATGCTAAGATTGAAGTTGTAGTCAATCTCTTCTTTAGTTCTTAGAAACTCGCTTCGTATTTGTCATTCCATACAAAGGGCTTATTCTTTTGTGTCAAGTTCGTCATCGGAGTGGCAATTTTGGAGAACCCCTCTATGAACCTCCGATAATAACCCACCAAACCCAAGAAGCTTCGAATCTTCGTTACCGACTTGGGTCTCTTCCAATTCACCACAGCTTCAATCTTAGTTGAATCCACTGAAATACCTTCACCTGATACAACATGGCCTAGAAAAGAAATCTCCTCGAGCCAAAATACACACTTACTAAACTTTGCAAATAATTGCTTTTCCCGTAACACTGTCAATACCAACCTCAAATGTTTCTCATGCTCCTCTCGGAATTTTGAGTACACAAGAATATCATCAATGAACACCACCACAAAACAGTCAAGATAAGGCAAGAACACCCTATTCATCAAATCCATAAACACAGCTGGTGCATTGGTCAACCCAAATGGCATCACCACAAACTCAAAGTGCCCATATCAAGTTCTAAATGCCATCTTCGGAATATCTTCCGCCCGAACCTTCAATTGGTGGTAACCACTTCTAAGATCAAATTTGGAATACACAACGGAGCCCTGAAGTTAGTCGAACAAGTCATCAATGTGTGGAAAAGGATACTTGTTCTTAATAGTCACTTGATTTAACTCCCTATAATCAATACACATCCTCAAAGAACCATCTTTCTTCCTCAAAAACAATACCGGTGCACCCCAAAGTGATACACTCGGTCTAATGAAACCTCAATTAAGCAATTCTTCCAATTGTAGCTTTAATTCTTTTAACTCTGCTGGTGCCATGAGATACGGTACTTTTGACAATGGTGCGGTACCTGGCAATAATTCAACACAAAACTCCAGCTCCCTATCCGGAGGTAAATCATACTCAGTTGAAAATACATCTGGAAATTCTCGTACAATTGGAACATCCTCCATGATACCTATTTTCTTTGATTTATCAACTACACAAGCCAAATACCCCGTACACCCATGCGACAATAATTTTTGAGCTTTCAAAGCCGATATCATGTGAATATCACCCATGCACTTATCACCCTTAAATATAAATGAAGGCACATTAGGCAATTCGAAAATGACAACTTTCTTACGACAATCAACCATTGCATGATTAGTGTGCAACCAATCCATATCCAATATAACATCAAAATCACAGATAGGCAAAACTACCAAATCCGCAGGTAAAACATGACCATTAATAATAACTTCACATACACGGTGAACATCAGAAGCAACTAGGCACTCTCCCATCAGAGTAGACACCTCTAACACATAAGACAATGATTCAGGCATAGAATGCAAATGGCATGCAAAGTGAGATGCAATATAAGAATGCGATGACCCTGGATCTATAAGCACTCGGGCTCACTCTCTCGAGACAAAAAAAAGTACCTCCTATAACGTTGGGAGCGTCAGGAACATCCCTCTGATCTAATGCAAAGACTCGACCCTGAACTCTCGGTTGACCGTCATTATTCCTCTTTACTCCCACATTCTGTTGTGCTCCTCCTTGTTGTGGTCCCGTATTCCTCAGGCAATCTTTTTTGAAATGAGTGTCATCGCCGCACAATATACACTTCCCTTGTTTCAACCAACATCTGTCTTCCGTGTGTCCCTCTCTCTTGCAAAACCCACAATTATATTGTTTGTTCCATTGTCCACGGTCAACATTTCCTTGGTTCCTTGATTGTTGTTGGTACTGATTTCCCTGACGATTGAAGTTGTTCCCTCTACTTGCAGTCCCACTGGTTCCGTGCCTTTTCCATTGTGCCTGCGACCCATGTTGACTCCCACTTGTGTTACCCGACTTGCCTCGGTGTTCCTCAATGTCATGTTCGATTTTGTATGCCCTGTTTACCGCGTTCTAGTAGCTAGGCAAATCCATTGGTAATAGTTGTCTACAGTACTCAATTCTCAAACCTTTCACAAATGGATACACTTTCTTTTCTTTGGTTGGAACCAAATGTGCACAATATCTCGCCAATGCTGTGAACTTAGCAAAATACTGCGCCACAGATAAATTCCCCTGCTCAAGATTAAGGAACTCTACCTCCTTCTTTTCTTGTACCACATCCGAAATGAAATGGTTTCTAAATTGCCTCAAGAAGAGCTCCCATGTACGAGCCACCTGTTCCTGAATCCAACTAGCTTCCAACACCTTCCACCAATGTTCCGCTACGTCTTCCAACTTAAATGTTGCAAACCTGACTTTATCTTCATCGGTACACTCAATTGTTACAAAAATCTTCTCAACCGATTCAATCCATTTCTCCGCTTTCATTGGGTCTGGCTCACCATCATAACTGCGCGGCTTCATTTTCAAGAATCTCCCAAGTCTACGATCATAGTCTCCGTTGCCTCTAACTGGTAGAGCCATTCTGTTGCCTCCTGCCTGTCCCATACCTGTCATGGCCTGTCGCTGCAATTCCATATTTTGCCTATTCATTTCCATCATCGACTGCATGAACCCTTGCATAATATTCACAATTCAATCGTTCTAATTTATCGGTATTTCAGGCTGAACATTCAGCTGTCCCGTTGGTTGAATTCCAGGCTGGGTGGGTGGTGGAGTATTACCCTGTTCACCCGAAGTATTCCCGGCCCCACTCGAGCCACCTTCCTCAGTACTAGTACCGTGACGTGTCTCAACAATGATTTAAACACCTACACAACAAACACTCAACGTTAACGACTTAAGCACACAACTAACCCTCCAAAGCCAAAGATTCTCTCTCAGCTAGCTAACTTATGCTCTGATACCAACTGTCGCGACCCAACCCGAAATCTGATGTGGAATCTCGTTCGGTGTGCGATGACGAGAATAAAAATAGCATTTCAAAAATTCCCTTTAAAACAAAATGCAAGTCATGTGAAAACCCTATAATGCACGTGCAAGTTTTCTTTCAAAAAAAGAAACAAGATCTTTAAAACGAAATAAAACCTCAACGACGAAACAACAAGCCGGAGAAACAACACATTAGCTAGCAACAAATACTACGAGCTAACTGGCTCAGTAAAAACATAAACTATTTCAGAGTACGCAAAAAATAAAAGTTAATAATTACAAAAGCACAGCAACCATGCCAGCACAACAACAGAATAAAACAAGTATCAAGCAAGACCACTACCCAACAATACATCGTTTATATAACATGTACACCCTCGGCCTCACCAAAAAAAAATACAAGGCACAAGGTGCAACTACCCAAAAGTACAGATGACCAGCTGGAACTGAACACAAACAACTATGGATTCCTCGCCAGACCTTGATCTAAGGAAAACAGACACGAAACGGGGTGAGTCGAAACTCAATAAGCTACTAATGGAACAATATGACATGCTAGATGCAAGACAATAATGATAACAAGTATTCATGGTATTGAAACATAGATTCTTTATAAGACAAGTATAAATAAGTACAACATGTAAGAAAATAACCCCATACTACACGAGAGGCTCAACAATCGCCAACCGTCCCATACCAGTTGGGAATCATGACCAACATTCGCTTATATAGGAAACACATAAGAGCGATAAGTAAACACGTTCCAAAGGATACGGCGTTGAGGTATACCTCCGACCAAACCAAAACTTCCAACCAACCAACCAATATGATACCCAATATCGAAGCCGTTGTTGACGTGCTCGATCAATTAACCAATTCAAGAATTCGAAGCCGTTGTTGACGTGCTTAAACCATAACAAAACCAAGAACTTAAAACAAAGAACCTGTGAACCATTTTATTTAAAATTCACAATAAATCGGTGCCACCGGTCCCTACAACCCAGAAAAGTCACCACGGTGTAATAGCTTACCAACGTTGCGGTTTTTCGCTTACAAACACTTGGCGCTATTCCTCTACCGCGGCCAACGGTAGGGGCTAGAGCCTGATGTATTTGCCTTCAACTATTACGTAGCCCCTGCTCTTGAAATAATTGAGTGTCAATACACCCCTCCCTTACAAACATGCCATGGACTTAACTAATTAAATGCTCAAGTAGAATATTTACTCGACATTTAAAATAAACATTCATACTCCAAAGTAGGGAGCATACTAAAACAACAACATTCAATAACAATACAAGTATCTCAAGTGAGTTATAAAAATCTGATGTAAGGCCCCGACTCTACTTCCTTTCTATTTCGCGCATAGTTACTTCATACCGACTTAGAAACCCTTGGAATACGAGATAATACCTTTAACCCTTGACGTATAAGAAATATATCATGCTTGCTAAAGTATGATGTGTTATGTTGAGACCCTTGGGGGTTGATTCACAAGAGCGTAGTCATGTTTGATAAGCATGACATGTTAGTTTTCCTCGCGGTTGTTCCGGATTAGATCAACGTTTAATCACGTCATAGTTTTTTACCCATTTGAGACTATCCTTTATACCATATTGTGTGTGTTCACACGTATACATCACTCACTGTGTCATGCCTTGCCTTGGTTTAGACTCACTCTCAAATGGCAAGCATGTTAGTCTTGTTGTTAATCCGTAAGTTGTGTTGATTCGAGCGATGTTTCGCGTGTTTATCTTTGTGCACCAATGCGAGAAAATTGGGTTGAGTTTCGAGAGTGTTTCGAACTCGATTGGGGGTTAGAATTATTTGGAAATACTTAGTGAACATTTTGTTGTGACCATAAGATAGAAAGAGATTGTTAGGTCCAAGGTTGCTCTATATAGGCTAGAAGGGGGGGTTGAATAGCCTATGTCCAATTTTTGAAATTGATTCAAAAATCTTACTTCACTAGGGTTTTAAAAATTTTGCGGGCGGAAGTCTTGTGAAGCACGGGACAAGTTGAGAATGGCGATCTTCACGAGGTCAAGATCGGCGGTTCTTAACGGTTTGGAAATCGGAAATTTAAAGCAACACAATCAATTCACAATCACACACAAATAGACAGAATATTTAATATGGTTCACACTTATAAATAAGTGCTACGTCCACAACCAAAGTGGTCAACTTTGGATTTGAAAATCGTGTACTAAGTTTTTCCACTAGATATTTTACAAACTAAATCTCTAATGGATAGTGTACAAAAATTTTGTTGACCAAGTGTTTGTGTGGGAGAATTGATATCAATAAGATACAATTCTCGTGAGCTATGAAAAGCTAGGTGTTGCAATCAATGAAGAGCTTTTAATGGACTAGACGTCTAAGTATGAAGCTCTTCAATGAATGTATACAAATAGGACGTTTAAGCCTTTAAGAACTTGAAGACTATGGAGATTCGGTAGTTGGAGTAGTTGAAGAGTGTTGAATGCAGCAATGAAGTCTCCTTTTATATGCGGGAGGAAGCTTGGAGCCGTTGGTGATTTTCAAACTTGAATTTAAGAGCAATTAATGCTCTAATCGGTTGTTGACTCGATAGGTTGTCTGCAACTTGCGTCTGTCTCGACTCTTTGCTAAAAATAGGCGGTGCTGCTTGCGGGAGGAATGTCCTTTTCGAGTGTATGCCAAGAATGGAAACCTTCATTGAATGTGATTTGCGGGTTAACGTTGCATCGAAGTCAATGAAGTCTTCAAATTAGGACATGTCTTAGGCGGATCTCTATCGGACGTTCTTAAGGTTCTTCAACATTGCGATGAAGCTTGGCGATATGAGCTTGTCCGATATTCAAAGAAAGGCTGCTAATGCATTGTTTGCCTATTGTGCGAAGGGCGTCCGATGTCCTATAGGCTATCTTCTTCAAGACTTATACAATTAAGCTATTCAAGCTATGCCTAAGTACAAGTTGCCACACTAACAGACACGCAGGCCCATTAGTCACCTTGTCTTAGACTTAGGTTATGGATTCAAGCAAATCTAGGCTAAAATACAACAATCTCCTCCTATTTGCTTGAGTCCATGACCCTACGAATACAATATCAGCTGACCATGTTCAAGTCTAGTAATAACATGCTTGTAAGATTGATATATTAAATAAGCATGCCCTAGATGAACTTACACAAAGGTCATTGTATTCAAGAATTACAAAGTGTTTACAAACGGAAATTAAGCATCGAGACACTTGTAATTAGGGAATTTAAAAACATGCGAGAATAGGCGAGAATAGGCAATATAGGACATGTCTTTAAACCAGTGGTTTAAATTTCATGCACACACAGAATAGGCAGTTCATAAACAAAGCATGAAACTTTTAAAATATAGACATTGTTAATTAAACAAGAAGTTTAATTACAAAGTTTTTGCAAAAGATTATACAAAAAGAATTTATCGGCCAGTTCGAGAGGATGATCGAGATGAAGTATGACCTTTGCCTTTGCCTGATGATTGCCCATGACCTCTTGATGCCCATTTAGAGTCAACGGCGGCCTTAAGTCTTGCAATCTCTTCTTTTCTCTTTGCTAGCTCTTCTTTAGTGTCGCCAATTCGGAGGAGAGTTCTTTGTTCTTACGCGAGCGAGCATTATGCTCAATGAGCTTAGTCCGCGATCATTGTTGAGTCTAGCTATCTCCTCCTTCATGGGCAAGCGAGGTATCAATGAATCAGGCGGTCCTCGGTATTTTGTGCTCCTTGCGATAGAAAGCCAAGTGCTTGGATGTGAGAGTGCGTGTCGCTCGAACGGAGGAGTGAACAGAGCGATTTGCCTGGCGTTGGGAATGAAGCACAAGCTTGTAGCCAGCTTCAATCATGTCGATGGTCTGCATCATTTTTGTTGAGAGGTTGTCCCAATTGGTTTTGAAGATGGCAGAGGTAGCGGAGGAAGATCTTGAGATCGGGGCTAGAGCGATGCGGCGAGAGATGGAGCGTGGCGAGGCATCAAGGCGGCTTTGGCACCCTAGAAATTTCCATGACTTGGGTCATGCGGTCGGCTGGACATGGGTGATGTGGGGATCTGCGAGAGCGGGTGCGGGGCCTTGGTCGGGTCAACGAGATGACCTCAAAATCTTTCAAAAACTTATGCACAGCCTCAGCAGGATAAGTATCAGAAGAGTCAGGATGACTCGCTGGAGGAGAGGATGGACCTGCTGAGGGAGAAGGATAGCTGGCAGCTTGGGTAGGGGAGGGTGGAGGATGGCTGGCGGAGGACAGGGATTGGCTGGAGGATGTTGGAGAATGGCTGGAGGAGGAAATGGTAATATAGCTGGTAGAGGGTGAAGGTTGGCTAGGGAAAATGCGAGGAATAGGGAATAGCCTTTCTATGTAGATGACATAGGAAAGGGGTGAATAAAAGGGAGGAGGAGAAAGAAAGGGGAAAGGCTAGGAGAAATGAAGAGAATGGGGATGAGAGGGTTAAAGCCTAGGAGAGTGGTGACTACATCAATGAAGTTGTAGACCACGGTGAAGAAGGATGGAAGGATAGCAGATAAGGGTGAAGGCGGGGGTTTAGGCGAGAGAGAGGAAGGGAGATGTCGATTTGGTGGGGAGAGGAAGGCCTAGGTCCTTGTGAATTGTAACCCATTGGTTGAAGATCATAAGATCTTGAACCGCGAGTTATGAGAAAAAGAGTTGGGACCGGGCGGGAGGAAGGGGTCATAGAATGCACCCCATTAAAGATAATTTCACTGCGGACATAGGGTGGCGGGAAATCTCTTGGGGTAGTCAAGGGAAGAAAGGTAGGGGTCAGAATCAGCAGGGTTGGGTTTAGGCCTGCTGTCTCTGAAGGACAGCAGATCCTGCACCTCAGGGTGTAGGTGGTTATATGGGTTGGTTTTGAGGCGTTTGGGGGTAGGCAGGTCAGAAGAGGGAGAGATAGAGCGTTTGGAGGATGGTGGTTGAGAGGTGGATTCGGGTGTTGTGGATGGTGCTTGGGTAGGAGAGGAAGATGTAGGTGAAGAGGTTGTATCGGCGGTCCTGAAAAGTGCACTTGGCACTCTTCTTATAGCGTTTGCCATGTTTGGACTTAGTAGGTGTGGAAGAGGCGAAGTAGGTGATGGAGAGGTGGTAGAGGGGCTGCGATGGAGGCAGCCGATGAAGGATCGGTGGGGTTGAAGCTATTGTTTGGGAAACGGCGGGGTAGAAATCGTTGGGATGGAGGAGCGGCGGATGTTACCTTGGGAAGACCAAAGGATTCATCGTAGGTGGAGGGTTTGTTTGGGTTTGGGTTTGGGTGGTTTGAGGATGTGGATGTGGTTTTAGGAGGAGATTTTGGTTTGGAGAGGTCGGTGGTTGGAAGGTTGAAGTGTCCTTCTCAACCTCTGCCTTGGTTCAGCGATTTGCGGGATTGTTTGAGTTTTGGAGTGAGAGAGGAAGAGTGTTTGGGCTTTTTGGATGGAGGCTCGGCGGGCTCATAGGGATCATGGTCCGGTCTGCTGAGGTCAAAGTGCTCGGCGGCTCGGCCCAATAGGTGTAGGCTCCTCCTCCTCGGCGGTAACCGGCGGCGGTGTAGGAGACCTTCCTCTTACCCTTGCGCTTGGGTAGAGGGCCACCGAAGCGTAGCGGCGGCGCGGCGGGCGGCGGCGGCAGCGGCGGCCGGCCGCGTTGGTTGTCCTTTTGGCCATATCATCCCGATAGCGGGTGATGTTGTTGGCCGTGAAGACGTAGGTGTTAGACACCTTGATGAGGTCGTCATTAACGACTAGCTCATCAATCTCCTCATAACGGGAGGATAACATTAATAACCCTTACGAAGGGCCTCTTCATGGAAGGGTGAGCTTGGACTTCGGCAACACTCGGGATAGCATTGAGAAGATGATCTTGGCCCGGTTGAGTTGCTTGCGAAGGACCACGGCTTTGGTCCACATCATCTTGGGAGGTGAAGATGTCCCTCGAGCCATTTTTGAATAAAATGCTCTTGTCGAGCGAGATGGGCGATATGATAGGGGTTCTCGGGAAGAGGTTCTGGACATCTCGGAAAACCTCTCGGTTGGGCGGACCCCTCATCATCTCCCAAGCAAGCGCCGATTGCATCGGTCAAGTCCGGTTTGCCTTCAACAGGCGGTCAAGGATTTCTCCAATATCCTTATAGGTCAACTTGATGTAGTGGCCTCGATGTAGCCCTTGATGTAGCTTAAGTTGGTGGCTCGGTGGCATTAGCTGGAGGAGGAGCGGGATCATCCTTGTGTAAAATTCCTCGGCTAGAGAATTCTTTGTAGTGGGTGTCGTTGAGTTGGAACAGGGAAGAAGTCCACATTCGGCCAAATCTTTGAGCGGGGCATCACCGGCGGATGTGCGATGATGGAATCTCGGTCGATTGTCATCCCGGGATGATAACTTGACTGGGAAGGATCCTTATTGGGAGCTCGGCGGCCTTTGCGGCCCTGGTTGGCTTAGCGAGGCGGAGGATGAAGAAGTGGCGGCGGCCTTTGAGGATTTAGACTTTCCCTACATAATCGGCGGATGTGAGAACACATATATAGAAATCGGTATTGCATAGAACAGCGATAAATATGTAATCGATATCGGCGAGATATTTATCAAAAACAAGTCTTGTTCGAGATCAAGACCCAAAACATAAACAATTTAAGACATAAGATAAGAACAGTTCATGAGCTGGGTTTCAAAATTACTGATTTTGTCATTCTTGAGCCAATAAATGGTATAAAACGAAAACATAGTATCAGGAAGCTCAAAACACATTTTCACCAAATAAGCATGATTCAAGCAACAATCGCAAGAGTTTACAATTCATCAATGGCGACAGGTTTGAAAAGCAAATTAGGTCAAAATAAAACCGTAAAATTTGATTTAAATGATTGAAAAGTGTAGAAATCCTTACCATTGATGATTGTAAGATTAAACTTGAAGATTTTAGAGATTTGAGAAGATTTGAGTAAGATTGCAGATTGGAAGTCGGAGGTTTTGAAAGTTTGAAAATGGCGGTTGTTGAGAACTGTGAAAGTCACTGTACAATTCACCTTTTATACCTCGACAGGTCAATAAATGGTAATTGATAAAATTTGAAATCCGCATTTATGACTTGCGAGTCTTTGTACGTATGGCGCACTTAAGTCTGCCTATTTTATCAAAGTCTGCCTATTTTATAGAAGGCCGATATGAATATAGATACTTACTCAAGGTTGTCTATGTACTCGGCGAGTTGCGATCGGGCGATCACGTAGGCGGTTTAATAACGGTTTATAAAATAACTTAAAGAATTTGCTAGAAAGGTTAAGGATTGAGGTCAAGCATACCAAGCTCTCCTCTTAAATATGCAAACCTGGTTGAATCAAGTGGTTTTGTGAAGATGTACGCTACGATTCTCGGTAGGCACATATTGCATGCTAATGTTACCTTTTTCAACATGGTCTTTAAGAAAGTGATATCTCACATCAATGTGCTTTGTTTTGGAGTGCATGAGGATTTTGAGAGCGAGATTGCGATGTGTTGTCGCACATTATAGGACAATCAGTTTTGATCTCATAGTCAACTAGTTCTTTGTTTGATCCACAGCAATTGTGAGCAGCGGCTACCGCGGCTATGTATTACGCTTCGGTTGTTGAAGTTGAAACAGAGGTTTGCTTCTTGGCCCATGAGACAAGTCTATTTCCTAAGAATTGACATGTCCCACTTGTGCTTTTCTGTCAACTTTACATGCGGCAAAATCGGCATCGAATAGCCTATAAGATTAAAAGATGAATCTCTAGGATACCGATTCCCAAATTGGGAGTATCTATCGGATATCGATGATTCTTTTATTGCTTGTAGGTGAGACTCCTTTGGATCGGCTTGAAATCTAGCACAAACACAAACGGCAAACATGATATCGGGCCTACTAGCGGTTAAGTATAAAAGTGAACCAATCATGCCTCGTAGAGAGTCATGTCCACTTTCTTGCCCTTCTCAT
This sequence comes from Platycodon grandiflorus, assembly GCA_016624345.1. NCBI lineage: Eukaryota > Viridiplantae > Streptophyta > Magnoliopsida > Asterales > Campanulaceae > Platycodon > Platycodon grandiflorus. The sequence continues at coordinate 27,824,871 of CM028363.1, forward strand.
CTTTGTCAAGATGGCGGTTAGTAGCCATAGGAGTCTTGAAGGCTGTTTGCATTCTCAAGACCAAATTTCTTGATAACATCCTTTGCATATTTGGCTTGATTGATGAAGATACCATTTGAACTTTGTTGAATTTGAAGACCAAGGAAAAAGTTGAGCTCTCCCATCATGCTCATCTCAAATTTACTCTGCATAAGCTTTTCAAACCTTTTGCAAAGATTTTCATTAGTAGAACCAAAGATAATATCATCAACATAAATTTGAACAAGTAAGGAATGACCTTTATGTTTCATAATGAAAAGAGTAGTGTCAATTTGACCTCTTACAAAGCCTTGAGATATCAAGAACTTTGAAAGGGTCTCATACCGAGCTCTTGGAGCTTGTTTGAGTCCATAAAGGGCTTTCCTCGGCTTGTAGACATCTTCTCTTCTTGAGCAATCAATGAATCCAGGAGGTTGCTCTACATAGACTTCTTCTTGAAGTTCTCCATTCAGAAAAGCACTCTTTACATCCATTTGATAAACTTTGAAGTCTTTGTAAGAGGCATAGGCCAAGAATAATCGATAGCCTCTAATCTTGCAACGGAGCAAATGTCTCATCATAGTCAATACCCTCCTCCTGTCTATATCCTTGGGCTACCGTCTTGCCTTGTTTCTTGTAATATTGCCGTTTTCATCCATTTTGTTTCGAAAACCCACTTTGTGCCAATAACGCTTGTCCTTTAGGCCTAGGGACCGGTGACCGGACTTGGCATCTGTCAAATTGGTTTAGCTCTTCTTGCATAGCTTCCACCCGACTTGGATCTTCGAGCTTCATCAATCTTTTGGGTTCAATGTTAGATACAAATGCGGTAGAATACATGCATTCATTCCTTGAAGCTTGTCTAGTTTGAACACCGGCATTAAGATCTCCAATGATTTGAGTGATAGGATGATCTTTTACTTCCCTAACTTGCAGGTTGAACTTGTCCTATTGCATCGGCGAGTTGGATTCTTGAGAAGTAGAAGTGGTGAAGCTTGGTTTTCTAAAGGGTAGGTTAATTCCAAGGTAGGTTGTATGACTTACGGTGTGGAAGGCAAAGTGGATTCGGGGTTTCGAGTGTTCATTTGTTGGTTCGTTTGAGGATTCTAACAGGTTGACTCTTGGAAGATCTTGTGAAGAAGGAGGATCGCGGATCGGGACTTGGGTTTACTGCACTGTCTCATATTCATCGAATCATTAGTAACCTTAGGAGCCAAATGTGGCCCAATGAAATCAAATTCATCAAAAGAAACATGTACAGATTCAACAACTCTAAGTGAAGTTTTATTGTAAACTCGTATGCTTTTGAAAACTTGGCATATCCCGAAAAATTCCTTCATCACTTTTGGATTCAAATTTACCTCTATGTTCTCTACCATTGTAAAGAACATAGCATTTACAACCAAATATTTTAAAGAATCCAATGTTGGGAGCTCGCCTCTCCATATTTCATATGGAGTTTTGTTATGAAATTTGTTTATGATGGACTGTTTTGTGTGAAGCGGCGGTGTTCACGGCTTACGCCCGAAATACATAGGCGGTTTGGCTTCGGCAATCATTGTCTTTCTGCTTCAATGAGAGTTCTGTTCTTCCTTTCAGCAACTCCATTTTGTTGAGGTGTGCCAAGCTAGAGAAATTGTGACCAATTCCATGGTCATCACAATATTTGGCAACACCATTGTTCTTGAACTCTGTTCCATTGTACGATCGACATCGAGATATCATCCGGCCGAGTGCGTAGTCTTCGAAGAGTTCGGTAATGATGTCATATGCTTCATCTTTGGAGGACATCATCTCTACCCAAGTAAATCTTGAGTAATCATCAACTACCACAAGAGTATACTTGCCACCAAGACTTGTAGTAGTTACGGGTCCAAACAAATCCATGTGCAAGAGTGTAGAGGTGCAGTTGTTGATAGGCAAGGCTTGCTTTTGAAAGAAGATTTGTGTAGTTTGCCTAGTTGACATGCTCTGCGAGACGTGTGATTCGGTGATATTTTAGGCAAACCAACAACTAGATTGTCTTTTGATAGCTTCTCCAGGTATTTGAAATTGAGATGACTAAGCCTTTTATGCCACAACCAGTGTTGTCGGTTGATGACCTAGCAACCAAGCATAGATTTGATTTTCTTCCAACGGCATTTAGGTCAACGGCATAGACATTCCCTTTTCGAACCTGTCGGGATAGTTGAACATGTCTCATTGTCCTTTATGAGACATTGACTTGAGGAAAAGCGACGAGTTAGACCTTTATCACGGAATTGTGATATGCTCGCGGTGTGCTTTAAACCTTCAACTAGAGAGACTTTGTTGATAGAGAGATTGCCTCGATTATACTTCCATAACCAATGGTCTTCCCTTTTGAGTTGTCTCCAAATATGGTGAGGACCCTTTGCTTCAACAATGCTTGAGAGAAGATTTGGATCACCGGTCATATGCTTTGAGCATCCTTGTCTAGATACCATAGATCTTTCTCTTCTTCATTGTGACCATAAAGCATTCTGAAATATAGACATTTAAGAATATGGTCCCCTTTTATTTTTGGGTCCTCAAGGTTAGCAACCTTTTGGGATCCACACTGTTTAACCTTTGGAGGAGTAAATCCTCTAGATTTAGGTGTGAATCTCGAAGGCATTCATGAATCTCATGACCATGGCATTTGCGAAAGAGCATTTGTGAAATCCTTCAACATGAGTAATGATTTCTTTTGAGGCTTCTTATTATCGGCGGTCTTTGGAATGACCTTTCTGGCGATAATTGGCCTATAGGACTTAGGCGATAATGCCTTTTCTTGTTGATGTTAGGTTTACCATAGGTAGACCTCTTATCAAAAGATTTTGTATTTGAGCACATGTCCTTTAAGCTTTTTATCGGCGAATTCACTTCTTTTACCCTTTTATAGGCGGTGTTGGGATCGCGTCTTGCCTTTGACAAATTTAATAGGTTTGAGTGAGAATTCCTAGACTTGCTATTAGTCATCCTGTTTTCTTAGGGTGACTAATGGCGGTTTTAGTTGCTCGAGACTCACTATTAGCGAGTCATTCTTTGCGGTGCTTTCTTTTGGACTTGTCTTTTGTGTTCTTGGGATAAACAAAAGGAACTTTGTTAAAGCCAAGTCCTTGCCTTTTGGGAGGCTGCTGGTCATAAGAAACTTCTACGACCAATTCTTCGGCAATCACTTGAGATGTCTCATCCTTTTGAGAACTAGAAGAACTACCTACTTTGAACTCACTTTGGAAACCAATACCGGTTTGTCATCTAAAGTTTTCGGTTTGAGAGAATGGTATCAAAGTTTCCTTTAGAGTTATTCCAAGTATTGACAACCTTTTGAAGGTCATCTTTCTCGAATTTATCTTCTTGATGTGTTCAAGTAGGAAGTCCACTTTTCGATCAAAGCTTTGTTCTCTTTTTGCAATTTGATACTTTCACTTTGTCTATCAAGATCTTTGATCTTAGACATCAAGGTTGATTTCTCGAGACGACTAGTTCATGCTTCTTGGCTAATTTCACATAGGCGGCTTTGAATTTTGAAAATTCTTCCGGCATGTCTTTGTTTGCTTTGATGAGCTCTCCCTTTGAAGGTTCATTAAGCTCATCATCATCATCACTGTCATCTTGTTGAAATGGTAGTGACCTCGAATCATGTGGTGACTCCTGGCCATAAGGCATATGTTGGCTTCTTCGGCAAAGTCACAAGAGTCATCCTCATCGGTGTCGGTGTCACACCATGTAGGCGGTGCTTTCATCAATGTCTTCACCACCATCCCTTTTTGTTTTTGAAATTTAGTTTCGGGACGTTTCTTATAAAATTCATATTTTGGCTTTGGACATTTAGAGGCAAAATGGCCTGGTTTCCTACAGTTAAAACAAACTAGCTCATTATCCTTTTGATGGTCTTGATTTATAAGGAGCGAGAATTTTTGGTTGGCGGTTGTTTTATAAGGAACGGCTTTGTGAGAAGCGCCTATGTGATGATGGTTTATTAAACCTTTTGAAACGTTGATATTTCTTTACAAACATAGCAAAGGCTTCGTCGAAAGAATATCATCATCTTCTTGGATGTAGAAGGTGTTTCATCGGGTTTTGAACAGGAAGGTTCGGTAGACATGGTGGTAAGGACAAGTTTTTAAAACTCTTTTCCATTTCTTGAGCTTGTTGGATCTCAAGCTCATAAAGCGAAAGACTAGCATAAAGGTTTCTAAGAGTCAATTTGTTTAAATCTTTTGACTCTTTCATGGCGATGATTTTAACATGCCATAAAGCGCCTAGTGCATTTAGAAATCTCATGTTTATTTCTTTCTTTTCATACTTCTTTCCTAAGGAATAGCAAGAGTTGACTACCTCATAGAATCTGTCATAGGCACTTCGCAGAGACTCTTTGGGATCCTTTTGAAGGAGTCAAACTTACGGATGCGGGTATATAATTTGTTGTTCTTTGTCTCACCATCACCTTCAAGATATTCAAGGATGGCTTCCCACATCTCCTTTCTTTGTGTCCAGGTTGATAATCTGGCGATAAGTGCTTATATCAACACGGTGGTAATGATGTTGATGGCCTTTCCATCGAGCATCATTCTTTCGTCTTCATCATCCCACTCTTCTTCGGCTTTGGTACTTCGGTGCGCGGTTGGATCTACCGCGGCCGGTGTATTAGGCTTCATTGGAATTACGGGTCCATCGTGACACATTTCCACAAACGTTTATCAATTGAATTCATATGTCTTTTGACTTTATCTTTCCAGATGTCAAAGTGAACTTCATCCAAGACAGGACAATGGTTCACGTTTGAAGTTTCCAACATTTGGTGAGCAGCCATGATCTTTAATCTCTCAAGAGGTTAATCTCGGAAAAACAAGTTTTCAAAGAGTTAAGCTCGATACCAATTGTTAGGTCCAAGGTTGCTCTATATAGGCTAGAAGGGGGTTGAATAGCCTATGTCCAATTTTTGAAATTGATTCAAAAATCTTACTTCACTAGGGTTTTAAAAATTTTGCGGGCGGAAGTCTTGTGAAGCACGGGACAAGTTGAGAATGGCGATCTTCACGGGTCAAGATCGGCGGTTCTTAACTTGGAAATCGGAAATTTAAAGCAACACAATCAATTCACAATCACACACAAATAGACAGAATATTTAATATGGTTCACACTTATAAATAAGTGCTACGTCCACAACCAAAGTGGTCAACTTTGGATTTGAAAATCGTGTACTAAGTTTTTCCACTAGATATTTTACAAACTAAATCTCTAATGGATTGTGTACAAAAATTTTGTTGACCAAGTGTTTGTGTGGGAGAATTGATATCAATAAGATACAATTCTCGTGAGCTATGAAAAGCTAGGTGTTGCAATCAATGAAGAGCTTTTAATGGACTAGACGTCTAAGTATGAAGCTCTTCAATGAATGTATACAAATAGGACGTTTAAGCCTTTAAGAACTTGAAGACTATGGAGATTCGGTAGTTGGAGTAGTTGAAGAGTGTTGAATGCAGCAATGAAGTCTCCTTTTATATGCGGGAGGAAGCTTGGAGCCGTTGGTGATTTTCAAATTTGAATTTAAGAGCAATTAATGCTCTAATCTGGTTGTTGACTCGATAGGTTGTCACGCAACTTGCGTGTCTCCGACACTTTGCTAAAAATAGGCGGTCTGCGCTTGCGGGAGGAATGTCCTTTTCGAGTGTATGCCAAGAATGGAAACCTTCATTGAATGTGATTTGCAGGTTAACGTTGCATCGAAGTCAATGAAGTCTTCAAATTAGGACATGTCTTAGGCAGATCTCTATCGGACGTTCTTAAGGTTCTTCAACATTGCTGATGAAGCTTGGCCGATATGAGCTTGTCCGATATTCAAAGAAAGCTGCGATGCATTGTTTGCCTATTGTGCGAGGGCGTCCGATGTCCTATAGGCTATCTTCTTCAAGACTTATACAATTAGCAACCCTAAGCTATTCAAGCTATGCCTAAGTACAAGTTGCCACACTAACGACACGCAGCCCATTAGTCACCTTGTCTTAGACTTAGGTTATGGATTCAAGCAAATCTAGGCTAAAATACAATCTGTTCATCCAAACAGTCTGTGGTAATTTGGCCATAGCATTGTGTACAAAACTCGTATTTACAAACCGTTTGATTCTGTATAAACTAGACTCAAAGAGCTTTCCAACGACACCTTATTCGCAATTTTTGGACTTGTAGATCATCCTAGGCACGTCTTTGAAGTTGACTGAAAATTAGGCCCAAAAGGCCCAATGACCTACGCCCTAGCGCGCCAATGCGCGACCGTACGGACAGTTTTATGTAATTTTTTGGTATTGTTGACATGTTTGGGTTTTTATGACTTTGACTCAACCTAGAACGTGCCAAAGACTTGTTAACCAACTTGATTAGCCTCTTTAGACCATAGAGTGACTTTAACTTACTCCCATTTTTATCTCTTTCCATCCATGGAAGCTTAGAGAGTGTGTGTAGGAGATTAAGGTGAGATTAGTGTGTGCAAGTCATTTCTTCACCATCCAACCATCAAATCTTTAATCCAAGCATACCATTTTGAAGGTCTTGACTAGAGGATCACTCTCCACCAATTGCATGTTGGTTTTCTTGGGTTTTTTTGGTGTGAATTCATCAAGAAGTAACTAACTATAATGTTTTGTATGTTTATGAGTTTAATTGGAATAATAAAGCATATAGGATGTGTAATTGTTCATCTTTGTGTAATTTTTTGAAAGAAATGAGTAATTGACCATTCCAAATGATATTATGTTAGTTGATAATCAATGGCTATGTGTAAAGGTTGTCATGAGACTTGGTGAAGTGTTGGTAACATGTTAGAAAGTGAAACACGAATTTCAAGTTAGTTGCAGTCCCAGTTTTGGACTATTTTCGTGAAAATTCTGGTAATAATCTACTATTGGGAATTTGCTGAATTTTAGATATGTTGTTCTAATGTATGTTAGTTAGTTCTCTGTAAATTTTTATAAATTTTAGAGGTCGGGAAGTACCTCGTTTAGGTTGTGCTTTATCGCTGCGCCGAGTAAACTGTTGCTGGAAATTCTGGGTATTAGATCTAATTTTAAATGGCTGATTCTTTATGGATATAAGTCCAAATGAAGTGATTTAAAGTGGTGAATTATAGTTCGGATGTCTAGTTTCTAAATATGAAATATTGTAATATTTATATTTCTATAGAATATTTAGAAAATTTAACGGTATGGTTGCGCAGTGCGGGAGAAATCATGTTGTGTTAATGGACTTTGTATTTCAGCAACTCGTAGAGATTTTGTCATTAGTTTACTTGCGATGAATTTGTGAGGTTGTTATGGGTAGTATATACACTGAATAATGGTGTTGAGGATAGAATGGTTACTTAGGGATGATACTACGGTTCATCCTGATGTTTCAAATATTGGTAACAATTATAACAGAGTCCATAGAATATAACGAAAAATACCGAACCTTATGTGAATTAAACACTAGTCTTGATTGACTCTGGCGGAGTTGAATAGTATGTGACTTGTAATAAGTCGCGATATACATCGTACACAATGAAAATGATATGTGATAGATTACGATATACATGAGTTGGAGTGTATTGCGTGATTATAGGATGCTGTCAAAAGATCCTAAGTTGAGTATTATGGTTATGTATTATTTATTGGTTGTAAGTACGTGTAGACTTACGTTTGTTATGATTGTGAAGTCTAGCATTAGCGGACTTAGATAATTTAGTTGAGTTGTACAACAGACCTACTTTGCCTATTGCATTGTTTTGGTTATATGTTCAGTGATTACGGATATTGTGTGATTGTTCTAGTATGTGATAGGACAATTATCATACTTTGATGATTGATTGTGTGTTTAATGTTTACTAGCACACCTTATTAATTTGTTGTTATAGGCTTATTGTGACCTACTTGAAACATTCATATTGTTATTGAATGTTGTTATTGTGGTATACTCCCTACTTTGGAGTATGACCGTTTGTTTTAAATGACAAGTAAATATTCTACTTGTGCATTTAGTTTAAGTCCATGGCATGTTTGTAAGGGAGGAGTGTATTGACGCTCAATTATTACAAAAGCAGGGGCTACGTAATAGTCGAAGGCCAAAACATCGGGCTCTCGCCCCTATCGTTGGCTGCGGTAGAGGAATAGCGCCAAGTGTTTGTAGGCAATAACCGCAACGTTGGTAAGCTATTATACACTGGTGACTTTTCCGGGTTATAGGGACCGGTGGCACCGATTTATTGTGAATTTCAAATAAAATGGTTCACAGGTTCTTTGTTTTAACTCTTGGTTTTATTATGGTTCGAGCTCGTCAACAACGGCTTCGAATTCTTGATTTGGTTTATTGATCGAGCACATCAACAACGGCTTCGATATTTGGTATTATACTGGTTGGTTGGTTGGAACTATTGGTATTATACTTGATTTTGAATCCCAGCTTGAAACTCTTGTCAACCTCCCAGTGTTAGTCCTCCTCCAATTCAAGGCTAGGTTTCTGAAAGGTTGGGATATGGGTAAGAGTTAGGTTCTGAAAGTGTTTCTGGGTACAACACAATTTCATGTTCCTCTTTTCCTTTTGACACGACTCATCCTATGATGGTTGGACAAGTGACAGTGCTTTGTTTTGACTTATAGATCGTTCCTGGAACAATGGATTCTCTTGTCAGAATATAGGACCTTCGTATTCCACCTGTTTTTCGACTCCCTAAGATTGGACAGATCTCAGGCGAAGGGCCTATATCCTCTTAAGGATTCACCACCCGAATTGTCTAGGCATATGTCATGAACTCCTTTGTTAATCCTGTGCATGAGGACTTTTGTTTGTCGACCCTTTTAATCACAATGATTCTCTTTTTGGGAGAATATGACTCTTTTTTTATTTTCTTGGGTGTTTATTTTTCAGCATCTTTTCTTTTTTGCTGTGATTAAACAGACTCTTTTGTCGGTCGACGACTCTTTTGATTAAATTTCTTTTTGTCTTTACGCACAAGATTGACAAAGTATGTTTGTGACAATAAGAACCAACCGGTCTTTGAAGTGTCCTAGAAATCTATATGAATTACGCGTGGCTATGTAGGGTTAGAATGACTTACTTCCCGGGGGACGATCAGTAATCGCGCGGAAAGGGATAGTGTCGACTGAAGGAATACTGGGCGCATGACTTACCCAATTTTACTTCAACGTGGCTATACCAGGGTTTGAAGCTTGGTAACAGTTCGGAATAAATGAGTGCACGTGCGTGCGCAGCATCTAAGAGACTCTTTTTACAATTATATGTAAATGAAAGGTGAGGCAGATATGTACAAAATAAGAGGAAAATATGTCTATTTTTTTTTTCTGATTCATGTGATGTGGGTTGTGTTTTATTAGCAGTTGAAAACAGGAGGAAAGGAAACACATCCACAGGTCGAGGGTTTAAAGCCTCGAGGAAAGAAAAGAAAAGAAATGGAAAAAATGGAAATTCTATCCTATTTCTAATTATTACATTTGTGTCTTATTTTCCAAAATGAAAAAGACATAAATGAATGTACAATCGAATAATGGGCATTGGGCCGAATAAGTGTACAAATAAAAAAACGAATTTGCACTTGCAGGGGTGAGAGTAGTATATACTATACAAATAATATTTTAGCATGTTATACACAAACCAAACAAATTTGTGATAATTAAATATATGAGCATGCAATTATGTATAAAAAAAATGAGTCTAACTCTCTTTTTTATTTATTTAAAAACAAACATCCCCAGTAGAGTCGCCACTGTGAGTGCCTCGATCCGCAGATCGTCCCTAGGCCTTTTCGCTCTTGTCTTGTGGTTTTCCTCTATTTGATTTTATGATTTGATAAACATGCAAAACGTGTTTATCTTTGAAAAACAGAGTCGCCACTCTCGTTTATAAAGTAAACGGGAGAAAAACTTTTAGATTATGGGTTTGGGGGCCAAGTTACGATTTGGGAAGGTTTTACGCACCCAATTCGCCCTTTCGGTCTCTACACGTTTGCATGTTCGTATTTAAGTATCACAAGTTTGTTTATTTACAAAATATGTATTTTGCATGTATTTACAATGTATTGAAATAATTTACATATACATTTATTACATTTATTTACATATCTAAACTAATGATCGGAAGGGTTACCTTCTGTCGTTTTACAGAAATCGGGCCACATTCTAGGCCGTTGTATTATACCGGATTAAGCTAGCTCGTAGCCTGACCGTTGTGCTTCCACTGCTACCAATCGAGGAAAGGAAGACTTACGTTTTGTGTGTATTGAGATAGAGTCAATACTCTTTTCTCTTTTCTTTCTCTCTTTTCTTCCTCAAAAAGAGGCTTGATAGAGAGAGAGAGAGAGAGAGAGAGAGAGAGAGAGAGATATTGTGTGTGTATGTTCAGTGTGTTGGTTCTCAGGGAGAGAATTTCTCATGTTGTTGAGGGAGAGTTGGGAGCTCTATTTATAGGAGAAGCTTGGGAGATGAAACTCTCGGGGCCAAGCAAGGAGGAAGGTTCCTCCAGCCTTTAAAGTCTTCAGCAGCCGGCGGCTTGACTTCTGAGGCAATTGCAGGTTTGGTGCGCGGCGCACCTGGCATGGTGTTCGCGCACCAAACCCTGTTTGGGTGTATCAGCACACCAGAAATATCTTTAGCTCACCAAACCCTATTTTTGGCTTTTTCTAGGCTTTGTGACTTGCACTTTGGCCCTTATAAGATGTGTATCTTTAGTCTAGACCCTTGATGTTGATCTAACAGAAGGATGTTTGTGTGTTGGACGTCGTTAGTCCTATTGTATCTTCGAGTTTGACCCTTGATGTTGATCTAACAACCGAAGTTGTTGTATTTGTTGGACGTTGATAGTCCGTTGTGTATGTTGTTTCCTGAGATAATCATAGAAACATGAGTTAGTCCATTTTGTAAATAAATAGTTATTTATTGGATAATTCATATAATGTAGGTGTGCGAATTCTGGGTGTCTACAACTGCCGTTTGAATTGGCTGAATTTGGCTACCTAAGACTCACGTGACCAGCTGTAGGTATTATTTTTACCATAATGTTCAAAATAAAGATAAGAAATTACTTTTTCTTAAATTACACATTCTGTTTAGGCACTATTGTTTAAAATTGACACAATTTGTCCACCTAAGACTCACGTGACCAACCATACGTATTATTTTTATCATAATATTTAAAATAAATATATGAAATTATGTTTCTGACCATTTTTAGGTACACAAAGGGTCTTAGAGCAATAAGGGTGAAATAGTTAATTGAAACACCAAAAGGGCACTATGGTTAAAAATAATACCATAAAGATGATCATATGAGTCTCAGGTGGACATTTTACGTACGTCAACTCAAATGACAGTACTTAAACAAAAGCTGCAATTAAAAAAAGGGTAAATTACACATAATGCCCCTTAACTATGGGTTAGGTTTGAATTGCCCCGTCAACTACCAATTGAAGCAATGCGCCCCCTCAACTATAACATTTTCATAAATTGCACCTTCTATTTGGGCACAATCGTTTAAATTGATAAAATTTGCCCACCTAAGACTCACGTGACCATCTATACCTATTATTTTTACCATAATATTCATAATAAAGATAAACAGTTATTTTTTTACCATCTTTATGTATAAAGAGGGTTTTGGAACAATAAGGGTAAAATAGTCAATTCAAACACCAAAAGGTCACTATGGTAAAAAATTATCTAAAGATGGTCACGTGATTCACATGTGAGCATTTACGTCAAGTCAAATGACAATTCCTAAACAAAAGCTTTGATTAAAGAAAATGCTATAGTTGAGGGGGCACATTGCTTCAATTGATAGTTGAGGGGGTCATTCAAACTCAACTCATAGTTGAGGGGGGTAATATGTAATTTACCATTAAGAAAAATGCTATAGTTGAGGGGGCACATTACTTCAATTGTTAGGTGAGGGGGGCAATTCAAACCCAACCCATAGTTGAGGGAGGTTATTATATATATATATATATATATTTGAATTGTGGGAGAAAAACCCAGCGTGACGGAATTTCCAATGTGGTTATTGAAAGACAGGCAAAAGGAACATAATTTGTGCTTCTCCTGCACTTTAATCTTTATACCCAATCAGCCATCACTCTCCTCATCTCAAATTTAAAAGTTCTTCAAATGGCTAGTCTTCTTCACTTTTGTACGCTTCTCTTTGTCCCTCTCTCTCTCTCTCTCTCTCTATATATATATATATATATATATATATATATATACACACACACACACACACACATATATGCTTTGATTATCTCTGTGTTCATCGATAGACGAATTATTCCACTGATTGGCTAGTTCCTGCTAACTCTTAAGTACTGCTTCCGTTTGTGTTCCATGCTTCCAGTATTTTTTCAATTTTGAAGCTTCCAATTTGGTATATAATTATCCATTTATGAGTATATGATTAGTTTGGTATATGCATAATTAATCATTTTACTGGAATTAGTTGGTTTTGGATTGACATAATTGGTTCATCCGTTCATATGTTTTTGTTGTTCGTTATGCTGGTTTTATTGCTTTGTTTTAGTATGTAAAAATGAAAATAAAGACTATAATCAATTCCTGGGCGGGGGTGGAATTTGTTTTCTAAGTTGAAATGGTCCTTTTCTGTTAGATTAGAACACACCCGATATGGAGACAACTGCAAATGCACAATTTTGTTCGAATTGGTATAATCGATTCAATGATTGAGCTGTGTTTCGGTTTTAATGGTTATTGCCCTTTTTATCATCATTATCGTCACCCTTATCGTTGTTCTTGTTGTCGTCAACATTGGCATAATGATCACAACCATCATGATATTGAATATAGCCTATATTTTTGTGAAACTATGCATGGGCGAGTATTCGGTCATCTCTACCCTATTGCTACCAGTGATAAGGGATTACTTCGTGTTTTTGTTCTCAACAACTGACCCAGCATAAAAAAGTGATTCATTTTTTGCCAGGAAAGTTAGATAGCTGTTGTTTCACTTAATTGTACTTGTTTGTTTTACTTTTGTAATGATGCTACAAGATAACTTATCACAATCTATTGTTAGGTGCTTTAAGATGGATGGGAACCGGGCACTGGGGAGTAGGTCATCTCAAAATATTCTGTCTAACTATAAGCTTGGGAAGACCCTTGGTATTGGGGCATTTGGTAAAGTGAAACTTGCAATCCATACGCTGACAGGGCTCAAGGTTGCCATAAAGATCCTTGATCGTCAATCAATTCATGATTCAACAGAAAAAGGTATGTTGTGCAACTGGATAGAACTGGTTTTTATGGCAATTGTTTCATTTCTGTTTCTCTTGTTGTACGACGGAATACTTGTACATTTATTTATATACGGCAGGTAACAAATATTCAAGCTCAAGTTATAACTCAACGAACTGTGAAGCTATAATAAGACTGTTTAAGCATTATTATTCTTGCAAGCTTTCTAGTGTCAGATAGGTGATTGATTTCCTTCTCGATTCCCCCGAGGAAGCTTTGCTCTCTCTTCCGACACCCAGGGAGGGAAGTCTGGCTTCTTCTTTTCTTCTCTATCCTAACTCTAATTTCCTACTGATGTTGCATCACCACTCTGTTATGGACAAACCACCCTCCTAGGCAACTAAAAGCCATGACACTCCCTTGTTTGGCTTGTCTTTACAGAAGAAATCTCCCAAACCATTTGCTAATCAAGACAAAACTAAAAAAAGCAGTAATCTCTCATTCCAAAACCCTCTTCATGAGAAGGGTGATGTACCTCTTAAGTCTTACCAGTTCTTCTGGTGATAGTTGAGTCCTCCCTGAATTTTCCATTGGAAGTCTCGTTAAATTTTTTCTCCTTCTTTAAGGCACCCAATTAAGGAGATATAAGTGGTGGGACTCAAATAAACACTCTTGACTAATAATTTTTTAAAGTCCATCCAGCATGCCTCCTCTTGTAACGTAAACCTAGCTGGCCAGCCAGGTTGTGGAGATATGCCAATGTACCCACTGGAGTGGTTTTACTTTTGAAACATTAATTACAAGGCCTGAACACTCATTGAAAAGAAAAGATGAATTGTAAAATATCTTAGAAGGTCATGCGCTGCTCCATAGAAATTTATGGAATCGTTGGCAGAATGGAATAGTTAGGTAATCTCCTCAGTATTTCCAAACCACCTGCTGCAAACCCTTGAATATAGTTCATGGATGCTGCTTGATCCATGAGACAGTGGAAGGCTTGCCTCGTTGCAAGGATTAAAGTTTTTCTAGTGGGTATTGTGGTCGATCTTAATGGCCTTGTTAGCCTGCTTGACTGCAAAATTACATCTGACATCGAACCATCAGAAATCCAAGTATGATTATGCCGCCTCTTTTTGACCTCATGGCCTAGCTCTAGTATCTTCTTATTTTGCTGAGTATGACATTGGATGAAACTAATTGCTAGGTGATATGTATTGTGCCATCCTCTTCTACTATCTGAATTATACTGGTCGTGTTTTGTTTGCTGGCGAGAAAAACCTGGAGTAGTTTACCATACAATTTATCTATGGAATAGTAAGATAACCCACTTTTTCCCCAAGCTTCGGTTTGATTGAATTTGTCCCAACCTGAATTTTTAGCCAGATTACCAAGAAAGCCGCAAGTGTTTGCCCCTTTCTTCTGCACTTCAGAAGAATAAGTTTCTGCAGACTTTCTCCAATCATGCCAATTATGTCCCGTTTGATATGGAACCAGTCATTTTGATGTCAAATATGTCATTTTACCTTCAACATTACATTTTTATTTTTTAAAAATCTACTGAAAATAAAAATAATTACTTAAATGAATATAGGGCTTGTTTGATTTAACTGAAGTGAAGTTTATAGCTGATGGCTTATGACTTATAGCAGATGACCAATGACTTATGACTAATGGTTTCTCATGCTGTTTGATTCTTGATGTTCGGAAGCAACTTATGAATGATAGTAGAGTCTGATTAAGAACCAAAATGACCAAAATACCCCGATCAAAGAAATTTACTTATCATATTATTGATGAGTAAATTATATTGTAATTTACTTTCTCAAATTGTGTTAACTCAATATTATTTCAATTTAAAAAGATACATCACTAAAACATGTTATTAACATTCAAAGAAAAGAAGGAGAAATCCAAAAGTTATACTCTCTCCGTCCCAAAATGAGTGCCCATTTTCAAAAATCTTTTTTGTTCTAAATGAGTGTCCATTTTTGCATAAGTTTACTAATTTCACCTTTGACGCATATTATGTCCTAATAATTCAAATCAAACACTCTAAAAACAACTTATTGTAAGCTGTAAGTCAGAAACTCCAACCAAAACGCCAAATCAAACAGATCCATAATGACTACTGAAAACTGAGGATTTCAAGCTGACAAGACAAATCATTTAAAATTTGATCATATAAACACTAACCAATCAACATTGGATATAGAACATCTTGCGATTGATTGGTGTAACTGAATTCAAGTGACTGGAAAATTAATGGAAGAGGTATAGATTTAATGAACAGACCATAAGGATTTTAAGTCAGGTGCCTGCATGCTGCTATGCAATGTAAAAAGGTTCTTTGAAGCTTTAATTAATTAGTATTAGAGATGACACAATTCGGAAAAGCTTCTCACGTACTTTAGATCTTGGTGTCTATGGATCAGATGTGGGAGGATGAAGGAGAAGGGACGGTCTTGGTGATGACAGTGGGTGGTGGAGGTAGATCATGTGACGTGGTGGCTACTCTGCTAGAGTTGGAGATGGTGAGCGGTGTTGGTGGCTGTGGAAGGGAAGGGTGGACAGGAGCTCCATAATCATGAAATAGAAGGGTAGAATAAGGAGAGACCTTGAGCTCACCTCGTATTTCAAGCTATTTGGTTAAAAAAGATTTTATTCTATCGGGGTAACTGTGACACTTGGTCACTCGTTAT
Source organism: Platycodon grandiflorus (assembly GCA_016624345.1). Taxonomy (NCBI): domain Eukaryota; kingdom Viridiplantae; phylum Streptophyta; class Magnoliopsida; order Asterales; family Campanulaceae; genus Platycodon; species Platycodon grandiflorus. The sequence continues at coordinate 27,840,814 of CM028363.1, forward strand.
CTTTGAAACTCCTATTGTAGGTTCTGCTTTAGAAGCATTAATTGTGCATACGACCAAGATACTAATTTTGATAAAACAGGATGAAATTGCTTGTTGACATAATCAGTTATAACAAATTGTGATCTTACTAGACATGTTGCATTTTCGAATCCTAATACACTCGCATTAAGTGGATTATTCAGGAATTTTTGTCCAATTGAGGTCTAACTACCTACTATAAGTATAGATTTTTTTTGTTACCATATTTCTGTTAAAATGTTCTTCGAGCTTTCTTTCTTCAGTGCCTTCATAATTTAAGTGGAAGTATTTCACATCCTTAATCCTTTGTCTTTTTGTTATTTAGTGAGACGAGAAATCAATATACTGAGGCTACTTTGGCATCCTCATATTGTTCGGCTTTATGAGGTTATAGAGACTCGGTTGGCCATATATGTTGTCATGGAGTATATGAATTCAGGTGAACTATTTGATTATATTACTGAGCACGGTAGGCTTGAGGAGGATGAGGCTCGCCACTTCTTTCAGCAGGTATTTATGAAAGTAATTGTGGAAACTCTTTTCTTTTTAGTTGCTAGAATGCGTCAAGTTGGTTTTATCTTAATCTTAAATTTTCTTATTACTTATGCATTTTAAGTTTTAACGTTACTTTTTACATGGTTATAGCCTCAGTTAGTGATAGTCTAGGGGAGAGAAGTTTTTATAAAATATATATTGGATAATGGTTCCTTTTAAATCTTGTGATTTGACCGTAGTCTATCATGACAAAGCAAATTTTAAATCTATGAAACTGTTAAAAATGCATTGCCACTAGTTAAGGTAAATGCATGGTTTGGCTTTTAGTTGTTCCTTGCTGAGAAGTATAGAGCTACAAGAAGAGTGCTAAGTAGCTGAACTGAAATGCACCTTCAACAGATCATAAGAAGTTATCACATTATGATATTCATATTGGGAAAACCAAACTGAGTTTTTATTTTCTCCTAGATATTTAAAAAGCAGATGGAATGTGCAATTTGAGAAAACAAAAGAGAAGAAAGACTGCTTCCTATTTTTCTTTTTTCTTTTAAGAGGTCATAGTGCTGCCAAATTGCCAACTGTTTGTTAAGACCATAATATATGGGCTTTGAAAGTTGGCAATAGAGTAGTTGATGCGTCCCACATCGGTTTTAGGGTGAAGTTAGGTCCTCGTCCTTATCATTTGGTATTGTCTGTTGGTTGGTGTCACTTAGGGTTCGACGGATTGCCGACCGAGGCAGTCGGGTCTTAAGGGGGTGGGGATGATGCGTCCCACACCGGTTGCAGAGTCCTGACAGGTTCAGTCCTTCCCCTTTGAGCGTGCTTTTGGGGTGAAGTTAGTAGTGCTTTTGATGAGGACATACTCTTGGATCATGTGTTAGAACCACTATCATGATACGTTAGAACAGGGTGTGCTCTTAAAGTTCATGGTTGCACCACTTATTTTCCTAGGAACCCACTTAAAGTGATCACATGTACCCGATTGACGAACCAAGAAAGAGGGAGGATGCCAAATGTTTCTTTTGTCAAGGAAGCAATTGATCTTTTTAGTAATATGACCAATGACATAGAGAAACTATTTTCAGGTTTAGTGGGTAAATTTGTTAGTTGACGTTATTGAGCCATAAACCTTGAAGGTGATAGAGTAGATACCAAGTGCGATACTAATACCTGGTCACATCTCTGGTGCAAATCTTTGATCAACTCATTTAATTTGTTCATGGATAGAGTGATTGACCAGATGCATATGGATGCTTGGGAAGTTGTGCTGGCAGCCTGGCACATCTATCATGCTCATGAAAAGGCAGGAGTTAGATATTAATGTCAACTTAACCCCTTCAGTTTGATTAACTCATGCCTACTGTTTAGATCAGGAAACAACTTACTGCAGGGCACATGGTTTCAAGTCCTCGCTAAGTATATCTCCAAACCTTCCCCTACTATTACTTTGTTGTTATTGCTCATCTCTGATATCCACCTCCATTAACACCAAGATCCCAAATGAATGTTCATAATTACTGTGACTTCAAAGTAACCCTTGCTGATGCGTAGATTAATGGTTCCATGCTCAGTGAAATCCCAAAGGAAGCTTGATTTTCTCTTTCCAATCCTAGTGAGGCTTGGTTCCTCCCCTTTCTATTATTCTATTCTAGTTCTCCTATTCGTACTACACATCATTTGTTGATTGAACTAGTTCTTTATGCCTTAGGTTATCACCCCTCCGTCCCAAATTAAGTGTCCGTATTGAGCTTACACAGGTTTTAAGAAAGTAGGTTACTCTATATAATTTTCAATTAATGCCCTCAAAGTATCCCTTAGTGGTGACAAATCAATGGGACTATCTTCTATTTTCGTCTCACAATTAATAACAGGCAATTTCCTTAAAGAATCTTTCTAAAAATGGAAAGGGGCCACAATTTTGGGACGTCCCAAAATGGAATAGAGGACCCTTACTTTGGGACGGAGGGAGTAATGTAGATGCTGACTAAGTTGGGTAGGCTCTATCATCCTTCTCTTCTCTAGGTAACCCTCTCATGTTTCGCTTCTGTGGACTGAACTTCTTGTTTTTGTTTTTGGACAAAATTCAAAGTTGCATTCTTTTATATTCTATGTATTTTTAAGCTTATGTATGAAAACTTGAAATTGCTTTGACTTCCTCGTGTCTTGGGTAGACACAGTAGTAAAATATATGGGCGCAAAACTCTTTGAAATGGAATCTACTTCGTCGATTTACATGTCTTTTAATTGTATCGAGTGCACTGTTTGTTCTATTTCCTCGACACATGATGATCTATTCTTGATCAAGGTGAAAAGTTATTAAATATCATGACAGATTATTTCAGGTATTGAATCTTGCCACCTCCATAAGGTTGTTCATCGAGACCTTAAACCGGAAAACCTACTTTTGGACTCTAAAGGCAATGTCAAAATTGCCGATTTCGGGCTCGGCAATGTTATGCGTGATGGCCACTTTCTTCAAACCAGTTGTGGCAGCCCAAATTATGCTGCTCCTGAGGTGCAGATATTTTACATAATTGCCAAATGTAACATGGATTGCTATCAACTTCCGTGTAATTATTTTACTTTTGATAGGTCATCTCTGAACAATTATATGCTGGTCCTGAGGTTGATGTTTGGAGTTGTGGGGTCATCTTATATGCTCTTCTGTGTGGAAGGCTTCCTTTTGATGATGATAATCTTCCTGGGTTACGCGCAAAGATAAAGGTTCGGTAATGGATTTATTATTTGATTTCGAAAATGAATGTCACTAACTCAGATAATACTTTGCATCCAGAATGGAGTATACACATTTCCAAATTACTTGTCTCATGGGGCGCGTGACTTGATTGCGCGGATACTTATTGTTGATCCATTAAACCGAATAACGATTCCTGAAATACATCAGCATCCTTGGTTTCAACAGCATCTTCCACTATACTTCGCCATCCCTGCAATAAATATATTGAATAGCCCAATGAAGGTACATATTACACAAGGCTGTTAAATTTTGCATCATTATCTGATTAATCTTCATTGTGTTACCATTAGAAGAATTATCGATTGTAAGCTGCTAGGCTATCACTTTTATTCTTCATCATTCCATTATCGTTTTTGTTCTTCATCACTGCCATCATCCTTACTTTTACTATTATGGTTGATGGCTACTTAAATTTTGGATAATGATCTGATATTTATTTGGTTATTTGGCATCATATTGCTAGAGCCTATTATTGAGCAATATTCGGAGGTTAGATGAAGCTTGAGTTTAAAGAGCTTCATTTCAAGGTATCCTATTGAGTTTAAGATCCTGCTCTGGAAATGAAGCTTTAGTTTGTCCATTTACATATTTAATTGAACATCATCCCAGATTTATAACTAGATATATGAGAAGGGCTTTGTATTTGGGAGTTAGGCTCTAATTGATAGAAAATGATTACTGGGGAAGATATGAAATAATCTTTTATGATAATCTCTTATTTTCTGGTGTTTGGTCTGTACTGTGAAAATATACCTGAAAATGTCTACTTTTACGATGTCTTATGACAATAATTGAGGGAATTCCATGCATGACTAGATTACATACAATATACTCCCTCTGTTCCAGCAAAGAGTCCACTATTCTATTTTTGGAAGTTCCACTTAAAGAGTCCACTTTCAAAAGTTATGCATACAATCTCTAAAAACTTTATAAGATTACCCTCCATATGTAATATAAATATCTTGACTTTGCTCAAACATTTTTATAATTATGACCAACTTTAATGACACTTATATATCCCTTAATTAGTAGGCTTTTCAAACATGGACTTTTTGGGTGGAACGGAGGGAGTATACCGGAAAGTGTAAGCCAAAAGAAAATAGGAAGGTGGTAATAAATCAACCCTTGTGGTACATCTTGCTCTGGTGGAATCATCATCCTGAAAATGTAATGCCCACCCGGTCTCGATATCCTTCCAGATGTAGGATAAGTTCCCATGTCCAACCAGCATTGGACGCACATGTCGTGTTCATGACACATGCGCCCAGGTCGCTACCACGCTCTAGGCGTGTTGGTGCGAATGCCACGCAGAAAGATTACTCGGTCACAACAAGTAGTAAATGATAAGTAGAGTATCGTTCCCACGGAGACGCGTATTGTATTGCATTTAATGAGTACCACGAGCGTTTCAATTTAAATTATATTTAGACGATTGATGTTGAATGATTAGCTATGGAAACTATAATAAGCAAGAAACGAGGTAAGCATTCACAATTACAAGTTTGATTCCAATAAAAGGGTCTCTAGGGTTTTGACTTTAGATCGGCTATTTCTTTGTGACTTAACATGGGCTTCCTATCAATGCTACTCTATTCTCGGGAATCGGGGATTCCATTGTCATGGCTTAGGGCTGTCGCTATGCATAACGGTACTAGTTAAAGGCATAAACTCAGGCTTTCGCTACATGAGTTTATACCACTAATCGCGTCCAATTACACTAAACCCCTAAATGACTATCCTAAGGTGGGCTTGTATGTCTACCTCACCCAACCTAAAGACAATTATGTTGTAATTTCCAAAAATTACTAAGACAATTATGGGTCAGTGGCATTTTTGTAAATTATTGATCTCAAAAATGGGGCTTTGACCAGCCTTTGTGGACCAAATGGAGGGAAAGGGGAGAGGAGAATTTGGTTGGATTTGAATTGGAGGGATAATGGATGATGTTGATTGGTTGGAGAGATCTTAATGAAATTTGATTGGTTGGGGTGAGATTTAATTGGATAGGAAAGAGATGAGATGGGGACGGTTGAGAGAGGATAGAGATCGGTCAAATTCCAAAGGAGAGGGAAAAAGTGATCCAGGCCTTCACGGTGCAACAACAACCCTTAGGTACTCTGCTACAGTGCTTGAGCAACTTGTACAGAGAGCTTCAGAGCTTGTACATCTTTCAAAAATTTAATATTTAAGCGCCTAAGCGCCAAAGTTGACTTTTGATAGCCAAAATTCAGTGAGTTAAGCGCTAAGGCGGTCGCCTAGGCACTCTTTTAATTCAAAAATCCCTTATTTCTCTCCTCTGTTAGGTTCCGTTATGTGTTAGCCTTTTTTTTCTCTTGCGATTCTGTCCTAGCCATTGTAAAATTTGACGGAGGCCTAACGGAATTCATCCATTCCTCAACAAACTTTGACTTTCCCACCATTTTTCCCTGGATTTGCATGCTTTGAGCCTCGAAACCCTAAATATCTTCGAGAAACATACATGAAGCACGAGATTGCATAAAAATAAGATATCAAAAGCAATCAATTCTCAATCGAAACCCATAAAAATTCTGGGAAAATTGCGAAAATTTAATGAAAATTACGAGCTTATCCCCTAAGGGCTTAATGGTTAAGACCTGTCCCCCTGGTTCACCGTCTACATGACATGAAGAGGACTCCAAACATAAAAGAAGTCTGTTTTCGAAATAGGCGGAATCCCTTCATGAGAATACTCAAGATCCATAGATGCCCCGGAAAAGAAAACCAACACAAGGGCCAACCTGGGATGAAGAAGAGACAAACTAAATGCAATAGAGAGAGGAAATAGAGCAAAAGTGCTTAAAAAAAAGAAACCCACATCTCAAGAGCCATAAAATGATACTCGAGAAACTTAATGAACTCTTCACAAGCGGCACGCTGATGGCTAAGGCACAAAATAAGAGTCCCTGAAGCAGTTTGAGATGTGGCCGACTCAACATATCACAATTAGAAGTATCGTCGCCAACTGACTCCCGATCTGAATCAAAATCATTCTCTTCACCCATCAGAAACTACTAAATGAACTTTAAAAACTTTTCTTCTCTTTTATTCTAAAGAAACTAAAAGTAAAATAATAGATTGATGAAATCTTCTAAAATGTAAAATTTCATAAAAATAAAATTATATAAAGATTAAATGATCCGTGCCATGCCTGGCCATAGGTTCCTCTTTTCCGCAGAGTGGGAGGAGACGTTCCCTTTGTTGGTTCAGAAATTGCTTGACAGGCCCGTGTAATACTTCCCTATTTCATTAGTCTAATTCGATAATAATTGATAGCCACGCCTTTACTCTTGCAATGTGTTGACTCTTGAGAAGGAAATAGAACCTTCATCTTGTGATGTGGGGCCCTACTCCGTTTCGTTTTGAAAATGTGGTTGTCTCGTTTCGGTTTTAAGGAATTGGTGGGAGGAGTGCTAGGTTCAGGGGGGCTGAGCAATTTGTGTTTATGTATAATTTGAGGTTTGTTAAGGAGAGACTTAAAGTGGAATAAGGAGGTCTTTGGGGACATTAGGGTTAAGAAGAGGGAGCTCCTAGGAGAGATTGCGGAGATCGATAGGATGGAGGAGACTAGCAGTCTTTCAGAGGATCTTTTGGCTAGGTGTTCTCTTAGGAATGATTTTGTGGAGATGCTATTGAAGAAGGAGATTAGTTGGCGCAAGAAGTCAAGGGTTAGGTCGACGAAGGAAGGGGATTGTAGATCTAAGCTCTTTCACAGAGTTGCCTCTAGTAGCCAGAGGAGGAGTCTTATCAAGGAAGTTGAGCTTGAGTCTTCGAGGTGGTGAATAACCCATCGGGTGTGATTTTTGACTTAAATAAGGATTTGTTACGGGAAGAGATTGTGAGTAGGCGTATGGTATAGGATTTAGAGTGGGGTTCTATCTCTTGGGAGTTGAGTGATTGGCTCGAGAGACCCTTTTATGAGGAGGAGGTGGGGGGGATTGTTTCCATGGCAGGCAATAAGGCCCTTGGGCAGATGGTTTTTTGATGACTTTTTTTCAGTCTTGTTGGGAAATAGTGAAGAGCAATCTTATGAGAGTCTTTTGGGAGTTTCGTGGGAATGGGATCTTGGGGAAGAGCATTCTTTCCACTTTTATTACCATAGTTCCCAAGAAGGATAAATCGAGGAGAGTTAGTGATTTTAGGCGTATAAGCTTGGTTACGAGTGTGTATAAGATTGTCACTAAGGTGTTGGCATTACGGTTACGAGGGGTGCTGGGAGATTCTATTTCCATGGCACAAAGTGCTTTTGTTGGGGCCGTCAGAGTGTCTATGTAACTTTGGTCGCGAACGAAGCTGTGGTAGGAGAGGTTTGGTGGTTAAGCTTGATTTCGAGAAGGCATATGATAGGGTGAATTTGTGTTTTTTAGATCTTGTGTTAGAGAGTAAAGGTTTCGGTGGGACTGGATTTCGTGATGTTTTCGTTCTCCCCCCTTTTCAGTCATTGTTAATGGTAGTGGTTTGAGGGGTTTGCGGCAAGAAGATAGCTTTTCCCCTTTTTGTTCACATTAGTCGCGGATGTTTTTAGTAGGTTGATTTCAAGAGGGGAGGAGATGGGCTTAGTCGAGGACTGTATGGTAGGGCAAGAGGATGTGAGGGCGTCACATTTACAGTTTGCTGACAACATGATCTTGTTTTTAATCGAGGGTATTAGGAATTTTAAGAATGTATTGACTCTTCTTCAGATATTCGAGTCTACATAAGATAAATCATGCGAAGTGTGGTTTCGTGGGTATTAACATGAAGTCCCAGGAGGTGGAAGGTTATGCTTCCTTGATTAGGTGTCAGGTGTTGCCTTGGCGGATTTCTTCTATAGGGGTTCCTTTGGGTGGTAATCCCAAGGCTGTCTTCTTTTGGGATCCTGTGGTGGAGAGGATTGCGACGCGTCTTGATGGGTGGAAATGGGCGTTCTTTTCGTTAGCCGGGCGAATTAGGCTTATTAGGTCATGTTTGTTGAGTATTCCAATTTATTTTCTCTCTTTATTTAAGATCCCTGTGAGTGTGGCGGACCGGATAGAGGGTGTTATGCATGATTTCAGTGGGAGGGCTCAGGAGAGGGGGAGTGTGGTCATCTTGTGGCGTGGAGTAGAGTGTGTATGCCTAAGGAGGAGGGGGGCTTGGCAAATGGAAATCTGGTTTGTCAGAACATTTCTTTAATGGGTACGTGGCTTTGGCACTTCCCCGTGAACCATAGTCTGTTTGGCATGCATCGGGATACTAATATCAACAGTTCCTTCACTTATAGAAGGCCCTAGAAGTTTATTCATCAGTGCTACCCCTTGTTTCTTTCTCACACTCGGATGCAGGTTGGGAATGGGGAGCGTAATTGGTTTTGGGAGGATGTGTGGGTGGGCCGAGTGTCTTTGCTAGCAGCCTTTCCTCGTTTGTATCATCTCTCGTCGGTCCATCTGGCCCTATTTCAGAGTTTTTTGTGGGGGGTGGTCTCATGATGCATCTTTTGTTTTTCACTTCTTCCGTCATCTCAATGACCGAGAGGCGGCAGAGGTGGCTATTCTTTTTTATATAATTTCTCAGTTTAGGTTGTCTTCTCATCCGGATTCACGGGTTTGGGAGTTAGAGAGTTCGGGGCATTTTTCGTGTAAATCTTTACACTCTCACTTGATACAACCTCATACTTCATCGTCTTTTCTCCTTTATTCCTTCATTTGGAAAGCCTGGGTTCCTTTTAAAAAAATAGCACTTGCTTGGTCTCTTGCGCTTATAAATTCAACACCAACAACATGTTGCAGAAGTGGACACCTGGTAAGGCTATTTCTCCAGACTAGTGTGTGATGTGTAGGAAGCATACTGAATCTCACGGTCACCTCTTTCCTCACTGTGATAGTCCCCGTTTTCTTTGCACAATCTTTTGGGGTGGTAGGGAGGATGGGGTGAGTCTTGTTTCTATTGTTTCATTTTTGCAGATTAAGTTTAGAGGCTTCGAAGGTCGTGGACACACCTATCCTGTGGCAGTGGGGTGTTTGCTATCTTGTGGTGTTTGTGGACAGAATGGAATGCTAGAATCTTCAAGAGTAAGGAGGTCACGTTCACGTTGGCTTTGTTATGGAACTGGGTGGCATCCTTAGCTTCTGTCTGGGCATCTGCTAGAGGGGCTTTTAGTGGGGCTCCTTTCTTGGAAATTTTGCGAGATTGGAATGCATTATTGTTGTAATTTTCTTTTCCTTTTCTTTTTCTTCTCTTTCTTTTCAATGGAGTCCTCGTCCATTTTGTTGTACTTTCTTTCTAATCTATGATATTTCTTCTTTTATCTTAAAAAGGATAAGATTAAATAATAAAAGAAGGTCCCAGAATGGGGTGTCTAGTACATAGCTATTTATAATTAGGGAAAAATACCAAAAAATCCCTACATAAATATTTTCAATCTAAAAAATCCAAAATTAATCCTCAATCCAGAAAGCCCAATACCAAAAATTTTCATACCAAAAGGCCCTAAATTATGCTGTACCCTTGATGCCATTAGGAATTTGTGCTCTTTGGACTACGATGACCTTGATCAGTTAATTATTTATTGAGTTGTGATTTTCAATAACTTAAATAAAGTGCTTGAAGATTATCTTGAATTCTTTTCTTGATGAATCACCAGTCCAGCCATGAAAAAAGCACCAACCCAAATGTGAAATCTGTTAAACTACACCTCGTTTCCCTTACGCAAACTCTTGAACAACCCTTTGTTACCTGCTGCTAAGGCCTATCTGCTCATAGAAGTCTGTTTAGAATGGGTAATCTCCATTTACTGATGCACCTCTTCTTCGTTGCCAATAATTATAACACAGATTTTGATTGATAACCATCATGTGCTAATTTTATTCATGACTCGGCAACTAAATTGATTGAGCATTTCTTGGGGATTGACAAGACATTGACTGAATCCATATTTGGGATTAATGCATATGATCAATCATTTCTTGGGCAAATAAGTGGTGACTCATTTGGGTTTTCAGTCTATCTTCTTTGAACTGGTAAAGGAGGGTTCACCTCATTTTCATACTTGATAGGAGGAAGGTGGAAAAAGACAGGGAAAATTAATAAATAAAAAATAAAATAAGGGAATAAACAAGTACTTTCTGCACAAAGGCGGTTGGGTACTCATTAGATGATTGTGATTTTAGGTTTTCATTTTGGAATCTATAATAGTTGATAAAAGAACAGTAAGGTTATTTTGGTCCAAAGAGAAAAATCTATTTAACAGTGTTATGCCTGGAACTGACTTTCGGACTTCAAAGTATTGAAACTGTAACATTTGGATTTTTTGGATAGAAGAATATTTTTTTGGACTTTTGGATTGAGAATTTTTTTTTCGAGGACTTTTTGGTGTTTCTCCATTATAATTATACCTACAAGCACAGCCCAATGCCCAATATGATTATATTACCTAAAAACTGTTATATTTAATAGCTCTCGTTTGTACGTGAGAGTGAACGTTCCATTGCATGCCATTTAGTATAATTCCATTGATCCATTATCTATATATATATATATATATATATATATATATATATATATACACACACACACACACACACACACACACATATATATATATATATATATATATATATATATATATACACACACACACACACACACACACACACATATATATATATATATATATATATATATATATATATATATATATATATATATATATATATATATATAGGTCACATACACACACATATATATATATATATATATATATATATATATATACGCACACATATATATATATATATATATATATGCATATATACATAAGGCATATTAAAACTTTTAAATCTAGGAGCTTTCCTTAATCAGTCTCACCCTATTTTCATAGCAAGCAGATAACTGTACTATAAATTGTTTAGATATTTAGTGCTTGTTTTTACACAAGAGTGGACATTCCGTTGCATGCCTCTTTCCTCCAGGATCTTTCAAAAAAAAAAAATCAGTCTCACCCTATTCTCACCCTATCCATTGATGCATGTTAGTGGTTTTGGGAAAGGTGAAGACGCCACCTTACTTTGACAATGTCGGTGTTTGTTGTTCTGTGCTGTATTTGGACGGATCGTAACTCCAGGATCTTTAGGAATCAGTCCTTTTCGTTGTCGCTTTTATGGCTTCTCTTTGGGTAGCTTTTCGTGGGGTCTTGCTTTCGTGGATCAAGCGGAACTGGACTGCAATTATTTTTTACTTTGGTTTATTTTCCTTGTATTTTCTTTTTAATGTGATGAATTTCTCATCTGTCTTTTTGTATTTCCTCTCCGTTTAATCTATGCAATTCTTGTCTCATCAAAATAATATTTCATTGATTCATTCCATGGTAGTTCGTATGGCATGTAATGGAATGACCACTCTTGCTTGCCAAACGAGCAGTTTTTTACTGATATTCTTAGTGATTACTGCATCAAGGAGGCTTTTGGGGGTATTCTAATTCCCCCAAAATCTCTCTCTCTCTCTCATGAATTGTTACATGATCTGCTGCGTTTGTTCATACTTTTTATTTATCTGAAATCTAATTGTGTCTATGCACATGGTAAGATTGACGAGGAGGTTGTAGCAGAGATGAGTATATTAGGATTTGATGTTCATGAAGTGATCAAGTCCGTGCACAACTTGTCGGGAAATCAGGTGCTGATTCTGTCTCAACTGTGATCTCAACTTGTATCTTCTGCAGACCCGACTTACTGTTTTTTTCCTTTTATCTCAGGCAACTGTGACATATTTTCTGCTGCTGCACAAACGTTTTGGAGTTAGTTCCAGTTACTACAAAAAGGAGCTCTTAGAATCCCCGGCAAGTTCGATTTTGTCATTACATTCATGATACTTTTCCTGTTTGGTGTCCTTTTCTGCTATTGCACAAACATTTTGGAGTAAACTGCAAAAGAGTTTTTAGAAAACCCGACAAGTTGAATTTTGTCATTACATTCATGATACTTTTCCTGTTGGGTGTCCGTTCTTGTAATTGTAGTGTTATACAGGACGATACTCAGTTGGCCCACGTGCAGAGTCCATATTTGAAGGGAAAACATTTAGGAATACTTTACCAGTCTTGAAAGGAACCACTATAACAAAATCCCCAAGGTATTCAACTCGTGAATATCGTAGGGGTAAAGTTTGAAAATCATGGAACTTCTATTGTCCCGCAGTTTCCATTTCTAGAAATCTGAACTACTTACTCCGTTCCGATCAAAAAGTCCACTATTCACTATTCTATTTTGTCGATGTTCCACTTAAAGAATCCGCTTTCAAATATAATACCAACTGTTTTCATAATTTCAACTTTATCCTCTACATGTGGTAAAAGCATTTTGGGAATGCTCAACGATTTTTGTAATTACTCCCTTCGATCCAGGCAAAGAGTCCACTATACTATTTTGGGATGTTCTACTCAAAATGTTCACTTTAAAAAAATTATGCCTACAATCTCCATAATACTTTCAACTTTACCCTCCACATGTAGTACAAACATATTAACTATGCTAAAATATTTTTGTAATTATGACCAACTCCAATACTACTTATATATCCCTTAATTATTAGACTTTTCAAACATGAACTCTTTGGGTGGAACGGAGGAAGTGTTTTGTAATTATGAGCAGCTACAGGGATACTAATATATCCCTTAATTATTAGATTTTTCAAACGTGAATGCTTTGATCGAAACGGAGAAATGCTAGTCATGAAGTGCTTTTTTTTTTTTTCTTAATCAGCCATTAAAGCTCGAAAGTCATTTCAGAGTATATATAATTCAGTGTACTTTTTATCAATTGTAAACGGGCTTTTGACTCCCAGCAGGCATTTTTAAAATTTTCACTAGTTAATTGATTATATTAAGAATCCCAGTAGGTATGTAGGACCTTGACCCACTTTTCCCACTATTTCAAGTTAGCAATTTTCTTCCCACAGTTTATTGCTCTAAAAATGCAGATGCTTGCTCTTAAGGATTTTGGGTTTTTATACATGCATGCAGGGGCGAAGGCAGGATTGGGTGGGACAGGGGGAGGGGGGCGGGGAAGATTACATTAGATGTAAGAAATTAGAAGCAAGTATTTGAATTGCCAACCAACGAGCTCTAGCTCAACTGGTACTGGTCACTTCTCTTAACGGAGAGGTCGAATATTCAAGTCTCACCAGAGACGACACCCTGGTACTTAAAAAGGTTGGGTGTTCAAGCCTCACCAGAGGCACCGTTGTTGTAAAGCCTCACCAAAGGCCCATTTAGTAATACTCACTTATCTTAACATAGAGATTGAGTGTTCGAGCCCTACACCATAGCTACCTTGGTACTCACTTATCTTAACACAGAGATTGAGTGTTCAACCCCTACACTATAACCACCCTGGTACTTAACTACTCTTAGCGGAGAGGTCGGGTGTTCAAACAATTTGTTCTAGTCACACCAAAGGCATTATATAGTCTTAATTGTAGCATTAAATAATAATAATAACGGTTGGGGTAAGGTCTATGTTTTCTCCAACCTTTTGAAAAAAAAAAAAAAAGGCATTTGAATTGGCATCAACTGGGGGCAAATTAATTGATATATTATATTTTTTTCTTAACCAAAGGGGGGTCAAAATGAGAAAATCTGTAACTTATAATACTAAAATCTGTTTTTCGAAAATATCATGGGGTGTAGTGTGGCACTTTTTTAACCTAAAGGGGGCTAAGCCCCCTTATTCTCCATGTAGTTCCGCCCCTGCATGCATGGATGGTTTTCTAATCTGAATGTTTACTGCCACAGGGTTTCATGGAACGTCCAGAAGTATATATGAGACCAATATCTCATAGTCAAGGGAACTGGGCACTTGGTTTTAAGGTCATTTACTGTCTCCAACATGTCTTCTACCTTGGAGTAAATAATTTTTGTTAATGACAATGACTATTTGAACCATTTTACGCCTGCAGTCTCTTGCACCACCCAATGAAACATTGAGAGATGTGCTAGATGTCTTTGAGAGCTTAAATGTGCGATGGAAAAAGACTGGGCATTATAACATGAAATGTCTCTGGCTACCTCCAGTTCTGAGCACCACAGCTACAATTGGTGGTAAATGCACCCCGATAATGGACATGCATGGGCATGAGGATGTGTCAACAACTAGCTTAAGCAAGAAGAGTTTCAGAGCTCATGATACCGTCAAGTTTGAAATTCAGGTAATGACTACTGAACTACGTAATACTCAACTTTTCATATCAGAAGGTGATAGAAGTTATAAAGATACATTTAAGGAATTAGTGGATCTATGATAAAGTAGAAAAAAAAGTGCCTTTGTAGCAGCAGGAGATTACAGACCTACTTGCTGAAGCTGAGGGAAAAAGTTTTTGTTCTTTAGTTACTTCACGTTTGAGAGACTTCTTATAAACCAATAGGACTCACAAATTTCAGCTTTGTGTCACTTAAGAATATAGACTTATATGGACAACTCGTCGGTTTAAAGTGCTACCTCAACCCCAAAAGAGTTTTCTACATTTTTGACGTCGTACTATTTGGGGATCATCACTTTCACCATTGTACTTTTAAGATCGCAAATTTGACCTTTGTACTAATAATTTAATAGCAAATGTGACCAAAATCGTTAACGGTTGTCTAATATTAGACGTCAACCCCTATAAACCCTGAACCGCACAATGAACGGCTGGCATTTTGGTCACATTTGCAGCTTAATTATTAGTACAAAGGTCATATTTGCAATCTTAAAAGTACGACGGTCAAATTGATAATCCCCAAATAGTACGATGGTCATAAAAAATAGAAAAGTCATCCCAAAAAAAGTCATGCTTTGATTTTTAATAATATTTTTAACTTCCGGCATACCCCTTAAACCGCATCTGTAAAGCTACATATTATTTTTATAAGACGCCTATGTTTTGGGTTAGGATAAAATTGGATAAACAATGAAAATTAAAGTAGACGAAATTTGGAAATTTGAACTAAACTGGTTAGTAGCACTCTATGGGAAGGAGTGTGTGTGTGTGTCTACATTCTGAAAAAAAAAAAACAATAACACTTTATGTGATAAAAATAGTGCTCCATAGAAATGGTCTATTATAATGAGGGAAAATTATAAAAATGACCAACGTACTATCATTTAGTAACCAATTTCACCCCGTGCTCCCAATATCCTAAAATTGACCTGTATAGTCACTAATTGAGTTCAATGTGGTTCCTCCCGTTAATTTTTCATCCAATTTTCTAATGGGGCTGCTAACATGGTTAACGGAGCTAATTTTTTAGGGGTATTTTGTCCTTTCCTTCCAAATCTCACCACCCCACCCACATACACTCTCTCTTGCCGGAGAATTCATAGATAACCGGAGCGATTAAGGCAATGCATGTTGAAGAACTACATGAAGCCGACATAAATCTGTCGCAGCCGACAATTGATCCAAAGGCTCGTCTTTTGGAGAATTGTGGCTGTGAAATGCTAAATTGGAGAAATCCAGATTGTTTCTAGAGGTGGGTCCAGCTTAACTTGCATCTACATCTACAATGGAGGAACTCAACATCTTGCATCTACTTCTACAATGGAGAAACCCAGATTGTGGCTGTGTTTCCTCACAAATCAATACCCAGATGAAGCTTTGGGCTGGTAATTTCTCTCCCCTCTCCTGTCCATTCAACTATCTCCATCTACAATGGATCGGATAACCTTGTTACCCAATTTGCTCAATAGATCTATCATCACAACTTCAAATCTGTCGCCTTCAGTGTCGTCGGAGAAGAGGAGGAAGCGGTCTCAAATCTGTTTCGTCGGAGAAGAGGAGGGTTTTGTGAGTGAGGCCGAAGATGAGGAAATTACAGGGGGCGGAGCAGCGTCGGAGGACAGGCGCGAGGAGGAAAATGTGGAGTTGGGGGTGGGGCCGGCGTAGTGGAGCTCGTAGAAGACGAACAAGTTTGGGTAGCGGGTGTGTGGCGGCGGAGGTAGTGGATATAGCGGAGGTTTTATTTTTCATTCTTGATTAATTCCCCCAAGATATAAGTTACTGAGGTTTTATAATTGAGAAACAATAATTAAGAGAGAAAGAATAGATCGGGGAAGCTGGGAAGTGAGAGGAGAGAGGAGAGAGAGAGAGAGGTGAATTTTTTGACAAGAGAGAGTAAGTGGGTGGGTGGTGAGATTTAAAAGGAAAGGACAAAAATCTCTCTCAAAAATTAGTTCCGTTATTCACGTTAACAGTCCCGTTAAAAATTTGAATGGAAAGTTAACGGGAGGGACGAGTACGGAGTGAAATCGGTTACTAACTGATAGTACGTTGGTCATTTTTATAATTTTCTCCATATTATGCTAGTTTGTGATGGACCTAGTTTTATCAGAGTCATCAAATATGTCTAAAATAACGTAGTTGTGTGCATAAATAATACTTGCATCGACTGTGACAACTAGCAATGTTTACTTCCTCTACTAGCATTTCATTAAAGCTGCCAAAAATACCAAATACGTTGACAAAATCTCTTGCAGTAACTATCCATCGATTTCTGTTTAATCTAACTACAATAATCTAATATTTCTCATTTTCTGTTTATTATCTCAACAGCTCTACAAAGCCAGCGGAGAGTTGTATGTTCTGGATTGGCAAATAATTTACGGGCCTCCCTTTCTCTTCCTTGAACTCTGTGCTGCATTTCGTGAACAGGTAGTGGCGTAACTGTGTTCAGAGATAATCATTTTGAAGCACTTCCATTACTTCTGATATAATTTTGTCAATTATATTTTCGGCACTTGAATGGATTAACGTAATGCATTTCCTATGCTCGTAAAAGTTGAGTTGGTTGTGACTTGCGATACACAGTCTGCCACGATGTCAGCCATTGAAGATAGTTGCAGAATCCCGAAAACATTTGATGCCTGAAGTTGCATTTGGAGTACCTGCAACTCTTGTAACTACCTCAGAATGCCGATACTATTTAGACATCGTTCATATGTTTCCTTACTCTCCTTCATTATCTTTTCGACATGGTTGCTAGGTTGTGTAATGATTTACTGGACACTCCAGCAACTTGGAAAACTCTGATTATCGATCAATTCCAGAAAGTTAAGTGGAAAAAATAAAGGCTTAAATACCAGTTTGGTCACTCTAGTTTCACCCAAAATTCATTAAGCTCACTTTACTTTCTTTTTTCGTACTTTAATCACTCTAGTTGGACTGGAGAATCAATAAGCTCATCCAATTAATGAGTTTATTGATTGAAAAATTCCAAATAGAGTGATTAAAGTGTGAAAAAAAATAGTAAAGTGAGCTTAATGAATTTTGAGTGAAAGTTGAGTGATCAAATTGATAATTAAGCCAAAAATAAATGACAACAGAAATCAAGTCTTACAAAATGGTGTCGAATATGCGGGTAAACTACTATAAAGTTGTCTGGCCGTTTGGTGCAGCGTTTTCAAAATGCTGCGTATTTAAAACGCAGATTTTTCAAAATACAGCCTTGTTCTTATAAATGTGTTTGAAATATTGCTTCAAAACGTAGCTTTTTATTCTTATTAGCATTTTAAAACTTGCATTTTGGGAAAAAATTAGAAATTTCAGCATTTTAAAATGCAGCTTTTTCTGGTGTAGTATTAAAATGCATTTTTTCAAATAAAGTGCGTTTTATCTCTGTATTTTGATCAAAACGCAAGATCAAACAGACTCTGAATTTAAACTAAAACGACATCGAGAAAAACCCAAAGGGAACAACATAAACATCACATTTGAAGTATTTGCATCTTTGGTAGAATGTTGTCCAGTATCTCAGAGTATTGAGTTGGTGTAGCTTCTTTCTTTTATTTTTATTTTTTATACAAGCGGCCTAAAACACATTGTTTGACAAGAATTTTCTTTAAAATGCAATTATATTAATTCTTTATCACAATCAACAAGCTCTAGTTCAATTAGTATTGCTTATTTTTCTTAATGGAGAGGTTGAGTGTTCAAGTTTCACCAGGGTACTTAAAAAGGTCGGGTATTCAAGTCTCACTATAGACACTATTGTTGTTTAAGTCTCACTAAAGGTTGGCCAATTTAGTACTGTTCATATCTCTTAATAGAGAGGTTGAGTGTTCAAATATCACAAGAGCCACCTTGGTACGTCATTACTCTCAGCGGAGAGGTCGAGTGCAAATAATTGGGGTGTTCAAATAATTGATCATATAGTCTTAATTGTAGTCTTTCAAGACATTATTAAATAATAATAATAAAAGTTAGGATAAGGTCTATGTTCCTCTAATCTTTTAAAAAAATTTTTTTTTTTCTTTATCACATAATAATTATGCACTAGATTTTGTATGCACGAATTTCAAAATTTTGGCAATAAAATGATTCTAGTTTTATTTAAGGGAGGTGCTAAACGTAGCTCTGGCAAAATTACTAACTTGTTCTCAGATGTGTATGTTTCGAATATGTATGTTTTCGACATATTTTGTGTTAAATTTTTTTTTTTGCTGTTATTATTGAGTTATATGTATATTTTTCACAAAAAAAAAAAAAAAAAAAAAAAGCACCAGGACTAGGCACATGTTCCTTTTTTTTTTATGTCCTCTTGACATGACACGGACCACGCCGAAGAGTACATGTGCACGTCATAGGCGCATGTTCCTTTTTTTTTTTGCAAAAAATTGTTAGAAAAAACAAGTCATTAGGCGCATTTTTTTTGCAAAAAATTGTTAGAATAAACAAAAATAAATCACAAAACGTGGGCTTGCACACAAGTCCACTAGTCCAAACCTTGAATCGAACTGGGATTTGCACTCCAACTTGGGCGCGCGCGTGAGAGAGAGTCTCGTATATAAACTAGCCTTACCTTCTTTCTTTTCAATGTGGGAGAAACCTACTTCTCAAATTTCAACTCACCTACTTTAGACATTAATATCTCTATCATCAAAATATCATTTTGAACGAATAAATATATGATTTCGATGTTCCAACGGAGTAGAGCACGTTTCCATAATTATCTTTGTTATTCGACAAACGAACCACTAAGAAATTTAACACAAAATATGTCAAAAATATACACATTCGAAACAAATGAAAGTGAGAGTTTTAAGTTGAATATTTTTTACATATAAAAAAACGAGAGCAAATTAGTAACTTTACATGGGTTGCGTTTAGCATATAAAGGGGGTTGCGTTTAGCGCCTCTGTAAAAATACTAATGATCGATTCATAGTTAATTTGAATTAAATTCTCTTCAGAAATATGTGTGTGTATTTATCCGATATGCCAAGTAATGACAAGTATAATTTTTAGAGATGCTAATAATAAAATATGTACTCCTTCCCTTCCAGTCAAAAAAGTTCATTTCTGACTTTTTTTAGTCAACTTTATTAAAGTTTGACCGATAATTTATATAGATTTATTTGTTTTTAGAAAGTTATGAAAGTTGTAATCCATAGTATTCTTAATGTAGTTTTTAACTAATGAAATTTTATTTCCTAAAACGTAAGTTAAGTATATAAAATTTTGATTTGATTTAGTCACATGTTGACTTTTAAAAATAGAAAGTGGACTCTTTGCCTGGAACGGAGGGAACTCCCTCCGTGTTCATATCAATATGGAGGGTAAAGTTAAAAAAGTTATAAAGATTGTAAAAATGAGTTTTGAAAGTGGATTTTTTTTAATATAAAATGTCTGAAAATAATATAGTGAACTCTTACTCTTTGTTTGGAATGGAGGATCAATTGTTTGGTCCGTGGACGGATATACAACTAGTTACTTCCTCCGTCTCGAATAAATATTTCTAGTGGATAAAACACAGCAATTAAGAAACATAATTAATGATGTACTGTAAAATGTGTTCTGACCATAATACCCATGAACATTAATTAAGTTCAACTATTTTAAATAATTGAGTTTGTTTGAGATGTGTTATATTAAATGAAGCTTTAAGAGTATAATAGGAAAAATGATAGAGAATAGGTAAATCAAAAGTCTTTAGGAACATTAATTAAGACATCCAAAAATAAAAAATAGAAACATTTATTTAGAACAGAGGGAGTATAAAGTATCCCAAAACAACAAGAGAACTATAGGCTTATATAACCTATACCATGTGTACTTTTTCTCAAGTCGTGGCATTAGAGTATATCCAACGCAATCATCTTATTTTTTTACGTGATATATTTAAATATTTTTTTTGTGTAGCAAAAAATATAAAATATAAAGAGTCTTTTATTTAAACGTGCTCTAATACAAAAATTTATTTAAAAAATTTGTTCGAATGTAACAAATTTTTTAATAGCAAAAAATAAAAAAATAAAAAAATTAATTTTATCAATGTCGGAATTGGCGGTAAAAATTGAAGAAGTCAACCACACAATCAAAGGCCAAGTTTTAAGTTTTTATTTAATTTTGAGTTTTTTTTTTCTATCTTTTTTACGTATCTTGCATTTTTTAGAGCATCTCCAATGCTATCATCTAGTTTTTCCTATGTAACATATTTAAATAAGAAAACCTCTTTCGTATGTGACAAAAAATTAATAGATAGAGAGTCCTCATTTTAATCGTTCTCCGATGTAAGACTCCTTTTAGAACATTCTTTCAGACATGACATTTTTTAATAATTAATTTCAAAAAATAAAAAATAAAAACTACCTTATATAGTAACTAATTGATAAAAAAAAAAATTCATGGTAAATGACGTGAATGAAAAAAAAATCATTTACGTATAACGTAGATGATATCTTTCCAATTGAATGTCACATCATCTCCATCCCAGCATTAGAGCTTCTCCAATGCAATCATATATCAACTAAAAAATGTTAGACACGTAAGAAATATATATTTTTCCAAAAAAATCTTCTCCAATGCAAATATCTAATGCTGATGTGGAGATGATGTGATATTTAGTTGAGAAGACATATTTTACGTCATCTTCTACTTCTAAAGGGTCACCTAGAGGATGTCTTTTCTCCATGTTATTTACCGTCAGTTTTTATTTTTATTTTTTACCGTCAATTAGTTACAGTAGAATAATTTTTATTTTTTACTTTTTATAAATAACTATAAAACAATACCACGTCTGAAAGAATGTTTTAAAAGAAGTCTTGCGTTGGAACACATTTAGAAAGAGGACACTCTATCTTTTAATTTTTTTCCCACAAATAAAAGAGGTCTTCTTGTTTAAACATGCCACATAGAAAAAATTAGATAGCATTGGAGAAGTTTTCTTTTGAAAAATCTATCTTTCCTACGTATTTAACATTTTTTACTAAATAAATAATTACATTGAAGAAGTTCTTACTAGATAAATGATTATATTGCAGAAGCTATTGCGATCGAAGGTGGAGCTTGTGATCAGAGTTCAATATGATATAAACTCGTTAAATGCAGATGGCTCGCGAGCCTATCGAACTAAACTCGTAATATTCAAATTTAACTTGATTTGAAAAACGAGTCTGATTGTAAAATTGAATTTAACTCATTCTTTAAATAAATTTAAGGCAAATCAGACTTTACCGAGCCAAAATTGAGCCAAATAGAGTAACTTTGCCCAACTTACACCCTACATCAAACCAAATTAGCATTCAATAACATGCGCCAGTTATAAATGGTTGTATATAGTCTCTTTGTTTCACTCAAGTTGTTTAAAAAATTTAATAATTAAAAGGGTATATAAGTAGTATTAGAATTAATTATAATTACAAAAATATTTGAGTATAGTTGAAAGATTTGTAGCTCGGAGGAACTCAAGTGTTTCAAACAGATTGTAAATGTGATCAATGGATGTGATTACATATACTATAACATCTAATAAAGCAGCGGAATAATAAATAAGAAACACACGAAATAAACATTTATCGACAAGCAATAAAGCTTGTAGATGCACCAATATGACAAAACTTTCACTATTAAAATTTATTGAAGATTACAACACTTATCAAAAGTAAACTAGTGAAAATCAATATGAAAAATCTATCAAAGATAGTATCTAAACGTTGTGTCTATAGTCATCAAACAAATATTGAAATGATTCAGTCGTGTGTATAAAAACATAATAGATGAGAAAGATTGTTTCAGATAGAACTGCTGTGAAGGCTGAATGTCACTACAAATGTGATCGCATTTTCCTTGACGTTCGGCTCCAGTAAACTCTTTTAGACTTAGCAGACCACTCTATCTTTTTCTCGATGCAGATGACTAGAGAGTTCCTTCTCTTTATATAGGCACGAAAGAAATCTGCAAAGATAGGAAAGACCACTATAAGGAAAGAGTTATGTTAGGAATCAATCACTAATTAATTACAATCTAATTCCTAAAAGTTAGCAAAAAGAATCAATCAAATAAACTACCAAATATACAATGTTTCCTTATAACCATCAATCACAATATTTCCTAAATAATTAAGAGTCTTACACAAGTAAACAATCAATTAATATCAATCAACTTAAATATAGAATTACCTTAGAAAGAAAAAACCTAATGAAATCAATTAATAGTAAATCCCTAAATAATCATTGGATTTTCTTATCCAACAATCTCTCCTTTTTTGTCTTTCTGATCAAAACAAAAGATTAGATCAATCACAATATGTTTCCAGAATATAAACTCCCCCTGAATATGATGTCAAAATAAATGTCAAGAGATTTCTACATAACATCCAAGTTTCAAAATGAAGAAGAACTTCATCATCACAAACATTAGCACAACCACTTGTGCTTGCTCCAGCTCCCCCTGGATTTAGCAACTCCCCCTTGATTTATTCTCCTCCTTTTTGACCAGAATAGAAAGAGATGAAACGTAGATAATTGGAGTGCACGCTGATCAAAATGTGGATTTTCTGATAAAGGAGAACAACCTATTCCTGTATACAATGTAGAGACATCTGACCATCAATCCTAGAAGCAAAGGGAGGAAAAGGTGTGTCAGATGTGATCATATCTGGAAGCATATTTGCTGAGACATTTGTCACAATCGACATTTCTTGAGGTTAAACAAGAGAAGAAGGAGCCTGGCACAACATGGGAGCAGCAAAGACTTGGGATCTTGATGGAGAATTAGGATTTTGAGAAATCAAAACCTGTGGAGATGCAAGTTGGGAAGACGGTTGCAGCGATGGAGAAGAAGGTTTGCTTGGGCTGCCAAAAAGCTTATGCTAGATGTAATCTTTACCTTGGAGACACAAAGATTAGCACAGTTCATATGAATCAAGAAAGAAGACGCAAAAGACCGAAGATTGAATAGGCAACAGTAAAATTAGGGAGAAAAACGTGTAAATACACAATTTTAAAATCTCACCCACTTACCACAAATACCCAAGTTGTCTTTTAGGAGAGGAAATATAGAAACAACATGGTCTCTTCAATCAAGTTTCCATGTACCAAAGGAGTTCATTCAAAATAAGGAAACTAAATCTCCACAAAAAATCTCGACTTCATAAATTTTGATAAGCCCAAGCGAGATTTCATCAGATTTTTCCAGTTGAAAACAATCCCAAACACCCACAATATCAATTAGACAAGAAGTTTATTCAAGGAAGGAGAGTTTTCCAAATATTCACAATGTATAATTGGAAAAAAAAATCACTACAAGAGAGCTTCACCAGACCATGAATGCCCTAAATTTTATGCCTGAAAGATATGATATAGAAAAAGAAAAAAAAAATGCACACACAAGTGATAAAGGACCAGTTCAGCATATGTGCAAAAATAAGTCATGACATTTAGACTTAGCATTTACACCCAGTTTTTAATTTTTTAATTTTTTTTTATGTACATGAACAAGGAGTTTTCTAGTAGGTAGCTTTCACATTAATCCAAGGACAACCCTTTTACATATGATCACACAATTTTGACACTCATATTTTCATGAGAGTAACTTGGTCACACATAAATGGCTACATACACTACACATAAGCAGCTCTTTCCCTCAAAGACTTCCTTTCAAGATCGTTGTTGTAAACTGGGAAGAGCACATATCCAAATAAAATGACAAATTCTGATCATGAGAAGTAGGCTAAAACTGATTCGTGCAAAGAAACCTTAAAAAAAAAAATGCTTGATGGCTAAAAATAAAAATAAAAAATATACAGAATTACAACAAATGTGACTGCATATGCAATCACATTTTGTGGAACATTTACATGGCACACAGACCAAGAGATTTTCTTAAATTAGAAAACCTCCCAAATTCTAAACCTTTGGTGAATGTATCTGCCAAATGATTTTATGTCCCAATAAATTCTATGCAAATAATATCTTGCTTAACTAAATCTTGAATAAAATGATGTCTTATATCGATGTGTTTAATTCGAGTATGTTGTACTGGGTTCTTAGATATATCAATCGCCCTAGAATTAGATGGTCAAAATGTCATTGTGGAGACCATAGTCCTCTATCATAATATTAGACTCAACATTGGAAACAAAAAAACAATTTCTTTTCTTTGTTCAATTTGATGACATGAATACTAACGTCACTTTTTTTTGGTAATTTATCTTACCTTTCCTCGTAGTTTTCACACCAACTCTGTTTGGAATATCTCTGCTGCGATCGGTCACAGCATCATTGATATCCAGATTTTTCTCTGCATCATTCTCTGAGTATGGTTCAGGTTCAGCAACTTTAGATGTGCCTACAGATGTGATGACATATGGAACAACATTTGGTTTAGGAGGGTTCAAGGATGCATACACATCGTGGATTGCATTTGTTATTGCACCTTATTCATTTTGAGATTTTAAAATCTCTTCCATCAAATCTGCAATATTATCTTTCTTGGATTTTCATCCAAGATTAGAAAGATCATAAAACACAAGAGGATTAGTTTCATCAATGCTTCTACTATGACAAGACTACTCATTTTCATACTATCGTATGTTGTATAAATTTGCTTGTACCCATAACCTAAGTCTAAGTCAAGGTGACTAATGGGCCTGCGTGTCTGTTAGAGTGACAACTTGTTCTTAGACAAATTACTTTTAATAGCTTAGGATTGCTTTTTGTATTTAGCTTAAGTCTTCAGAAGATAGCCTGTTGTATATCAGCCATGTTCAGATCAGCTATTTTCATATCAGCCAAGTCCATTAAGTGATCAGCCAAGTTCGTTCCTTCTAAGCTTCATCAGCAATGTTGAAGACCTGAAGATCGTCTGATCAAGACTTGTCTGATGATGTGCCTTGGGTTATCAGCAAAGTCCTTCCTTGATTTTGGCATAACGATAACCTGCAAGAATCATTTATTGATTCATTCCATATTAGGCATTCATCTCAGAAAAGGACATTCTGCTTGCATCTACTGTCTACCTATTTTTGGCAAAATGGCAGAATACAGTCTGGGCTTTGCAGAACTCCCTATCAGAGTTGAACATCAAGATTAGAACATTTACTGCAAAGATCTCTAGTATTAAATGCATCTAAATTCAAATTGTCCTAAGGCTGAAGATCTCCAACGGCTACAAGGACTCCTCTGAGTATAAATAGAAGACTCCATTGAAGCATTAAACACTCTCTCTGAATCGACAACTCTGAAATCTTCATCTTCAAAAGCTAGTACATTAAGAGCTTAAAAAGCAAAATCTATAAAAACATTCTTTGAAGAGCTTCAAACTTAGACGCATAGTCTTTATTGCTCTTCATTGATTGCAATCCTTTGCATTCAAAGCACACGAGAATTATATCTTTGTAGATATCAATTCTCCCACAAACACTTGGTTAACTAATTTTTGTACACGATCCATTAGTGATCTATATTGTAAAGATTCTAGTGGAAAACATAGTACACGTTTTTCAAATCCAAAGTTGATCACTTTGGTTGTGGACGTGTCTATTTATTTCTTGCACTTGTGATTTGCTATTACTTGTTGATTTCTAGAAATTCCAACAGCTCTTAAAATAGCTGATCTTGTCATATCAAGATAAGCCATCTTGAACTTGTCCTATATTTCACTCTATTCCGCTGCAAAATATTTTCTAAATCTCTTGTGAAGTAACTTCAAAAAACAATTTTTAAATTTGGAAATAGGCTATTCAACCCCCCCTTCTAGCCTATTTAAGCACCTTGAGACCTAACAATTAGTATCAGAGCTTAACTCTTTGAAAACAAGTTTTTCCAAGATTACACTCTTGAGAGACTAACGATCCAATGGCTGCTCATCAAATGTTGGAAACTTTAAATGTGAATCATTGTTCAGTCTTGGATGAAGTTCACTTTGATATCTGAAAAGACAAGGTTAAAAGACACATGAACTCTATTGATAAACGTTTATGGAAATGTGTTACAGATGGTCCAAGGATTCCTATGAAACCAAATACTCTAGCTGCTCTTGATCCAACTGCTGATCCAAAAATTATAAAACTTGAAGAAGAATGGGATGAAGAAGATAGAAATAATGACGCTCTGGATGGAAAAGCCATCAACATCATTACCAGCTGTGTAGACATCAGCATTTACCAGCAGATCATCAATCTGGAAACAGCTAAAGAAATGTGTGAAGCTATACTAAAATATCTAGAAGGTGATGGAGAGACAAAGAACAACAAGCTGTACACTTGCATCCAGAAGTTTGATTCATTCAAGAAAGATCATAAAGAAACTCTAAGAAGTGCCTACGACAGATTCTATGAGGTAGTAAATTATTGCTATTCTTTAGGAAAGAAATATGAAAGAAAGAAATAAACATGAGATTTCTTAATGCACTAGGCTGTCTATGGCATGTAAAGATAGAGCCATGAAAGAATCAAAAGACTTGAATAAATTGTCCCTCAGGAATTTTTATGCAAGTCTTTTGGTTTATGAGCTTGAAATTCAGCAAGCTCAAGAAATGGAAAATAGTTTTAAAAATATATCTCTACCAGCCATGTCAGTTGAACCTTCCTGTTCTATACCTGATGAAACCCCATTACATCTAGTGATGGTGATGATACTTTTTCGGACGAAGCTTTTGCCATGTTTGTTAAGAAGTATCAACGTTTCAAAAGATTTAACAAGTCTTCCTATACGCAGTCACCTTACAAGACTGCTGTTCTTCAAAGAATAGCTGCTCCTGCAAAACAGTTGCTCTTTATAAAGCTGCTGTTCCCCAAAAAGAAAATAAGCTTGTCTGTTTTAACTGTAGGAAGCCAGGTCATTTTGCCTCAAAATGTCCAAAGCCAAAATATGAATTTTATAAAAAAACGTCCCGAATCTAAATTTTAAAAACAAAAAGGGATGGTGGCTGAGGACATTGATGAAAGCAATATGCCCACTTGGTGTGATACAGATTCTGATAAGGATGATTCCTGTGACTTTGCTGAGGAAGCAAATATATGTCTTATGGCCAGGGAATCACCCCATGACTCAGTAAGATCACTGCCATTTCAATAGGATGATAGTGATGATGAGCTCAATGAACCTTCAAGGGGAGAACTTATCAAAGCAAACAAAGACATGCTAGAAGAATTCGCTAAATTTAAAACTGCCTATGTAAAATTAGCCAAAAAGCATTCGTTGGCTGTCTCTGAGAAATCTACCTTGGTGTCTGAGATTGAAGATCTCAATAGACAACAAGCTGAGAATATCAAGACTCAAAAAAAGAACAAGGCCTTAACTGAAAAAGTAGAATTTCTACTTGAAAACATAAAGAAAATCAATTCTGAGAAAGATGACCTCCAAAAAGGTTGTTGATGCTTGGAACAGTTCCAAAGGAAATTTTGATACCATTATTTCAGAAGAAAAATCTCTTGATGACAAAAATAGTATCAGTTTCCATAATGAGTTCAATGTAGGAAGTTCATCTATAGTTCTCAAGAAAATGAGACAACTGAAGTGATTGCTAAGGAAATGGCTAAGGAAGTTGTCTATGATCAGCATCCTTCTCTCAAATGCGGAGTAGTTTAACTCACTGCCCTGCAACTTTCTACTGACAAAGTAGATGGCAGTCTCAATGTGAGAGTCTTCCTTTTCTTGTGCCAGCATGGCTCCAACTGCGGTATCTGTGATGGTTAGGTATAACAATAGGCGTTTCAGTTTGTGAGGTGGAGCTAGCTAGAACTGGCGGACTAGGTAGGCACTCCTTGACCTTTTCAAACGATTGCTGGCACTCTTCATCCTATTCTCTATCTGTGTCCTTCTTGAGAAGATTAAACAGAGGTTCGCACATGGATGTCAGTTGCTGAATAAAATGACTAATGTACTATAATTGGCCCAAAAAGCCTTTGACTACACTCGGAGTTGTTGGTTACGGCATATCTATGATGGCTTTGACCTTTGCAGGATCCACTTCAATTCTATTGTCGGTTACCATAAATCCCAAGACTTTTCATCGGGTGACCCCAAATGTACACTTGGTGGGGTTAAGCTTTATTCGGTACTTGCGCAATCTCTCAAAGAACTTGCGAAGATCTCTCAAATGAGCACCTTCTGCGTCTACTGAATGAATAATCATATCATCCACATACACTTTTACTTTCTTGTGAATCATGTCATGAAAGAGCATGGTAGCAGCCCTTTGGTATGTAGCCCCAGCATTTTTCAATTTGAAGGGCATGATTGTGTACTCAAAGAACTTGCGAAGATCTCTCAAATGAGCACCTTCTGCGTCTACTGAATGAATAATCATATCATCCACATACACTTTTACTTTCTTGTGAATCATGTCATGAAAGAGCATGGTAGCAGCCCTTTGGTATGTAGCCCGAGCATTTTTCAATTTGAAGGGCATGATTGTGTAACAGTAGGTTCCCCAAGGGGTGATAAAGGAAGTTTTCTCCTGATCTTCTTCCGCCATTTTGATCTGATTATAACCGAGCATTCCATCAACAAAAGATCGTATCTTATGTAAGGCTACTGCGTCTACCAAAATATCGGTATTGGGTAGGGGAAAGTCATCTTTCGTGGATGCTTTGTTGAGATCCAAGAAATCCACACAAATCTGAACCTTACCATTTGGCTTCGGTACCGTCACGATATTGGATAACCATATCGGGTATTCCACAACCTTGATGAATTTGACTTTCAACTGCTTGATGATTTCTTCCTTGACATGCAGGGACCATTCAGGCTTAATTCTGCGGAGCTTCAGCTTCATTGATTTGGCGTCAGGGTACAGCAGAATCTGATGTTCAACAATCACTAGATCCAATCCAGGAATATCTTCGTAAGACAAGGCAAACTGTAGAATATTACATAGATTTGCTTGTTTCCATAACCTAAGTCTAAATCAAGGTGACATGGGCCTGCGTGTCTGTTAGTGTGGCAACTTGTATTTAGACAAGTGCTTATAATAGCTTAGGATTGGTTTTTGTACTTAGCCTAGTCTTCAGTAGTTAGCCCATCATTGATAGGACATGTAAAAGATCGGCTATCTCTTTAAATCAGCCGAATCTATTAAAGGATATCGGACAAGCTTATTCCAGCCAAGGTTCATCAGCAATGAGGAAAAACTAAAGATCGTCCGATCACGACTTTACTGGTGATATGTCTCAAGACTGTCTACAGCATTTATTATCAACGGTGACACAACGATAACCTGCAAAGAGCATTGAATGATCCATGCCATATTAGGCAATCATCTCAGAAAAGGACAGTCCGTCTATTCTTATCATCTACCTATTTTTGGCAACATTTCAGAAGTCAGTCTGAAGAACGCAGAATATCCTATCAAAGATCAACAGCAAGATTAGAGCATTAATTACATTCAAATTCAAATCCTCCAAAAGCTGAAGATCTCCAACGGCTACCAAAACCTCCCTGGGTATAAATAGAAGACTTCATGACAGTATTGAAGAAGCTAGCGATCTATCAAGAAAAACTCAACCAACATTCTTCATCTTCAACTGCTAGTTCATAAAAACTTAAAAGAAAAATCTGTACAACATTCTCTGAAGAGCACCAACCTTAGACGATCAAGTCTTTATTGCTCCTCATTGAATGCAATCCTAGCATTCATAGCACACGAGAATTATATCTCTTTAGATATTAATTCTCCCACTAACACTTGGTCAACTATTTTATGTACACGATCCATTATTGATCTCTATTGTAAAGATACTAGTGGATAAACTTAGTACACGTTTTGAAATCCAAAGTTGACCACTTTGGTTGTGGACGTAGCACTTATTCATAAATGTGAACCATATCAAATCTCTTGTCTATACCTTTTATGTGCATGTAATTTGCTGCTGTTTATTTCCAGAATTCCAACTAATTTTGTGAACAGCTGATCTTGTCCTATTAAGATCAGCCATCTCTGAACTTGTCCTATACTTCACTCTTTTCCGCTGCAAAATTTTTCAACTTAAGTGAAGTGATTTTCAAAATTTTCAACAACTATAAATAGGCTATTCAACCCCCCCGTCTAGCCTATTTGAGCACCTTGGGCCATAACAATTGGTATCAGAGCTTAACTCTTTGAAAACAAGTTTTTCCAAGACTAAACTCTTGAGAGATTAAAGATCCAATGGCTGCTCATCAAATGTTGGAAACATCAAATGTGAATCATTGTCCTGTACTGGATGAAGTTCACTTTGATATCTGGAAAGACAAGGTTAAAAGACACATGAATTCTATTGACAAACGTTTATGGAAATGTGTTACAGATGGACCAAGAATTCCTATGAAGCCAAATACTCTAGCTACGCTTGATCCTACTGCTGATCCTGAAATTCCTAAACCAGAAGAAGAATGGGATGAAGAAGATAGGAAGAATGATGCTCTGGATGGAAAGGCAATCAACATCATCACCAGCTGTGTAGATATAAGCACCTACCAGCAAATCATCAATCTAGATACAGCCAAAGAAATGTGGGAAGCTATATTGGAATATCTAGAAGGTGATGGAGAAACAAGGAATAACAAGCTATACACTTGCATCCAGAAGTTCGACTCATTCAAAAAGGATCCTAAAGAGACTCTCCGAAGTGCCTATAACAGATTTTACAAGGTAGTTAATTCCTGCTACTCTTTAGGAAAGAAATATGAAAAGAAAGAAATAAACATGAGATTTTTTAATGCATTAGATAGTTTATGGCATGTAAAGGTCACTGCCATGAAAGAATCAAAAGACTTGAATAAATTGTCTCTTAGAAATCTTTATGCAAGTCTTTCGGTTTATGAGCTTGAAATCCAGCAAGCTCAAGAAATGGAAAAGAGTTTTAAAAATCTATCTCTACCAGCCATGTCTGTTGAACCCTCTTGTTCTACACCTGATGAAACACCATCTACATCTAGTGATGGTGATGATATTCTTTCTGACAAAGCTTTTGCCATGTTTGTAAAGAAATATCAACGTTTCAAAAGGTTTAACAAGTCATCCTATAAGCAGTCTCCTTATAAGACTGCTGCTCCTACAAAAACAATCGCCATAATAAGACATTTGTTAACCAAAAAGAAAATGAGCTTGTTTGTTTTAATTGTAGGAAACCAGTCATTTTTCCTCAAGATGTCCAAAGCCAAAATATGAATTTTACAAAAACGTCCCGATTCTAAATTTCAAAACAAAAAGGGATGGTGGCTGAGGACATTGATGAAAACAACTTGCCCACTTGGTGTGACACAGATTCTGATGAGGATGATTCCTGTGACTTTGCTGAGGTGGCAAATATATGTCTTATGGCCAGGGAATCACCCCATGACTCAGTTAGATCACTACCATTCCAACAGGATGATAGCGATGATGATGAGCTCAATGAACCATCCAGGGGAGAACTCATTAAAACCAATAAAGACATGCTGGAAGAATTTTCCAAATTTAAAACTGTCTATTTAAAATTAGCCAAAAAGCATGAGTTAGTTGTCTCTGAGAAATCTACCTTGATGTCTGAGATCAAAGATCTCAATAGACAACAAGCAGAGAATATCAAGACTCAAAAAGAGAACAAAACATTAACTGAAAAGGTGGAATTCTTACTTGAACACATAAAGAAAATTAATTCTGAGAAAGATAACCTTCAAAAGGTTGTTGATGCTTGGAATAATTCAAAAGGAAACTTTGATACCATTCTTTCAAAACAAAAATCTCTTGATGACAAAACTGGTATCGGTTTCCAAAATGAGTTCAATGTAGGAAGTTCATCTAGTTCTCAAGGAAATGAGACAGCTGAAGTAATTGCAAAAGAAATGGCTGAAGAAGTTGTCTACAATCAGCATTCTTCTCAAAAGGGAAAGCAAGGACTTGGATTTAACAAAGTTCCATATACTTACTCTAAAAATAAATCACACAAGTCCAAGGGTAAGAAATCTGTCAACTCCTATGACACTCTTAATAGGGAGATTGAGCATCATAGATCTGCTATCAGACGTCCTGTGAAAACAATGATGACTGATAACAAATCAAAGAACTCTCAGCTCAAGTCTATTAAATTTGTCAAAGGAAAGACTGCCAACCTCAACCCTGCTGATAAGAAGCTTAAAGGAAGTTTGTATGAAAATGTAAAATCTTTTGATAAAATGTTTGCTAGTATGAAGACCAATATCACCAGAAAGTTACATTATCAACCTAAATCCAATAAGCCGGTTATCAGTAAATCAGTCATTTTCAAAACTGCTGATTGTAAGAAAACTTCTAAAGCAATTTTCAAACATGTTCAAGGTTTTCATAACTGCTTACTTTGCAAAGGTTATGGTCACAAGATTCATGAATGCCTTCTGAGATTCATACCTAAACCCAGAGGGTTCACACCTCCTAAAGTTAAACAGGTATGGTTCCAAAAGGTCACTAACCCTCAGGACCCAAGAATAAACTAGGGACCATGTTCTTAAATGATTTCAGGAATGCTTCATGGCTGTTAATGAGGAGGAGAAAGATTTATGGTATCTGGATAGTGGCTGCTCAAAGCACATGACTGGAAATCAGAATCTTCTCTCCAACATTGTTGAAGCTAAAGGTCCCTCAGTAATCTTTGGTGATAACTCCAAAGGAAAGACAGTTGGCTATGGAAACATCATTCGAGGAAATCTTTCCATAAGTAAAGTATCTCTGGTTGAAGGCTTGAAGCATAATCTTCTAAGCATATCACAATTCTGTGACAAGGGATTAATTTGTCAATTCACCGCAAGTCATTGTTTCATCAAAGACAGTGAGACCTGTTCAACAATCTTGACTGGTTTCAGAAAAGGAAATGTGTATGCTGCTGATTTAAACGCTGTTGGAAGAAAATCAAGTCTGTGTTTAATTGCAAAGACATCAAATGACAACAGCTGGCTGTGGCACAAAAGACTTAGCCATCTCAACTTTAAATATTTAGAGAAGTTATCAAAGGACAACCTAGTTGTTGGTTTGCCTAAAATATCGGCTGAACCTTACAAGCTT
Organism: Platycodon grandiflorus; assembly: GCA_016624345.1. Classification (NCBI taxonomy): domain Eukaryota; kingdom Viridiplantae; phylum Streptophyta; class Magnoliopsida; order Asterales; family Campanulaceae; genus Platycodon; species Platycodon grandiflorus. The sequence goes on from CM028363.1 coordinate 27,874,306, forward strand.
TATAAAGTATGTCAGCTGGGAAAATTACACAAGTCATCATTCAAAAGCAAGCCATGCTTATCAACGACTAGACCTCTACAACTCCTGCACATGGATTTATTCGGTCCAGTTACTACTACAAGCCTTGGTGGCAGCAAATACACACTAGTAGTAGTTGATGACTACTTAAGATTCACCTGGGTTGAGATGATGTCTTCTAAAGATGAAGCATATGACATCATAACAGAACTCTTCAGAAGACTTCAAACTCAGAAACTGGATGACATTGCTGATATCAGATCAGACAATGGGACAGAATTCAAGAAGAGAAGACGTATACAAGCTAAGGAAAGCACTATATGGACTTAAGCAAGCTCCAAGGGCCTGGTATGAGACCCGTTCAAAGTTCTTGATAACCCAAGGCTTTGTGAGAGGTCAAATTGATACTACACTTTTTATTATGAAGCATAAAGGTCATTCTTTACTTGTTCAAATTTATGTTAATGATATTATATTTGGATCTACTAATGAGAATCTTTGCAAAAGATTTGAGAAGCTTATGCAGAGTAAATTTGAAATGAGCATGATGGGAGAACTCAATTTCTTCCTAGGACTTCAAATTCAACAAAGATCAACCGGTATCTTTATCAATCAAGCCAAATATGCAAAGGATCTTATCAAGAAATTTGGGCTTGAGAATGCAAACAGCTTCTGCACACCTATGGCTACTAACTGTCATCTTGACAAAGCTGAAAAGGGCAAGAAAGTGGACACGACTCTTTATAGAGGCATGATTGGCTCACTTTTATACTTAACTGCTAGTAGGCCTGATATTATGTTTGCTGTTTGTGTATGTGCTAGATTTCAAGCAGATCCAAAGGAGTCTCATCTCCAAGATGTTAAAAGAATCATTAGATATTTAATTGATACATCCAATTTGGGTATTTGGTATCCAAGGGACTCATCCTTTAATCTTATAGGCTATTCTGATGCTGACTTTGCTGCTTGTAAAGTTGACAGGAAAAGCACTAGTGGAACATGTCAATTCCTAGGGAATAGACTTGTCTCATGGGCTAGCAAAAGCAAACATCTCTGTCTCAACTTCAACAAGCCGCGTAATACATAGGCGGCCGCTTCACAATTGTGGATTAAACAACAACTGGTAGATTATGAGATCAAGACTGTTGATTGCCCTATAATGTGTGATAATACATTAGCTATTTCAGTTTCTCAAAATCCTGTTATGCACTCCAAAACGAAGCACATAGACGTGAGATATCACTTCTTAAAAGATCATGTGGAAAAAGGTAACATCGGTATGCGTATGTATCTCTTGATCGACAATTAGTGATATTTTCACCAAACCACTTGACTCCACCAGGTTTGCCTATTTAAGAGGAGAGCTTGGTATGCTCGATCTCAATCTTTAACTCTTGAAGAATTTATTACACTTTATCTTCTTATAAATCTGTCTATCTTATCAGACAAGTGTAATACTGCCGATATTGTAGGACAACCATAAAGTAAGTACTTTCCTGTTCGAATAGGCCATCTTTAATATAACTAGTTACAAATAAACGAGTATGTGAACAGTCATTTTTCATAGCATTAAATACGGTCCTCAAAATTTATTAAATATCACTTAGTGAAAACTGTCAGTAGTATAAAAGTGAATTCACAAAATCAACTGTTCACTATTTGCAAAAACCGCCTCTCGTATTTTCAAATTCTGAGATAACTTCAAGTTCAAAAACTTCAGAAATAATTAGTCCTTCATTTTGATTCTGACATCAATCTTCAATGGTGAGTAACAACATTCCCTTACATTTACTTAATTCAAGTTTTATTACAAATTATAACTTTTCAAGCATCTGAACTGTTAGGTTCTTGCGTAATCGATAAATTGCAAATGCTTGATTTTATAAATTCATGTTGATTATGACAAATCTCTGGATACGAAATATGATTAAAGTAATTTATTAATGCATATCTCAATTCATATTGTTGTATTTCCTGAAAATGGTAGAATTTTTTTTAACCCTATTCATGCGCTATACTATTAATAAACTTGTGTTTATTAGTATATTTTGGATTTGAATTTGAACAGTAGATGTGTTCTAAGAAATTGATGAATATTTTTAACTCTGCTGATTGTACATATAGGCAACTACACAATCTTCCACCTCTGCCAATAAGATAGGACAAGTTTCAAAAGCTGTCAAAGCCTCTGAAATACCTATAAAAAACCTTCCCCGCACGAGTTATCATCCAGGCATGACCATTGACGCCAAATCTATCCAAAGATATCCTTCTGGACAAGGTTTATTAAGAGACTTAGAAGGATGTGGTCTTCTACCGCTTTTTCAGCTGAATGACACTCTCTACAGCACCTCTATAGTTGAAGAGTTTTACACTAGGATGACCCTTCCTCCTTCTCCTACCCCCAAAGATGAAAAATTCAACATGAGTTATCTCAAAGGCAGATTCGAGGATGTCTCATCAAGTTAACTTACAAAGACATCGAACATGTTCTGGGATTGCCTACTGAAGGCAAACTTGAATTAACTGCTGAGGAATCAGCTCAAGCGTGGGAAATGATGAGAGGATCCACACTCCTTGAGCCATATGCTGAAATGTCTCGAAATCTATTCCCTGAGATTCCATATCATATCAGTCATCTTCTTGACAAGAGCATCTTGTTCAAGAATGGAGTAAGGGATATCTTCACTTCCCAACAACTGATGTGGACAAAAGCTGTCATTCTTCGCAAATAGCTTAATTGGGCCAAGATTGTGTTTTCAATGATCTTTCAGAGTGTGGCTGATGTCCAAGCCAATCCATCTATGAAGAGACCCTTTGTTAGGGTAATCAATGTTCTCCTCCAAGGGTTCGAGGAAATTGAAAAGAAGATGAGCAGTGATGATCTCATCAAGGTGACCAATACCTACGTCTTCACTGCTAATAATATCTCACGATATAGAGAAGACTTGGTAAAAAGAGCTGTTGCTGCTGCCGCTTCAGCAACTGCTGGTGCCACATCTTAATCCAAAAGGGGCAAGAAAAAGGTGACATACACTTCTGAAGGTCTTCCTACTGAGGAGGAGACTAAGCCACTCAGCGCTGAACTCCCTGAGGACTTCGATCTAACCAAGCTCGACCATGATCCATATGAGCCTGATGACCAATCCCCAAAAAGACAGAAACAATCATCCCCAAAACCTAAATGGAAACCCTCAAAAATTAAGAAAGCTGTTGAACTAGATACCTCAACCTTTCAACCAGCAGACCTCAACTCCACCAGACAACCTTCCACTCTTCCTCCAAAACCTACTTCAGTAGCCATCAAGCCCAAATCAAAACAAACTCTCCACCCTACCGATGAAACTTTTGGTCTATCTAAACCTATTGCCACACCTCCTTCTACTCAAGACATACCATCATCGAAAAACCTTCAATCTGATCCCACTCCTCATATTTCTTCACAACATAAACATGGCAAGCGCTTGAAGAAAAGTGCCAAAAAGGCGAAGTTTGTACCTTCTGCCGATACCTCATCCTCTCCTACGTCCTCACCAAATCAACCTGAGTAACCCATTTCCAAACCATCTCAAATGCCTACTCCCTCTATCCCCGTTGAACAATCAACTGTACCCACTTTCATTCCACCAATGAAACCTTCTGATTCTGATGAATTACCAGATTCACCTGCTGATCACTCTCTCACCAGATCCAAACGACCTCCAACTTCTTCCACTGAACAGCCCACTCCCAAACGACCCAAACTCAATCCATACAGCCATCTTCACCCCGATGTACAAGAACTGCTGATGTTTCGAAACAGTCGTCCTACACCAAACCCTCGCAGACTCAGATGCTTTTCTCTCTACACTGGATTACCCGAAACGAATCCCTTGCCAGCCAATGTCTGCCGGCGAAATCATTTTCAAATTGGGTGCCTTCTATGAACCTCTTCCTCCCGCGTGGTCTCAACAATTCTTCATGCACAACTCTGCCGTTCAGGATCTTATGATCACTCAACGATGGATTGCTATTCACAAAGAACTTAACCTACCTTCTCTGACTGAATCAGACATCACTCCATTTCTCTCTCTTCCCAAACCTCCCATCTATACCATCATCAGTCATCCTTCTATTCTCACCAATTCGATCGTCTACAATTTCTTTGATGTTGTCGCTACCTATATTGGATTTAACCCTCGTGTTCACATCCTTTTCAAACCAATTCGTATTCGACTGCCCTTCTGTCCACCCATTTTCATTCTTTGCCAATCCTATGAGGCTTATATTGAAAAACTTTTCCCTGTACCTCGTATCTGGCTCTACTTGCCTGGTACTTCGCCTCCCTCACCTCCTCACCATTCCTCAACTCTTCCTACCGACCCCATATTCTCCTCCAGCCGTTCTTCATCTCCTGACTCTTTCGGTCTTTACCATTTGGAAGACGTTGTGCAACATTACAATACTCTTTGCGATGGAATCAAGACTTCTCTGCACCATCTTTCGGCCAAGCAGTCTTATACAACTGAAACCATGGCTACATATATGGCCGATATTATCTCTATTGTTCGTGACACTAAAGCTGCTGTCACGACATGCCAATCTGCTATTCCTGGATGCAAATCTGATTTTCTTCGTCAGCCTCACACTCTTCCACATCCTCTCGTAACTCGCTCAATACCAAGTGTGACGTTTTGGTCGAGGTCCGGAACAAGTGCTTCGTGTTTTCGACATTGGCCTCAAACGGTTACTTCATGCTCACCGTCATACGTATCGCTTGGTAAACACCGTCGGGCTACTACATTACGATCAACCAGCTTACTCATCTTCGCCACTCTGCCGACAAGCTTTCTAACATGGACCTCTCGCTTGCGTCCATGAAGGAGGAGATGAGTCGCATGCGCGAAATTCACAATGATCAGCTGACCAATCTTCGTGAGGAAATGAGTCGCATAATCAATCTTCACAATGATCAGCTGACAGATCTTCGTACAACTAACTCTGATATTCGTGAAGTTAACGCTATGTTGAAGCAGCAGAACAATGATTTCTCTAAAGAATTAGAAGCAGCAAAAGCTGACATTGCTAAACTCAAAGCAGCTGCTTCAGGACAAGCATCGCTCTGACTGGTATGTCTATTCTTGTCCTATATTTGAAAATTTCTTTTCAAAACATTGTAATTAAACTTCTTGTTTAATGAACAGTGACTATCGTTAATCTATCATGCTTTATACTTAATTTGTTTATCTTGTTTGCATGAAATTTTAAATCACTGGTTTAAAGACATATCCCATAAAGTACTTTATTCATTTGTCTTTAAACACAGTCGTATTACAAGAGTTCTTATGTTGTATCTCTTTATCTGTAAACTCTCTGTAATTTGTGAATACACTGACCCCTATGTAAGTCTATCTAGGACATGCTCACTTAATATAATATCTCTTTAGCATGTTATTACTAGAATCAGACATGGTCAGCCTCCATTGTATTCATAAGGTCATGGACTCAAGCAAATAGGAGGAGATTGTTGAATATTACATAGATTTGCTTGTATCCATAACCTAAGTCTAAATCAAGGTGACTAATGGGCCCATGGTTTAGTGTGGCAACTTGTATTTAGACAAGTGCTTATAATAGCTTAGGATTGCTTTTTGTACTTAGCCTAGTCTTCAGTAGTTAGCCCATCATTGATAGGACATGTGTTAGGTCTAAGGTTGCTCAAAATAGGCTAGAAGGGGGGGGGGGGTTGAATAGCCTATGTCCAATTTTTGAAATTGATTCAAAAATCTTACTTCACATAAGTTAGAAAAGTTTAGCAGGCGGAAGTCTTGTGAAGTATAGGACAAGTTGGGAATGGCTAATCTTCACAGGACAAGATCAGCTGTTCTCAACAGTTTGGAAATCTGGAAATTTTAAACAACACAAGCAAATCACAATCACACACAGGTAGACAGAGTATTTAATATGGTTCACACTTATGAATAAGTGCTACGTCCACAACCAAAGTGGTCAACTTTGGATTTGAAAATCGTGTACTAAGTTTTTCCACTAGATATTTTACAAACTAAATCTCTAATGGATTGTGTACAAAAATTTTGTAGACCAAGTGTTTGTGTGGGAGAATTGATATCTATAAGATACAATTCTCGTGAGCTATGAAAGCTAGGTGTTGCAATCAATGAAGAGCTTTTAATGGACTAGACGTCTAGGTGTGAAGCTCTTCAATGAATAAGTATAGATAGGACGTTTAAGCCTTTATGAACTTGAAGAAGATGAAGATTCAGAGTTAAAGTAGTTGAAGGTTGTTGAATGTAGCAATGAAGTCTCCTTTTATATGCAGGAGGAGCCTTGGAGCCATTGGTGATGTTCTTAATTTAAATTTAAGAGCATTTAATGCTCTAATCTGGTTGTTGACTCGTGATAGGCTGTCCTGCAGCTTCCAGTCTGTCTCCTGACACTTAGCCAAAAATAGGCGGTCTGCGCTTGCAGGAGGAATGTCCTTTTCTGAGTGTATGCCAAGAATGGAAACCTTCATTGAATGTAATTTGCAGGTTAACGTTGCATCGAAGTCAATGAAGTCTTCAAATTAGGACATGTCTTCGGCAGATCTCTATCAGATGTTCTTGGGGTCTTCAACATTGCTGATGAAGCTTGGCTGATACGAGCTTGTTCGATATCCAAAGGAGGACTGCTGATGCATTCTTTGCTTATTGTGCAGAGGACGTCCGATGTCCTATAGGCTATCTTCTTTCAAGTCATCTTACAATAAGCAACCCTAAGCTATTCAAGCTATGCCTAAGTACAAGTTGCCACACTAACAGACACGCAGGCCCATTAGTCACCTTAACTTAGACTTAGGTTATAGATTCAAGCAAATCTATACTAAATACAACAATCTCCTCCTATTTGCTTGAGTCCATGACCTTATGAATACAATATCAGCTGACCATGTCCAATTTCTAGTAATAACATGCTTGTAAGATAGATTTATTAAGTAAGCATGCCCTAGATGGACTTACATAGAGGTCATTGTATTCAAACAAATTACAAAGTGTTTACATCTAGGAAATTTAAGCAAAGGACACTTGTAATAAGAATGAATTTAAAGACATGCAAAATAGGCAGAATAGGCAATATAGGACATGTCTTTAAACCAGTGGTTTAAATTTCATGCATACACAGAATAGGCAGTTCATAATAAAGCATGAAAGTTTTAAAACATAGACATTGTTAATTAAACGAGGAGTTTAATTACAAAGTTTTTCAAAAGATTATACAAAGATTTATCGGCCGGTTCGAGAGGATGATCGAGATGAAGCATGACCTTTGCCTTTGCCTGTTGAAGATTGTTCTCTGCCTCTTGATGCCCATTTTGATTCAACAGCAGCCTTGAGTCTTGCAATTTCTTCTTTGGCGTCTGCTAACTCCACTTTAGTGTCTGCCAATTCAGAGGAGAGTCTCTTATTTTTCTGTTTCAGCAGAGCATTTCTCTCAATGAGCTCAGTCAGCTGATTATTGTTGAGATGACTCATCTCCTCCTTCATGGACGCAAGCGATGTATCTATGAAGCTGAGGCGTTGTTCAGTTGATTTGAACCCCTTGCGAAAGTAGGCATAGTGCTTGTTAGTCATCCTTCGCGTCTGACGCACTGAAGAGTGGACAGAGCGATTGGCTAGACGTTGAGATGCAAGCACATGCTTGTAGCCGTTGTCAATTAGGTCGATGATCTGCAGCATTCCTTTGGACAGGTTGTCCCAGTTCTCTTTGAAGAGGGCAGTGTTGGCTGAGGAAGCTGCTGAGACACGGTTGGCTAAAGCAGTTTGGGAGGCAGAGATGGACTGCTGGCAGGCTTCAAAGGCAGCCTTGGCACCCCTTGTAATATTTATGACTTTAGTCATGCAGTCAGCCTGGACATGGGTAATGTGGGACTGATCTGCAGACAGCTGGTGCAGGGCCTTGGTCAGGTCAGCCGATATGACCTCGATGTTCTTCAAAAAATCCTCTACGGCAGAGGAATGGTAGTATGCTGAAGGGGGAGGCTGGCTGGCTGGAGAGGAGGATGGGCCAGTGGAGGTTTGAGGATGGCTGGTGAAGGATTGAGGTTGGATTGGGAAGGATAAAGGCTAGCTGGTGGAGGACTGGGATTGGCTGGAGGAGGAAGAAGATTGGATGAGGAAGGGTTGAGGTTGGCTGATGGGGATTTGGGGTCGGCAGGTGGAGGTTTGGCTGGTGGAGGCATGGGATTGGTTGGTTAAGAGCAGAGAAGGATGGCTGGTAAAGATGCGAGGGACAGGGAATAGCTTTTCAATGTAGATGACATAGGCAAGCGGGGGAAGGAAAGATGGAGGAGTGATGTAAGTGAAGGAGTAAGGGGAACTGAAGAGAATGGGGATGAGTGGGTTAAAGCCAAGGTAAGCAGTGACTACATCAATAAAATTGTAGACCATTGGGTGAAGAAGGATGGAAGGATGGCTGATGAGGGTGAAGACTGGAGGTTTAGGCAGAGAGAGGAAAGGGGAGATGTCCGATTTTGTGGGGAGAGGAAGGCCAAGGTCCTTGTGAATGGCAACCCATTGGGTGAAGATCATAAGATCTTGAACCGCTGAGTTGTGAGAGAAAAATTGCTGGGACCAGGCAGGTGGAAGGGGTTCATAGAAGGCTCCCCATGTGAAGATGATTTCACCTGCAGACATGGGCTGGCAGGGAATCCTCTTAGGGTAGTCTAGGGTGGAGAGGAAGGGGTCGAATCATGGGTTGGGTTTAGGTCGCTGTCTCTGAAGGACAGCAGATCCTGAACCTCAGGGTGTAGATGGCTATATGGGTTGATTTTTATTCTTTTGGGGGTAGGAGGAGTGGAGGAAGAGGGGATAGGACGTTTGGAAGAGGGTTTAGGAGAGGTGGTGGTAGGTGTGATGGATGACTCTTGGATGGGGGTAGATTGGATAGGAGTAGAGTGAGGAGGTGAGGATGTAGGTGAGGTGGTAGTTGTTGTAGGCTGAGGTGGTGAGGATGGAGGAGAAGAGGTTGTATCAGCAGTTCCCTCGAAGTGCACCTTCTTCTTTGCACTCCTCTTAAAACGTTTTCCATGCTTGGACTTTGTAGGAGTGGAGGAGGCGAGTTGGTTCGGGAGAAGTTAGGTGGGACCTGTCGGTGGAGGAACCCATGGAGAAATGGTCAGGTTGAAACTGCTGTTGTAGAGACAGCAGGTGTGGAGGATGCGGTGGATGAGACCTTTGGTAGGCCAAACGATTCATCTGTTGGCTGGAGGGTTTGTTTGGTTTTGGGTTTGGATGTTTGGGAGGTAGTTTTTGGTGGGAGTGTGGTAGGTTTAGAGGGTTTGGAGGATGTGGTGGTGGTTTTAGGTGGGAGGTCAGCTGGTTTGGTGAGGTCAACTGGTTTGAAGGTTGAAGTATCCTTCTCAACAGCTGCCTTTGAACGAGCAGGTTTCCTTGATTGTTTTAGTTTGGGAGTAGGGAGAGGAGAGTGTTTGGGCTTTTTGGAGGGGGACTCAGCTGGCTCATAGGGATCATGGTCCAGCCGAGTGTAGTCAAAATTCTCAGGCAGCTCAGCCCCAATAGGTTTAGGCTCCTCCTCAGCAGGTAGCCCGGCTGCAGTATATGTGACCTTCCTCTTACCCTTTTTGTCCACATCAGCTGCTGTGACGTGAATATGTCCCTAGAGCCATTCTTGAACAGAATGCTCTTGTCTAGGAGGTGGCTGATGTGGTAGGGGTTTTCTGGGAAGAGGTTCCTGGACATCTCAGAGAACCTTTCGTCCGTGTACCCTCATCATCTCTGCAAGCAGCAGCCGATTCCTCATCGGTCAAGTCCAGCTTGCCTTCAATAGGCAGACCCAGCATATCTCCTATCTCCTTATAGGACAACTTAATGTAGTAGCCTCGGATGAAGCCCTTGATGTAGCTCATATTCACCATTTCAATTGCAGAGGCAGGAGGTGGAGGCAGGACCATCCTGGTATAAAACTCCTCAGCTAGGAGGTTGCTGTAGTGGGTATCGTTGAGTTGGAAGAAAGGTAGAAGCCCACATTCTTCCAAGTCCTTCAGTAAGGCAACACCAGCAGACGACTCATAGATGGAGTCCCTGTCTATAGTCATTCCCGGGTGGTAACTTGACCTGGGAAGAATCCGCAGAGGGATTTCAGCAGCTCTTAGCAGCCCTTGTTGGCTTTGCTGAGGCAGAAGAGGATGAATAAGCAGCCTTTGAAGATTGAGTTTTAGCCTACACAATCGGCAGAGGTGAGAACGGCAGATATATAGAAATCGGCAGATATGCAAGAAACAGCAGATAGACAAGCAATCAGCAGATATTACTAAAAACAAGTACTGTTCAGATCACAATCCAAAATATAGACAATATATGACATATAATAAGAACAGTTCATCATCTGGGTTTCAAAACAGCTACTGATTTTGTCCATTTCAAGCCAATAAAATGATATAAATTGAAAACATTTTAGGCATAAATGATTCTAAAACACAACTAAACCCATATAAACAGATTCAAGCAACAACCGCAAGGTTTTACAGTTCATCAATGGCAGACAGTTTAAAACGGCTCAAATTAGGTCAAAACAGGACCTTAAAACTCGATTTAAATGAGTTGAAAGGATGTAGGAGGCCTTACCATTGATGATTTTAGCTAGAAAACTTGAAGATTTTTGTGATTTGAAGACTTTTGGAGAGATTGCAGATCGGAAGTTTGAGAGGTTTTTGAAAGTTTGCAAATGGCAGTTCTTGAGAAATGTGAAGAGTCACTGTGCAATTTGCCTTTTTGTACTTCTGACATGTCAATAAATGGAATTTGATAATATTTGAAGTCCGCATTTATGACTTGATGAGTCACTGTACGTATTACGCACTTAGTCTGCCTATGTTTTATGAAGACTGTCGATATGGAAGGAGGTACTTACTCAAGGTTGTCTATAATCTCGGCAGAATTGCAAATAGCTGATCACATAGGCAATTCTAGAAAGGCAGTTTATAAAATAACTTAAAGAATTTGCAAGAAAGATTAAGGATTGAGGTCAAGCATACCAAGCTCTCCTCTTAAATAGGCAAACCTGGTTGAATCAAGTGGTTTTGTGAAGATGTCTGCTACCTGATGATCAGTAGGCACATATTGCATGCTGATATTACCTTTTTCCACATGGTCTTTCAGAAAGTGATATCTTACATCAATGTGCTTTGTCTTGGAGTGCATGACAGGATTTTGAGATACAGAGATGGCTGATGTGTTGTCACACATTATAGGACAATCAGCAGTCTTGATCTCATAGTCCACCAATTGCTGTTTGATCCACGAGCAGTTGTGAGCAGCGATTACAGCAGCCTATGTATTCGCTTCATTGTTGAAGTTGAAACAGAGGTTTGCTTCTTGCTGGCCCATGAGACAAGTCTATTTCCTAAGAATTGACATGTCCCACTTGTGCTTTTCCTGTCAACCTTACATGCAGCAAAATCAGCATCAGAATAGCCTATAAGATTAAAAGATGAATCTCTAGGATACCAGATTCCCAAATTGGGAGTATCTATCAAATATCTGATGATTCTTTTGACAGCTTGTAGGTGAGACTCCTTTGGATCAGCTTGGAATCTAGCACAAACACAAACAGCAAACATGATATCAGGCCTACTAGCAGTTAAGTATAAAAGTGAACCAATCATGCCTCTATAAAGAGTCATGTCCACTTTCTTGCCCTTTTCATCTTTGTCAAGATGGCAGTTAGTGGCCATAGGTGTGCTGAAGCTGTTTGCATTCTCAAGGCCAAATTTCTTGATAACATCCTTTGCATATTTGGCTTGATTGATGAAGATACCATTAGAGCTTTGTTGAATTTGAAGACCAAGGAAGAAGTTGAGTTCTCCCATCATGCTCATCTCAAATTTACTCTGCATAAGCTTTTCAAATCTTTTGCAAAGATTTTCATTAGTAGAACCAAAGATAATATCATCAACATAAATTTGAACTAGTAAGGAATGACCTTTATGTTTCATAATGAAAAGAGTAGTGTCAATTTGACCTCTTACAAAGCCTTGAGATGTCAAGAACTTTGAAAGGGTCTCATACCAGGCTCTTGGAGCTTGTTTGAGTCCATAAAGGGCTTTCCTCAGCTTGTAGACATCTTCTCTTCTTGAGCAGTCTATGAATCCAGGTGGTTGCTCTACATAGACCTCTTCTTGAAGTTCACCATTCAAAAATGCACTCTTGACATCCATTTGATATACTTTGAAGTCCTTGTAAGATGCATAGGCCAAGAATAATCTGATAGCCTCTAATCTTGCAACAGGAGCAAATGTCTCATCATAATCAATGCCCTCCTCCTGTCTATATCCTTGGGCTACCAGTCTTGCCTTATTTCTGGTGATGTTGCCATTTTCATCCATTTTGTTTCTGAAAATCCACTTTGTACCAATAACAGCTTGTCCTTTTGGTCTAGGGACAAGTGTCCAGACTTGGCATCTGTCAAATTGATTTAGCTCTTCTTGTATAGCTTCCACCACTACTAGAAACACGCTAATTACTGTCGGAGGAATTTATGTCGGAATAGTCCGACAGTAATTACTGTCGGATTTTTTTAATATTACTGTCGGATTTACCGACAGTAATTTGAATTACTGTCGGACAATGTCCGACAGTATTTTTCCGACAGTAATTGAGGTATATTCTACGAATATGCCTTTTATCCGACAGTAATTACTGTCGGAATCATTCGACAGTAATTTCTGACAGTATTTCAGGGAATATTCTTGGAATATTCCATTTTTTGAGCGCCAGAAAATGTTTTTCAAAATTACTGTCGAAAATTCCGACAGTAAATTACTGTCGGAAAATCCGATAGTAAGTCCGACAGTAATGTAAATTAAAAGCCCTAAATCGAAGTCGCCCCCCTCCTTTCTCAGATCTATCTCTCCACTCTCTCTCTCTCTATCTCTCTCTCTCTGTCTCTCCCCACAAACCTCCGCCGCGCCACCTCCGCCGCTTCACCACCGCCAACCCACCGTCCCTTCCGTTCGGTCTCCCCGCGCCACCGCCACCCTCTCGCTCTCCTTGCGCCACCACCGCCACCGCCACCCTCTCTCTCTCTCTCCCTAGGTAATTTCTAATTTGTTGTATTTAATTTTTAAATTTTGTATAAAAATTGTATATATGTTTCTTATTTGTTGTTTCTTTTTTTTTTTTTTTTTTTGAGCCGCGCCACCTCCGCCGCGCCACCACCGCCGCCGCGCCACTGTCCCTTCCGTTCGGTCTCCCCGCGCCACCGCCACCCTCTCGCTCTCCTTGCGCCACCGCCACCACCACCCTCTCTCTCTCTCTCCCTAGGTAATTTCTAATTTGTTGAAACAGAGAATCCTATCCCGAGAGTTCATAAGGAAACAAATAGATTTTTGTATGGCCTTCAAACCAAAAAATGAAATTGTTGTCGCTAATGTGCATAGTGGGTTGAAATTGTGGTCGCTAATGTGCATAGCGGGTTGCCATTTTTCGAGAAAATATTTAGTAATTTTAGACCGCCCCATTATGAGCTGATGTGATGATTTAAAATCTAAAAAATAAAATAAATCCACCAAAGAACTTTCAGATTTTAAACCTCTAAAATTTTGAGCTTTTTTTTTATTTTTTATTATTTGAATCTCTAAATGATGTTTTAATCATCAATTTTATATCCTCACGTGTAGAATCAACGAATATTTTCGTACTTTTCCGAAATCTAATTAACTCAACTATAGGGCTAAAATGATAGAAATATAAAATTTTAGACACAAAATCTCGGTTAGTTACTATTAAGAGGTTTAAAGTTTTAATCACTTTGGTGAAATTGTCAAATATTATATGTCTAGAGTAATGCTAGAGTTACCAAATTATGATTACTTAATTTGTGCAAAAAATGATGTAATATCTTATGTATTATCTTGTTGACTTCACTTTTTAACTCATAATAAAGCCTACAAAATGATAAATAAATTGATACTACATCCGTTCCATAATAAAGCCTATAAAAATTGTATATATGTTTCTTATTTGTTGTTTCTATTGGTTGTTTCTGTTTTTTTTTTTTTAGTCCACCGCGCCACCACCGCCGCGCACCGTCCCTTCCGTTCGGTCTCTCTCTCCCTGCGCCACCGCCACCCTCTCTCTCTCTCCCTAGGTATATACTTTTGAATTTGCATATTTAATTTAGGTGAGATTTGTTCACTTTAAATGGTTGCATCTTCATGTTCACTTTCTCCCCCTGAATTGGCCTTTTACTTCACTACGTAGTTCTATCCACAAAATAAATACTCATTGCTGCATTGGTAGTCTAATATCAAGGACCAAACAGCTGAAGTTGGTAGCACTTGAATTGTCAAATGACATGGTAATCTCAAATGAACAAATCTAATCTGTACAAGGAAGTTAGTTGGTTTATTATCAGATTTGTCATATGTTGAGAGTATGAATATGTCTCTATTGTATGTAATATGTAATATGTTGATATCAAGTAATATGTCTCTATTGTATGAATATGTAATATGTAATATGTTGATATTACTTGAGTATGAATATGTCTCTATTGTATGAATATGTAATATGTTGATATTACTTGAGTATGAATATGTCTCTATTGTATGTAATATGTCTCTATTGTATGCAACATATTACTTGCTAGGTGAGACACCCCGAGTACAAGGCATGAATATCAAGTAATATGTAATATCAACATATTACAAGTAATATGTTGATATTACATATTCTCCATTGAGAGTATTATGTTGATATTCATGCCTTAGTTGAACCACTTAATGTGTTTCACTTCCCTTTAGAGATTTAATGTCTCTATTGTATGCTAGCGGGATGGCACGAACTAGGAAGACTGCCAGGATGTCAGTTATGCATCCGACCATATTTCAACTCGAGACACACATTACGAGGAGAGAACTTGAGGACCAACCGAATGTGGCCCTAGGTGAGACACCCCGAGTGGAGCAAGTGACCCCACCGAACCCTGCACCGACCCAAGACTCCAATAGGGAATGTAATCATTGAGAGTGTGTTACACTCTATGTTTCGACTAGCATGTGCGGTATGTAGTATTGGTGTCCAATGATACCGATCCGTTCGTTGAATGTATTTAGAGTTCAAACTCTTATTGTTATTTATGTTGACCTTGTGACTTATTGACGTGAATAGTGCATCACGAGCATGTTAACTTGCGATTCCGTTAGCCTTTTATATTGTCGGCTTGTGATAAAGTGGTAGTGCAATTATTCATGAGTCCTATGACTCGCGTGACTTGAGTGTTGCATTTATTGCACCCTTTGACTCAAGTCTATTCCTTTGATGATGGGATGTAAGCTAAGAAATCAACTTTGACTTAAATCAATTAAACATATATTTTGTAATAATTCATTAATAAATTATAATATCTGGACACCAGTCGCGCTTCGGTGGTTCTTAGAGTTATCAAACTTTAAGAATGGACGGGTAGAACAAAAGGATATTATTTTTCAATAATGAATTTCGCTTGTTTCTTTACCCTATAAAGTTTCAGAAATTACCCTTAATCACAACCTTAAATTCTAAACCCCAACCTAAACCCTAAATTGGACTTAAACAACCCTAAACCATATCTAAACCGTATCGTAATGGTATTACAGATGAGTTCATTAGAGGTTTGAAGAGTTTTATCGAATTTGCTCTAGCGAACCCCAAATACATGAGTGGTAACAACATAAGGTGTCCATGTGATGGCTGCAAAAATCGAAAGTACTTCCCTTCGATGATTGTTGAGAAGCACCTTCTCCAGAGCGTTATCATCCAGCACTCTGCTGGTTGATGACATGAGAAGACTCGAAGCGAGCATTGTCATGACGATTTGCAAACTTGAGAAGATCTTTCCTCCGTCTTTTTTTGATTCTATTGAGCATTTACCGGTCCACTTGGCATATGAAGCTAGGGTTGGGGGTCCAGTTCAATACAGATGGATGTATCCATTTGAGAGGTAATAACTCGTCTCATAATAATCGTTTTTCATGATCTATAACATACTTAAAAGTCGGTTATAGCTTGAGTAACATTTTTTTATCCTGTTATGCATCTGCAATTAGGTATCTCGGTCATTTGAAAAGGAAGATGAGAAACAGGGCAAAGGTTGAGGCCTCAATATGCGAGGCTATTATTATAGAGGAAATTGTTGCCTTTTCCGCGCAATATTTTCATCCCGATATTGAAACGAGATTGACTAGGGTTGGGCGCAATTATGATGGTGGAGAGCCCGATGTCAATGGAGACATCTCATTATTTAATGCTCCGGGTCGGCCACTCGGTAAACCGGTTAAGACTCGAATGCTAAGCAATAAGGAGTATGAAGGTGCGAGACTCTATATACTCCTTAATTGTCCTGAGGTTGAGGAATATCTCACGTAAGTTAATTATCAATTTCATTTAATTTTAGATAGTCGTCCGATTCAAATTAAAGTTGCAAGATGCACAAATAACTCGTATAAACTCTAAACCTAATGCAGTATGTTCGAAGATCAAGCCGGAGATGATATATCTGACGAATTGCGAGAAATCAGGACAGAGAAAGAGTTTTCGTCGTGGTTACGCAAATATGTAAATATCATTTCCTGGCACGATTTATATGTAGACATCTTATATATGCATCCAAACGGTATAATGGCTCAGTCATTTAAAAATGTCTATTATGAAATACTTTTCGGTTTTGGAGCATCCTAATGACCGAGAGTCGCGAGATTATCTCACATATCGCAAATCTATTGATGAGAGTTACTTTATACAACGGATATTATGTGAATGGCTATGTCTTCCATACAAAGGAATACGGGGAGGGAAAACAAACAGATAACATCGGTGTCAATCTTAAAGGCAACCTTGACTATTATGGTGTCGTTAAAGAAGTCATCGAGTTACGATATCTCGGGAGGAAAAATATAGTCCTATTCAATTGTGGCGCGAGGCATGCAGGTATAAAAAGCACGACTCGTTTGACCTAATCGATGTGAAGCGACGTCTAGACATGCGGGTGATGATGTGTTCATCTTAGCATCACAAGCACAACAAGTTTACATGACACCATACCCTTATCGGCGTGATGAGAGGGGATGGTGGGCATTTGGAAGACCAAGGCCGAAGCACTATTGATATAGCATATCGGTCGACGACATAACTACGAGAATCGTCATTAGAAGGATGTTATCAAGAGGATGAAATGCCCGTACCTCCCGTTGTATCTTCGATAGTCATCCAATGGATGAAATGCCCGTGCCTCCCTTGGGCTGGAGATAGTATTGCCGTTGATTTGCCACCTCCTTCCTGCGAAGACGAAGTCCCGATTATTGAAGGTGATGCGGAAGAAGATGCGAGGTAACGAGATGAAGAGGATTGGATGTCCGAGGATGAGGCGAAGAAGAACTTGAGTTTTGTAGTAGCGACTCAAACGCGAGGCGAAGAATTTGAGAATGAAGAAAATGCAAACACGAGAATGAAGACTCGAGTAGTCTTGCAAGTATGTACCGTTTAGGCTCTTTTATTTTTGTTAGAAATTAAATGTCATGTGTAGAACGCTATTTGTATGTTACTTGTTATCATGAAGATGAGAGATTTTAATTTATGTTATGTATTTTAACTTAATTGTCATCTAAACTTAGCGTTAATTGTCATCATTAATATACTAATTTATATATAGACATGTCGGGACGAGCGGTAGAGGTAGGAGTCGGACACCTAAGGTCCGACTTCTACCTACTTGCGTCTGGTACACTACTGCCTGCGGGAGGAGGCGAGCCACACTTGGATCGGCCGAGGATGCGCCGACTCTTCCCACGAGCCGATGGCGGGTGGGTCCTCATCGACTCCGGATGGTGTTGATGGAGATGGTAGGATTATCGTTACCATCTCCACCTTAAGCGATAAGTAATAATATTTCGGTTTTAAAATTTTAATGCTTGTACATTGGTTAAATGTTAATTGCATATTTGTATAATATATTTGTTTAATATATATTTGTAAGGTTTGCAGGCGGGTATCCCAATCTGACTCGCTTCCTTGGACGTATTCTACGTACGATGAGGCACGAGTGCGGCCACTACTAACGTGCCTACGGCGATCCGAGACTCTGGTGGGATGATTTTAGGGTAAGATATATAAGATATGTTAATGTTTAATAATTTAATAATTTCTATCAAAGTTTATAATTAATATGTTTAAATTGGTTAAACTTGCGGTGACTTATTGTTGGCTGAGCACTCGGAGGCGCAGAGGCGTTTAGGTTGATGTGCGCGAAGAAGTACCGCTGGATTTACGGCATTAAGAGGCGTGGGCGAGAGAGAGGGCGAGGGCTCCAAATTTCATCGATGATGTGGCGCGATAAGTACATTATAATAATATACTTGATTTAATTTCATTCCTTAAATAGATGAGAGATTTTGTATATATTGTATCTCTATAACAATTTTAACATTTTCACGGGTATACCGAGGGTTGGGATTCCGATGACTAGAGGCTGTCGCCGATCGCCACAGCGAGAATAGGGTGGCGGGGAGGGTAAAGCACACCTCGAGGTCGATCAACACCTCAGAGCACCACTTGCGCATGGTAAGGACTTTAATGTGTTGTATTGTAATTAATTAATACATGCTTTAATTGTTTTACTTATGCTTTAAATTGTTTTGTTGGGTAGCCATGTGGATGCTATGAAATCCATGGCTGAAAGTAGGGCACTGATCAGTGCAAATATGTTGTTTTAGAAGGGGTTTGAGTGTAAATGTACTATTTTAGAAGGG
The DNA here is from genome assembly GCA_016624345.1 of Platycodon grandiflorus. Classification (NCBI taxonomy): domain Eukaryota; kingdom Viridiplantae; phylum Streptophyta; class Magnoliopsida; order Asterales; family Campanulaceae; genus Platycodon; species Platycodon grandiflorus. Next base: position 27,893,105 of record CM028363.1, read on the forward strand.
TTTGAGTGTAAATAGGCTATTTTAGAAGGGTTTGAGTGTAAATAGGCCTTTATGAATTCATCAAAACATACATATTATATGTTATTGTTTTACTTATGCTTTAAATTGATTTGTTGGGTAGCCATGTGGATGCTATGAAATCCATGGTGACTTGGTAACAATTAGGTTGTTTTAGAAGGGGATTGGGTGTAAATGTACTGTTTTAGAAGGGTTTGATTATAATTAGGCTATTTTAGAAGGGTTTGAGTGTAAATAGGCCTTTATGAATTCCTCAAAACATACATATTATATGTTATTGTTTTACTTATGCTTTAAATTGATTTGTTGGGTAGCCATGTGGATGCTATGAAATCCATGGCTGAAAGCAGGAACTTGGTAACAATTAGGTTGTTTTAGAAGGGATTGGGTGTAAATGTCTTGTTTTAGAAGGGTTTGAGTGTAAATATCTGTTTTAGAAGGGTTTGAGTGTAATTAAATTTGTTTTAGAAAGGTTTGAGTGTAAATAGGCCTTTATGAATTCCTCAAACCCTTCATATCATGCTTTATTGTTTTACTTATGCTTTAAATTGATTTGTTGGGTAACCATGTGGATGCTATGAAATCCATGGCTGAAAGCAGGGCACTGAGTGCAAATATGTTATTTTAGAAGGGGTTTGAGTGTAAATGTACTTTTTAGAAGGGTTTGAGTGTAAATAGGTTGTTTTAGAAGGGTTTGAGTGTAAAAAGCCTTTATGAAAGGGTTTTTCGGTTTAAATAGGTTGCTTTAGAAGGGTTTGAGTGCAAATAGGTTGTTTTCGAAGGTTACGAGTGTAAATAAGTTTTTTAGCGGGTCTCGAGTATAAATAAGTTGTTTTAGAAGGGGTTTGAGTGTAAATAGACTATTTTATAACGATTTGAGTCTTAATAGGTTGTTATGAGAATGAATTGAGTTCAAATAGGTTTGTCTTAGTAGGGTTTGAGTGTATATATAGGTTTGTTTTTATTGTTTTCTTATAAGTTGATCGTGTTATAGCTTAATATGTGTTCTTCGCTAATTTTAATTCATTATATTGTAGAATCGATACTACGGTACGAGGTACCGATGATGGTTTATTTCTTTGCGATCCACACCACTCCTGCTCCTCCGGTGCGATTCGCCGATTGTCTTTGTCGATGAGGCGACAAAGAGAGCATTTGTAAGTATTACTTAAAATATTTTAATTCTATTTTGTTTATTAGTTAATGGTAAATGTTAATATTAATGTTTTTATGTTTTTGTGACACGAGAATGCCTATAAGGCGAATATGTCCACGGTCGCCGAGGGCTTGTCCGGACGACCCACGAGGTGCGACGCCATTTGTCGGCAACATTTGGCATTCGGTCACTGCGAGTCAATGAAGAAGAGGGAGATCGCCTCTACGGCTTTGGTGACCACGGCGCGCTGCGTTTAGACCAGGCGGATCGACTTCTTCCTCGGCGACCCGTCCTCGGTCCTTGGAACCGATCGGCTACGAGAGTGCCCGCTCGAGAAGGCAGAACTCTCGGCATTGCAGCAGCGAGGCGGGCGCAGAGCGCGGCAGCGGATGCGGCAGCGAGCCGAGGTGCGGGGACCCGGCAGCAGAATGCGGCGAGGCGAGCGGCTAGGCAGCGGCGGCGGTTATAGGGCGCAGCAGCCTACTAGGCGTAATTTATTTGACCCCCGTCCACAGTAGACACATTTATTTTAGTACTGTAATATATTTTAATTTGTATATATATTAATTTTAATTTAGTTTATGTTTTAGTTGTTAATTAGTTTATTGTTGCAGTGTTGTGTGTGTGATTTGTGTATATATAATTGTTATATCAGGTGCAAAAAAAACAAATTTCAAAATTTTAAATTTTATTTTTTTTATTTTTATTAGAAATTACTGTCGGAGCTCCGACAGTAATTAAAATACTATTTTACTAGTAAATTACTGTCGAAACTTCCGACAGTAATTAAAATACTATTTTATTAGTAAATTCCTGTCGGAACTTCCGACAGTAATTACTGTCGAAATATCAACGGTAATAGCAGGCGGTAATTGCGCCGGATATTTGTCAACGTAATTACGTCGGAAATTTCGACGATAATTCTGTCGGATTTTGTCCGATGTAAATGCTGTCGGAGATTTCGACAGTAATTACTGTCGGATTACTGTCGGATAGAAATTACCGTCGAAGGTTTACTGTCGGAAACTGTCGGAGCGCTTCCGACAGTAAATTCATAATTACTGTCGGAATTTCTTATTTACTATCGGATTGCTCCGACAGTAATGACGTGTTTTCTAGTAGTGCACCCAGCTTGGATCTTCCAGAGCTTAATCAATCTTCTTGGGTTCAATATTAGATACAAATGCAGTAGAATACATGCATTCATTCCTTGAAGCTTGTCTGGTTTGAACACCAGCATTAAGATCTCCAATGATTTGAGCAATGGGATGATCTTTAACTTCTCTAATATCTGCAGATGGAACTTGTCCTATAGTATCGGCAGAGTTGGGTTCTTGAGAAGTTGAAGTTTCTGAAGCTTGGTTTTCTAAAGGATAGGTTAATTCCAAGGTAGGTTGTAGAACTTCTGGTGTGGAAGGCAAAGTGGATTCTGGGTTTTCAGAGTTTTCATTTGTTGGCTCATTTGAGGATTCTATCAAGTTGACTCTTGGAGGAATTTGTGAAGGAGTGGGATCAGCAGTTCTTGAGCTTGGCTGGTCTGTACCTGTCTCATACTCATCAGAATCATTAGTAACCTTAGGAGCCAAATGTGGCCCAATAAAATCAAATTCATCAAAAGAAACATGTACAGATTCAACAACTCTAAGTGAAGTTTTATTATAAACTCTATATGCTTTTGAAAACTTGGCATATCCCAGAAAAATTCCTTCATCACTCTTGGATTCAAATTTACCTCTATGTTCTTTACCATTGTAAAGAACTTAGCATTTACAACCAAATATTTTGAAGAATCCAATGTTGGGAGCTCTGCCTCTCCATATTTCATATGGAGTTTTGTTATGAAATTAGTTTATGATGGACCTGTTTTGTGTGAAGCAGGCAGTGTTCACAGCTTCTGCCCAGAAGTACATAGGCAGTTTGGCTTCAGCAATCATGGTCTTTCCTGCTTCAATGAGAGTTCTGTTTTTCCTTTCAGCAACTCCATTTTGTTGAGGTGTGCAAACTGCAGAGAAATTGTGACCAATTCCATGGTCATCACAGTACTTGGCAACACCATTGTTCTTGAACTCTGTTCCATTGTCTGATCTGATATCAGCAATGTCATCCAGCTTTTGAGTCTGTAATCTCCTGAAGAGTTCAGTGATGATGTCATAAGCTTCATCTTTGGAGGACATCATCTCCACCCAAGTAAATCTTGAGTAATCATCAACTACTACAAGTGTGTACTTGCTGCCACCAAGACTTGTAGTAGTGACAGGTCCAAACAAATCCATGTGCAAGAGCTGTAGAGGTCTGGTTGTTGATAGGCAAGGCTTGCTTTTGAATGAAGATTTGTGTAGTTTGCCTAGTTGATATGCTCTGCAGAGACTGTGTGGTTCAGTCGATATTTTAGGCAAACCAACTACTAGATTGTCCTTTGATTGCTTCTCCAAATATTTGAAATTGAGATGGCTAAGCCTTTTGTGCCACAACCAGCTGTTGTCATTTGATGACCTAGCAACCAAGCAGAGATTTGACTTTCTTCCCACAGCATTAAGATCAACAGCATAGACATTCCCTTTTCTGAAGCCTGTTAGGATTGTTGAACATGTCTCATTATCCTTGATGAGACAGTGACTTGAGGAGAACTGACAGATCAATCCTTTATCACAGAATTGTGATATACTCAGAAGATTGTGCTTCAGACCTTCAACTAAGGAAACTTTGCTGATTGAGAGGTTTCCTCTAACTGTGCTACCATAGCCTATAGTCTTCCCTTTTGAGTTGTCTCCAAAAATGATTGAGGGACCTTTTGCTTCAATAATATTTGAGAGAAGATTTGGATCACCAGTCATGTGCTTTGAACAACCACTGTCTAGATACCATAAGTCTTTCTCTTCTTCATTGACAGCCATGAAGCATTCCTGAAATATAGACATTTAAGAATATGGTCCCCTTTTATTTTTGGGTCCTCAAGGTTAGCAACCTTTTGGGATCCATACCTGTTTAACCTTTGGAGGAGTAAATCCCTTAGATTTAGGTATGTATCTCAGAAGGCATTCATGAATCTCATGACCATGGCTTTTACAGAAAGATCATTTGTCATAACCTTGAACATGAGAAATGATTTCTTTTGTGGGCTTCTTATTATCAGCAGTCTTAGAGATGACCTTTGCGCTGATAACTGGCTTATAGGACTTAGGCTGATAATGCCATTTCTTATTGATATTAGGTTTACCATGGGTAGACCTTTTATCAAAAGATTTCACATTTGCAGGCAAAGCTCCTTTTAGCCTTTTATCGGCAGTGTTAACTCCTTTGCCCTTATTATCGGCAGTGTTGGGATCAGCAGTCTTGCCTTTGACAAATTTAATAGGTTTGAGTTGAGAATTTTTAAACTTGCTACCAGTCATCCCTGTTTTCTTAGGGTGACTGATGGCAGGTTTCAGTTGCTCAGACTCCCTATTAGCAGAGTCATTGTTGGCAGATTGCTTTCCCTTGGACTTGTCTTTAGTATTCTTGGGGTAAACAAAGGAACTTTGTTAAAGCCAAGTCCTTGCCTTTTTGGAGGTTGCTGATCATAAGAAGCTTCTTCAGCCAATTCTTCAGCAATCACTTCAGATGTCTCATTTTCTTGAGAACTAGAAGAACTGCCTACATTGAACTCCCTTTGGAAACCTATACCAGTTTTGTCATCAAGTGTTTTCTGGTTTGAAAGAATGGTATCACAGTTTCCTTTGGAATTATTCCAAGTGTTGACAACCTTTTGAAGGTCATCTTTTTCAGAATTGATTTTCTTGATATGTTCAAATAGGAAGTCCACTTTTTCAGTCAAAGCTTTGTTCTCCTTTTGAATTTTGATACTTTCAGCTTGTTGTCTATCAAGATCTTTGATCTTAGACATCAAGGTAGATTTCTCAGAGACAGCCAGTTCATGCTTCTTGGCTAGTTTCACATAGGCAGCTTTGAATTTGGAAAACTCTTCCAGCATGTCTTTGTTTGCTTTGATGAGCTCTCCCTTTGATGGTTCATTGAGCTCATCATCATCACTATCATCTTGTTGAAATGGTAGTGACCTGACTGAGTCATGGAGTGACTCCCTGGCCATAAGGCATATGTTTGCTTCCTCAGCAAAATCACAGGAGTCATCCTCATCAGTATCAGTGTCACACCATGTAGGCAGGTTGCTTTCATCTATGTCTTCAGCCACCATCCCTTTTTGTTTTTGAAATTTTGACTCGAGACGTTTTTTATAAAACTCATACTTTGGCTTTGGACATTTTGAAGCAAAATGGCCTGGCTTCCTACAGTTAAAACAGACAAGCTCATTATCCTTTTGATAGTCTGCTGATTTATAAGGAGCAGAACTTTTAGGTTGAGCAGCTGTTCTTTGAGGAACGGCAGTTTTGTGAGGAGACTGCCTATGTGATGATTTGTTGAACCTTTTGAACGTTGATACTTCTTAACAAACATAGCAAATGCTTCATCTGAAAGAAGATCATCACCATCACTGGATGATGTAGATGGGGTTTCATCAGGTGTTGAACAAGATGGTTTAGTAGACATGGCTGGTAAAGATAAGTTTTTGAAACTCTTTTCCATCTCTTGAGCTTGTTGGATTTCAAGCTCATAGACTGATAGACTAGCATAAAGGTTTCTAAGAGTCAATTTGTTTAAATCCTTTGACTCTTTCATGGCAGTAATCTTTACATGCCATAAACTGCCTAGTGCATTTAGAAATCTCATGTTTATTTCTTTCTTTTCATACTTCTTTCCTAAGGAGTAGCAAGAGTTGACTACCTCATAGAATCTGTCATAGGCGCTTCGTAGTGATTCTTTGGGATCTTTCTTGAAGGAGTCAAACTTCTGGATGCATGTATACAGCTTGTTGTTCTTTGTTTCACCATCGCCTTCAAGATATTCAAGAATTGCTTCCCACATCTCCTTAGCTGTGTCCAGGTTGATAATCTGCTGATATGTGCTTATATCAACACAGCTGGTAATGATGTTGATGGCCTTTCCATCCAGTGCATCATTCTTTTTGTCTTCATCATCCCACTCTTCTTCTGGCTTAGGGATTTCTGGTTCAGCCGTTGGATCCACTGTAGCCAGAATATTGGGCTTCATTGGAATTCTGGGTCCATCTGTGACACATTTCCATAAACGTTTATCAATTGAGTTCATATGTCTTTTGACTTTATCTTTCCAGATGTCAAAGTGAACTTCATCCAATACAGGACAATGGTTCACGTTTGATGTTTCCAACATTTGGTGAGCAGCCATGATCTTTAATCTCTCAAGAGGTTAATCTCGGAAAAACTAGTTTTCAAAGAGTTAATCTCTGATACCAATTGTTAGGTCCAAGGTTGCTCAAAATAGGCTAGAAGGGGGGGGGGGTTTGAATAGCCTATGTCCAATTTTTGAAATTGATTCAAAAATCTTACTTCACTTAAGTTAGAAAAGTTTAGCAGGCGGAAGTCTTGTGAAGTATAGGACAAGTTGGGAATGGCTGATCTTCACAGGACAAGATCAACTGTTCTCAACAGTTTGGAAATCTGGAAATTTTAAACAACACAAGCAAATCACAATCACACACAGGTAGACAGAGTATTTAATATGGTTCACACTTATGAATAAGTGCTACGTCCACAACCAAAGTGGTCAACTTTGGATTTGAAAATCGTGTACTAAGTTTTTCCATTAGATATTTTACAAACTAAATCTCTAATGGATTGTGTACAAAAATTTTGTTGACCAAGTGTTTGTGTGGGAGAATTGATATCTATAAGATACAATTCTCGTGAGCTATGAAAGCTAGGTGTTGCAATCAATGAAGAGCTTTTAATGGACTAGACGTCTAGGTGTGAAGCTCTTCAATGAATAAGTATAGATAGGACGTTTAAGCCTTTATGAACTTGAAGAAGATGAAGATTCAGAGTTAAAGTAGTTGAAGGTTGTTGAATGCAGCAATGAAGTCTCCTTTTATATGCAGGAGGAGCCTTGGAGCCGTTGGTGATGTTCTTAATTCAAATTTAAGAGCATTTAATGCTCTAATCTGGTTGTTGACTCGTGATAGGCTGTCCTGCAGCTTCCAGTCTGTCTCCTGGCACTTAGCCAAAAATAGGCGGTCTGCGCTTGCAGGAGGAATGTCTTTTTCTGAGTGTATGCCAAGAATGGAAACCTTCATTGAATGTAATTTGCAGGTTAATGTTGCATCGAAGTCAATGAAGTCTTCAAATTAGGACATGTCTTCGGCAGATCTCTATCGGACGTTCTTGGGGTCTTCAACATTGCTGATGAAGCTTGGCTGGTACGAGCTTGTCCGATATCAAAGGAGGAGCTGGATGCATTCTTTGCCTATTGTGCAGAGGACGTCCGATGTCCTATAGGCTATCTTCTTTCAAGTCATCTTACAATAAGCAACCCTAAGCTATTCAAGCTATGCCTAAGTACAAGTTGCCACACTAACAGACACGCAGGCCCATTAGTCACCTTGACTTAGACTTAGGTTATGGATTCAAGCAAATCTATACTAAATACAACAACATGTAAAAGATCGGCTATCTTTTTAAATTAGCCGAATCTATTAAAGGATATCGGACAAGCTTATTCCAGCCAAGGTTCATCAGCAATGAGGAAAAACTAAAGATCGTCCGATCACGACTTTACTGGTTATATGTCTCAAGACTGTCTACAGCATTTATTATCAACGGTGACACAACGATAATCTGCAAAGAGCATTGAATGATCCATGCCATATTAGGCAATCATCTCAGAAAAGGACAGTCCGTCTGTTCTTATCATCTACCTATTTTTGGCAACATTTCAGAAGTCAGTCTGAAGAACGCAGAATATCCTATCAAAGATCAACAGCAAGATTAGAGCATTAATTACATTCAAATTCAAATCCTCCAAAAGCTGAAGATCTCCAACGGCTACCAAAACCTCCCTGGGTATAAATAGAAGACTTCATGACAGCATTGAAGAAGCTAGCGATCTATCAAGAAAAACTCAACCAACATTCTTCATCTTCAACTGCTAGTTCATAAAAACTTAAAAGAAAAATCTGTACAACATTCTCTGAAGAACACCAACCTTAGACGATCAAGTCTTTATTCCTCTTCATTGAATACAATCCTAGCATTCATAGCACACGAGAATTATATCTCTGTAGATATTAATTCTCCCACAAACACTTGGTCAGCTATTTTATGTACACGATCCATTACTGATCTCCATTGTAAAGACACTAGTGGATAAATTTAGTACACGTTTTGAAATCCAAAGTTGACCACTTTGGTTGTGGATGTAGCACTTATTCATAAGTGTGAACCATATCAAATCTCTTGTCTATACCTTTTATGTGCATGTAATTTGCTGCTGTTTATTTCCAGAATTCCAACTAATTTTGTGAACAGCTGATCTTGTCCTATTAAGATCAGCCATCTCTGAACTTGTCCTATAATTCACTCTTTTCCGCTGCAAAATTTTTCAACTTAAGTGAAGTGATTTTCAAAATTTTCAACAACTATAAATAGGCTATTCAACCCCCCCCCCTTCTAGCCTATTTGAGCACCTTGGGCCATAACAATTGGTATCAGAGCTTAACTCTTTGAAAACAAGTTTTTCCAAGACTAAACTCTTGAGAGATTAAAGATCTAATGGCTGCTCATCAAATGTTGGAAACATCAAATGTGAATCATTGTCCTGTACTGGATGAAGTTCACTTTGATATCTGGAAAGACAAGGTTAAAAGACACATGAATTCTATTGACAAACGTTTATGGAAATGTGTTACAGATGGACCAAGAATTCCTATGAAGCCAAATACTCTAGCTACGCTTGATCCTACTGCTGATCCTGAAATTCCTAAACCAGAAGAAGAATGGGATGAAGAAGATAGGAAGAATGATGCTCTGGATGGAAAGGCAATCAACATCATCACCAGCTGTGTAGATATAAGCACCTACCAGCAAATCATCAATCTAGATAACCAAAGAAATGTGGGAAGCTATATTGGAATATCTAGAAGGTGATGGAGAAACAAGGAATAACAAGCTATACACTTGCATCCAAAAGTTCGACTCATTCAAAAAGGATCCTAAAGAGACTCTCTGAAGTGCCTACGACAGATTTTACGAGGTAGTTAATTCCTACTACTCTTTAGGAAAGAAATATGAAAAGAAAGAAATAAACATGAGATTTCTTAATGCATTAGGTAGTTTATGGCATGTAAAGATCATTGCCATGAAAGAATCAAAAGACTTGAATAAATTGTCTCTTAGAAATCTTTATGCAAGTCTTGCGGATCATGCAATAAGGGACTATCTCTCTAGGTTCCACAGATTTCTTGTTACTGATGCCGGTTTCGTATGTGTGTTGAATCGCATTCACCCTCGCCTGAGGGATTACTTTGAATCTGCTAAAAAAGATACTAGTGTCATCATGCTCAATTTGAGAATAGGAATATCCCCTTTCTCTTTTGATTCTATGAGTTTGTCTGCCAGAACGATGACTATATGATCCTCGTGGATAAAATTCACACATTGATGGAGTGATGAAGCTACCTCTTTCACGCCATGACTCCACGGATGGCCTAACAATAGATTGAAAGTAGAAGGGATATCCAACACATGGAACTCGACGGGCATTTCCAATGGGCCAATGGTTAGCATAAGCATTACCACCCCGAGCACATATCGACTGGTGTTATCATAGGCTCGCATTGATTGTGATGATGGAGCTAGGTTTGAAATCTTCATTCCCAACTTGGCTAAGGTTGCTGTTGAATAGACATTCAGGGATGATCTGTTGTCTACTATAACCTTTGGAACCCTCTTTTCTTGAACACCAGCTGTTATATGCAGCGCATCAACATGGTCGACACCTCCCTTTGGTAAATCAAGGTCAGTGAAAATGAGAACGTTCCTAAAATGGATGTTTCCAATCATCTGAGTCAGCTCGTCGGTGTAGGTCCCAATAGGAATGATAGCCTGACTTAATGACTTGGCAAGGCTGTCATAGTGGGTCTTGGAGGAACAGAGAAGACCCAAAATAGAAATATTTGCTTGGGTTTTCTTCATCTGAGTGAGGAGAGTGTGTTTAATGTCTTTAGCCCCAGTATCCTTGGTGCTGGTATCATCTTCTTTATCTTTCCCTAACGGACCACTCATGTCTTGAGCAGCCTGGTATGCACGACCAGATTGAGTGAGATGAAAGATATCGCATCCTATCCATGAGGCCTTTTCGATGTTGTTTACTTCTGCTTGAGAAGTACCCTAGGCACTGGACAAGATGTCACTCCAAGAGAGCATGTTGCATTTAAAATTCTCCTCCTTTGAAGACAAAGGGATTAAGAGGTATGATAATGGAGTTTTGCTGACTTCAAACTCGGCAGGGGAATTCACCACTTCTTCTTTAAACTAGATGGAATTGACATGGTTAGCTGGTAGAGGATTGTTCACCACATTAGGCATGGAGTGTGGTTTCTCAATAATTTTGTCATCGATCATGTTTTTGATGCGGAAGCATCGAGGGAATTCGTGAACAAAAGCCGTAGCATCAATGCATGTGGGAAAAACAAATTTGCTTGGCTATTTGAAGCTTTGGTGATGCTAATTGGGAAGGAATATCGCTTGGGAGGCTTTTGGAAGTCACGTGCATGACAAAGAAGGACAAAAACACATTCAGGTAAGAGCGATCGCCCGGTTTGAAGAGAGCGATCGCCTTGAAACCGGTTTGCGGACCGGGGTTACGGCCACAGCGATCGCTTTGTGGCGGGACAGGCGATCGCCTGTGACGAGAATGGGCGAACTTGGCTTTCTTTGTTGTTTTGATTCCTAGATTGTATAGGTTTGATTTTCTATTCCTAGGAAAGATAGTATTGCTAATGCTTGTATAATTAGGAGTAGTTTTCTTTTCCTTTTAAGGTTAGGATGCATTGTAAAACAACTATAAATAGGGATAGATCTAAGTTGTAAAAATTCAGATTATTGTTATATAATTCTCAAGGAGAAATTTCAAAGAACAAGGTTGTTCTTATTTTTGTCTATTATTTCCTTAGGTTTAGGAGGTAATATTCAAAAGGATTCTTTACGATAGGTGAGTGAAGCCTATCCGGTGAATCCAAGCGAGGTCTTTACGTTAGGAGAGTGAATCCTAACCGGTGACTCGTGTTCTATCTTCTATTTTCGCTGCAACTTTGATCATTATTTTCATCATCTTCATCCATAATTTCGTAGACGACAAATCCGGCGTTTGTTACGCATCAAATTGGTATCAGAGCTTAGGCCTTTCACGAATTCCATCTTCGTGAACGATCATGGCGAATGAAGAAACATGTCCCCGTGGATTGTCGTTAGATCAAGTTACAACTCTACGGCAAGATCGCGAAATACAAAAACTTCAACGACGTATGGATCGAATATTACAACTATTGGAAGGACGAAAAAAAGATGATGATGACCGAGGCTTGAAACGTGATATTCCTGAATTTGATGGTTCCATGAATCCGGATGTCTATGCCAATTGGGTTCGTAGAACGGAGCGAGCATTCGAGCACAAGGGATATAGCGATCGAAAGAAGTTCAAAGTTGTCATCCTCAAATTTACAAGGTATGCATCTACTTGGTATGAAAATCTGAAATCCCAACGAAGATACGAGGGAAAATCCAAAATTGAATCTTGGGAGAAATTAAAAAAGTATCTTGACCGTAGGTTCTTACCAAGCACCTATCGACAAAATAATTTTTCCAAACCCAAGCAAACAAAATTCGATCTTGTACCTTTGTCTCTCAAGGAGGGTTATGAAGAGTTAGTGCTATTAAAAAAGAGAGAACAAGAGTTGATTGAAAAGGAGAGGGAAGAAAGAGAAAGAATTGAAAAAGAAAAGATAGAGCAAGAAAGAATTGAAAAGGAGAGGGTTGAAAGAGAAATAATTGAGAGAGAAAGAATAGAGCAAGGGAGAATTGAAAAAGAAAGAATTCAGAGAGAGGAGAGAGAAAAAGAAATTGAGAGAGAGATAATTGAAAGGGAGAAAGCTAACAGAGAGAAAGTTGAGAGGGAGCAATGTGAAAAGGAGGAAGAGGAGATGAAACTCAAGGAGCAATGTGAAAGTGAAGTTGAACAAGCCGTCAAAGACGATCAAGTAATTCCTATCTTACCTCAAGGGGTCGAAGGGCAAAAGAAAAAGATGATTAAAGAGGAAGAAGAAAGGAAGCTCAAGACGGTTCGAGAAGAATTGAAATCGTTACATACGTACGAGGATCCGTTTGACTTCAATGTTCCTACGCGGTTTGCATCATGGTTCCTTACTCGACTTATCGACAAACACTTTTTTGCAACTCAATGGGCGGATTGGATGAGCCTCGTTTCAAGGGCAAATCACCGAGTTGTTCGTAAAGGTTCGAGGACGAATCCTTTTCAAGGGAAGGGGAGTGATATGACCCTAAGGCCAAAGATTTACTTTGCACAAGTGAAGAGGATTATTAGTCGAGCTTGGAGGCCATGGGATGGGTTTGGTCTCAACAAAAATGTACTTGAAGAATTGAGGACAATTCTTTTCAAAGAAGGGGAGTATGATGCGGAAGCATCGAGGAATCGTGAACAAAAGCCGTAGCATCAATGCATGTGGGAAAAACAAATTTGCTTGGCTATTTGAAGCTTTGGTGATGCTAATTGGGAAGGAATATCTGCAGGAGGCTTTTGGAAGTCACGTGCATGACAAAGAAGGACAAAAACACATTCTGGAGTAAGAGCGATCGCCCAGTTTTGAAGAGAGCGATCGCCTTGAAACCAGTTTTGCGGACCAGGGTTCTGGCCACAAAGCGATCGCTTTGTGGCGGGACAGGGCGATCGCCCTGTGACCAGAATGGGCGAACTTGGCTTTCTGTTGTTGTTTTGATTCCTAGATTGTATAGGTTTGATTTTCTATTCCTAGGAAAGATAGTATTGCTAATGCTTGTATAATTAGGAGTAGTTTTCTTTTCCTTTTAAGGTTAGGATGCATTGTAAAACAACTATAAATAGGGATAGATCTAAGTTGTAAAAATTCAGATTATTGTTATATAATTCTCAAGGAGAAATTTCAAAGAACAAGGTTGTTCTTATTTTTGTCTATTATTTCCTTAGGTTTAGGAGGTAATATTCAAAAGGATTCTTTACGATAGGTGAGTGAAGCCTATCCGGTGAATCCAAGCGAGGTCTTTACGTTAGGAGAGTGAATCCTAACCGGTGACTCGTGTTCTATCTTCTATTTTCGCTGCAACTTTGATCATTATTTTCATCATCTTCATCCATAATTTCGTAGACGACAAATCCGGCGTTTGTTACGCATCAGTTTTGGATTGCTCGCTGGAGTGAGAAACATTTGTCAGTGAGATGCCCACTAGACTGATGATATTTAGAATACTTCGCATGGTCCCATGTGGCAGGAAATGGATTGGGATGTCTATAATCTTCGATAGGTTTGAGGACTCCTTATGCTTTCAGCCCCCGAAAAATAAGTGACATAGGAGCTTGCAACTCATCAAAATGTCTATCATTTCTGCAAAAATTATTTCATGCACCTCTATTATTGTTATTTCCCAAAGCATTTACAAACCTATCAGGTGAATAATTGAAAGACATATTTCCATAATTCTGAGTAGGTGGTACACCTGGCAAAGCCATCGTTGGAACATTCCCTAACATATTTATAACAGGTACAGACGTTGCTGCTGCCTTTTCTTTAGAATATCGAAACAAGCTTGAAGGGGGATGAACCTTGATCTGTCCAGTACAGATTTTTGTGTCGATACGAAATTCGATATCTATGATTACAGAGAAGTCAACGTAAGAAAGATAATGCATACGATCCAGATAAATTGGCTGAAGGTTTTTCAGAAAGATCCTGACTTGTTCAGCTGGGTTAGGCCTGTCAAGGGTTTGGGCAATCTTCTTTCTCAAGCTTTTGGCACACTCAGAAAACGTCTTGTTAGGTCCAAGGTTGCTCACTATAGGCTAGAAGGGGGGGGGGGTTGAATAGCCTATGTCCAATTTTGAAATTTGATTCAAAAATCTTACTTCACTTAAGTTAAAAAAATTTTTTGCAGGCGGAAGTCTTGTGAAGTATAGGACAAGTTGGAAATGACTGATCTTCACAGGATTAGATCAGCAGTTCTCAACAGTTTGGAAATCTGGAAATTTAAACAACACAAATAATTCACAATCACACACAAGTAGACAGAATATTTAATATGGTTCACACTTATAAATAAGTGCTACGTCCACAACCAAAGTGGTCAACTTTGGATTTGAAAATCGTGTACTAAGTTTATCCACTAGATATTTTACAAACTAATGGATTGTGTACAAAAGTTTAGTTGACCAAGTGTTTGTGTGGGAGAATTGATATCAATAAGATACAATTCTCGTGAGCTATGAAAAGCTAAGTGTTGCAATCAATGAAGAGCTTTAATGGACTAGACGTCTAAGTGTGAAGCTCTTCAATGAATGTATACAGATAGGACGTTTAAGCTTTTAAGAACTTGAAGACTATGGAGATTCAGTAGTTGGAGTGGTTGAGAAGTTGTTGAATGCAGCAATGAAGTCTCCTTTTATATGCAGGAAGAACCTTGAAGCCGTTAGAGATCATTCTAATTTGAATTTAAGAGCAATTAATGCTCTAAATTGGTTGTTGACTCCTGATAGGCTGTCCTGCACCTTGCAGTCTGTTTTCTGACTTTTTGCCAAAAATAGGCGGTCTGAGTTTGCAAAAGAAATGTCCTTTTCTGAGTATTTGCCTAGAATGGAAATCTTCATTAAATGAAAGTTGCAGGTTAACGTTGTATCGCAATTAATGAGATCTTTGAGTTAGGACATATCTTCAGCAGATGACTATCGGACGTTCTTGGAGTTCTTCAACATTGCAGATGAAGCTTGGCTGGAACGAGCTTGTCCGATAACCAAAGTAAGACTGCTGGATCAAATTTTGCCTATTTGTGCAGAGGACGTCCGATGTCCTATAGGCTATCTTCTTCAAGACTTATACAATTAGCAACCCTAAGCTATTCAAGCTATGCCTAAGTACAAGTTGCCACACTAACAGACACGCAGGCCCATTAGTCACCTTGTCTTAGACTTTTAGGTTATGGATTCAAGCAAATCTAAGCTAAAATACAACAATCTCCTCCTATTTGCTTGAGTCCATGACCCTACGAATACAATATCAGCTGACCAAGTTCAAGTCTAGTAATAACATGCTTGTAAGATTGATATATTAAATAAGCATGCCCTAGATGAACTTACACAAAGGTCATTGTATTCAAGAATTACAAAGTGTTTACAAACAGGAAATTAAGCATCAGACACTTGTAATTAGACCGAATTTAAAACATGCGAATAGGCGAATAGGCAATATAGGACATGTCTTTAAACCGGTGGTTTAATTTTCATGCATTCACATAATAAGCAGTTCATAAAAAGCATGAAAATTTAAAATATAGACATTGTGAATTAAACACGGAGTTTAATTACAAAGTTTTTGCAAAAGATTATAACAAAAATTTATCGGCCAGATCGAGAGGATGATCGAGATGAAGTATGACCTTTGCTCGATGATTGCCCATAACCTCTTGATGCCCATTTAGAGTCAACAAGCCTTTAGTTTTGCAATTTCTTCTTTGGCCGCTAATTCATCTTTTGCGTCGGCCAATTCGTAGGAAAGATCGCTGTTTTTCCGTTTGACTTGGCTAACTCTTCTTTGTGTCGCCAATTCGAGGACAGATCGCTGTTTTCTCGTTTGAGTAGTGCATTATGCTCAATGAGCCTAGTCCGCTGATCATTGTTGAGTCTAGCTATCTCCTCCTTCATGGACGCAAGCGAGGTATCAATGAGGGCAAGACGGTTCGAAGTAGTGATGTGCTCCTTGCGATAGAAAGCTAAGTGCTTGGAGGTGAGATTGCGGGTCGCCCGCACTGAGGAGTGGACAGAGCGATTTGCACGGTGTTGGGACTGAAGCACAAGCTTGTAGCCAGCGTCAATCATGTCGATTGTCTGCATCATCTTGGTGGAGATGTTGTCCCAATTGGTTTTGAAGATAGCAGAGGTAGCGGAGGAAGATGCTGAGATCTGGCTGGCTAGAGCATGCTGGCTGGCAGAGATGGAGCGTAGGCAGGCTTCAAAGGCGGCTTTGGCACCCCTAGAAATTTCCATGACCTGGGTCATGCAGTCAGCCTGGACATGGGTGATGTGGGACCGATCCGAGAGCCGGTGCGTGGCCTTGGTCGTCAACAGAGATGACCTCAAAATCTTTCAAAACTTATGAACAGCTTCGGGATAAGTATCGAAGAGTCGGGATGACTGGGAGGAGAGGATGGACCGGCCGATGGAGAAGGATGGCTGTAGAGAAGAGATTGGCTGGAGGATGGTGGAGAATGGCTGGAGGAGGAAATGGTAATATAGCGGGTAGAGGATGAAGGTTGGCTAGGGAAAATGCGAGGAATAGGGAATAGCCTTTCTATGTAGATGTCATAGGAAAGGGGGTGAATGAAAAAGGGAGGAGGAGAAAAGAAAGGGGAAAGGCTAGGAGAATTGAAGAGAATGGGGATGAGAGGGTTAAAGCCTAGGAGAGTGATGACTACATCAATGAAATTGTAGACCACAGGCTGAAGAAGGATGGAAGGATAGCAGATAAGGGTGAAGACTGGTGGTTTAGGCAGAGAGAGGAAAGGGGAGATGTCCAATTTTGTGGGGAGAGGAAGGCCTAGGTCCTTGTGAATTGTAATCCATTGGTTGAAGATCATAAGATCTTGAACTGCTGAGTTGTGGGAGAAGAATTCTGGGACCAGCCGGAGGAAGAGGTTCATAGAAAGCACCCCACTTAAAGATAATTTCACCGCGCACATTGGCCGACAGGAATTTTCCTGGGGTAGTCAAGAAGAGAAAGGATTGGGTCGAATCCAGTGGTTGGGTTTAGGCCTTGTCCGGAAGGACAAGCAAATCCTGAACCTCAGGATGAAGATGACTATAGGGATTTATCTTAATGCGTTTTGGGGTAGGCATGTCAGAAGAAGGAGGGAGAGAACGTTTGGAGGATGGAGGTGGAGAGGTGGATTCAGGTGTGGTGGATGGTGTTTGAGTAGGAGTAGTGGAGTTAGGAGGGGAAGATGGTGGTGTGGAAGTAGTTGTTGTAGGTAGAGGAGGTGAAGATGGTGAAGAGGTTATATCAGCAGGTTCTTCGAAGTGCACTCTTTTCTTTGCACTCTTTTTAAAGCGCTTGCCATGAGTGGACTTTGTAGGTGAAGAAGAGGCAGAAGTAGGTAGTGGAGAGGTGGTAGAGGGACGCGATGGAGGAACACCGGTTGAGGATCACGGAACGAAACGGTAGA
Source organism: Platycodon grandiflorus (assembly GCA_016624345.1). Lineage (NCBI taxonomy): Eukaryota > Viridiplantae > Streptophyta > Magnoliopsida > Asterales > Campanulaceae > Platycodon > Platycodon grandiflorus. The sequence continues at coordinate 27,910,625 of CM028363.1, forward strand.
TTGCGAAGCAACAGAGTAGACACAGCTTGGTGTGGAGGGTGCACCGATGTTACATCCGCGCACCAAAAGATTCATCCGTGGACCGGAGAGTCTGTTTGAGTTTGGGTTTGGATAGATCTCGGGTTTGAAAGTAGAGGTATCTTTTCAACCTCGATCTAGTGCGAGATTTGCGGTTTTTCTTGAGACGGAGGGTGAGAGTGGAGGAATGTTTGGCCTTTTGGAAGGAGGCTCAAGGTTCATAGGGATCATGATCAAGTTTGCCGAGATCAAAGTTCTCGTGAAGTTCAGCCCCTATAGGTTTAGGCTCCTCCTCGCCAGCGGCTCGCCTCGTAACATGTGACTTTTCGCTTACCCTTGCGGCTTGGGTAGAGGTGCCACTAGTAGAAGAAGCGGCAGCAGCCAACAACGATTGTTCGTTTGGCCATATCATCCCTAGCGGGTAACGTTGTTGATCGTGAAGACGTAGGTGTTAGACACCTTGATGAGGTCGTCGTGATAACTTTATCATCGATCTCTTCAAATCTGCGAAGAATGATATTGATGACCCTTACGAAAGGTCGTCGCATGGAGGGGTTGGATTGGACGTCGAACACTTTGAGATAGCATAGAGAAAATGATTTTTGCCCGCTAAGCCGCTTTCGAAGAATCACGCCTTTGGTCCACAGTTGTTGAGATGTAAAATGTCTCTTGCCCCATTCTTGAAGAGAATGCTCTTATCGATCGATGACCGATGTGATAAGCGTTTTCAGGAAGAGATTCCTGACATCTCTAAAACCTTCAGTTGAGCGATCCTCGCATCATTTCCCAAGCAAGTGTCGATTCAAAGATCGGTCAAGTCCAATTTGCCTTCAATAGGCGCTCAAGGATTGCCCCAATATCCTTATAGGTCAATTTGATGTAATGGCCTCGATGTAGCCCTTGATGTAGCTTAGGTTGACCGGTTCATTGGCATTGGCCGGAGGAGGAGGCAAGATCATCCTTGTGTAAAATTCCTCACTAAAGCATTGCAGTAGTGGGTATCATGAAGTTGGAACAAGGGAAGAAGCCCACATTCCGTCAAATCCTGCAGGCATCGCCGCAGATGTACCGATAATGGAATCTCGGTCGATTGTCATCCCGGATGATAACTTGACTCGGGAAGGATTCTCGGGAAGATTTTGCACTGCTTAGCCCTAGATGGCTTAGCGATGCAGAGGATGACGTTGTGTCGTAGCCTTGGAAGATTTAGTCCTTGCCTATACAGTTGGTGGATATGAGAACAAAGACATAGATATAGGAAGGTATGATTAAATACATCCGATGTGAGTGATCACCGATATTAACACAAACAGTAATGCTCGATTAAAACCCAAAACATGTGCGTATGATGACAATGACAAGAACAGTTCATGAACGGGTTTCAAAATATCTACCGATTTTGTCATTTTTAAGTAAACAGATTGCGTAAGTCGAAGACATAATATCACGTAAATCAAGTCACAATTTTATGCTACATAAACAAGATTCAAACATCAATTTCAAGATTTTGCGCTCATCAATGATGTATAGTTCAAATAACACAAATTAGGTTAATGCAAATCATAAAGCTTGATTTAAATGAATTAGAAGGTGTAGAAATCATTACCATTGATGATTTTCGCCGAGAACAAGAGAAATTTGAAGATTTGAGAGGATTTGGGAAGATTGCAGATTGGAAGACGAGAGGTTTTTGAAAACTAGCAAATGGCGGTTTTTGAAAAATGTGAAGAAATATCAGTATCATTCGCCTTTTGTACTTCCGACAAGTTAATAAATGATATTTGATAATTTTTGAAGTCCGCATTTATGACCCGATGAATGATTGTTTGCACGACGCGCTTAGGTCCGCCTATTTTCTATAAAGACCGCCGATTTGGAAATGTAGGACTTACTCAAGATTGTCCAATTTCTCAGAGTTTCAATTAGAAGATCATTTAGACAATTTTGTAAAATGATTTAAAGAGTTAGTCGAAAGGTTAAGGATTGAGGTCAAGCATACCAAGCTCTCCTCTTAAATATGCAAACCTGGTTGAATCAAGTGGTTTTGTGAAGATGTCTCGCTACCCGATTCTCTCGTAGGCACATATTGCATGCCGATGTTACCTTTTTCAACATGGTCTTTAAGAAAGTGATATCTCACATCAATGTGCTTTGTCTTGGAGTGCATGACAGATTTTGAGATACCGAGATTGCCGACGTGTTGTCACACATTATAGGACAATTAGCGCCGAATCTCATAGTCAACAAGTTGCCGTTTGATCCACAGAAGTGAGAGCAGCCTACCGCCAGCCTATGTATTCTTCGCTTGTTGAAGTTGAGACAGAGGTTTGCTTCTTGCCGCCCATGAGACAAGTCTATTTCCTAAGAATTGACAAGTCCCACTTGTGCTTTCCCTGTCAACTTTACATGCAGCAAAATCAGATCGAATAGCCTATAAGATTAAAAGATGAATCTCTAGGATACCGATTCCCAAATTGGGAGTATCTATCGATATCCGATGATTCTTTTGATCGCTTGTAGATGAGACTCCTTTGGATCAGCTTGAAATCTAGCACAAACACAAACAAAGAAACATGATATCGTCTACTAGCTTAAGTATAAAAGTGAACCAATCATGCCTCTATAAAGAGTCATGTCCACTTTCTTGCCCTTCTCATCTTTGTCAAGATGGCAATTAGTAGCCATAGGAGTGCTAAAGTCGTTTGCATTCTCAAGACCAAATTTCTTGATAACATCCTTTGCATATTTGGCTTGATGATGAAGATACCATTTGAACTTTGTTGAATTTGAAGACCAAGGAAAAAGTTGAGCTCTCCCATCATGCTCATCTCAAATTTACTTTGCATAAGCTTTTCAAACCTTTTGCAAAGATTTTCATTAGTGGAACCAAAGATAATATCATCAACATAAATTTGAACAAGTAAGGAATGACCTTTATGTTTCATAATGAAAAGAGTAGTGTCAATTTGACCTCTTACAAAGCCTTGAGATGTCAAGAACTTTGAAAGGGTCTCATACCGTGCTCTTGGAGCTTGTTTGAGTCCATAAAGGGCTTTCCTCACTTGTAGACATCTTCGAGCAATCAATGAATCCAGGAGGTTGCTCTACATAGACTTCTTCTTGAAGTTCTCCATTCGTAAAAGCACTCTTTACATCCATTTGATAAACTTTGAAGTCTTTGTAAGAGGCATAGGCCAAGAATAATCTGATAGCCTCTAATCTTGCAACAGAGCAAATGTCTCATCATAGTCAATGCCCTCCTCCCCGTCTATATCCTTGGGCTACCGCCTTGCCTTGTTTCTTGTAATATTGCCGTTTTCATCCATTTTGTTTCAAAACCCACTTTGTGCCAATAACCGCTTGTCCTTTAGGCCTAGGAACAAGTGACCGACTTGGCATCCGTCAAATTGGTTTAGCTCTTCTTGCATAGCTTCCACCCCTTGGATCTTCCGAGCTTCATCAATCTTTTGGGTTCAATGTTAGATACAAATGCAGAGAATACATGCATTCATTCCTTGAAGCTTGTCTAGTTTGAACGCCAAAGATTAAGATCTCCAATGATTTGAGTGATAGGATGATCTTTTACTTCCCTAACTTCGCAGTTGAACTTGTCCTATTGCATCGGCAGAGTTGGATTCTTGAGAAGTAGAAGTGATCAAGCTTGGTTTTCTAAAGGGTAGGTTAATTCCAAGGTAGGTTGTATGACTTCCGTGTGGAAGGCAACGTGGATTCGTGGTTTTCGAGTGTTCATTTGTTGGTTCGCTTTGAGGATTCTAACAAGTTGACTCTTGGAAGATCTTGTGAAGAAGGAGGGTCAGAGATCGGGTTTGGCCGTTCGCACTGCCTCATATTCATCGAATCATTAGTAACCTTAGGAGCCAAATGTGGCCCAATGAAATCAAATTCATCAAAAGAAACATGTACGATTCAACAACTCTAAGTGAAGTTTTATTGTAAACTCTATATGCTTTTGAAAACTTGGCATATCCCGTAAAAATTCCTTCATCACTTTTGGATTCAAATTTACCTCTATGTTCTCTACCATTGTAAAGAACATAGCATTTACAACCAAATATTTTAAAGAATCCAATGTTGGGAGTTTCGCCTCTCCATACTTCATATGGAGTTTTGTTATGAAATTTGTTTATGATAGACCTGTTTTGTGTGAAGTGCAAGTTCACGCTTTCGCCCGTAAATACATAGGCGCTTGGCTTCAAAGAATCATTGTCTTTCCCGCTTCAATGAGAGTTCTGTTCTTCCTTTCAAAGAACTCCATTTTGTTGAGGTGTGCCAACCGCAGAGAAATTGTGACCAATTCCATGGTCATCACAATATTTGGCAACACCATTGTTCTTGAACTCGCTCCATTGTCCGATCCGACATCGAGATATCATCCACTTCCGAGTCCGTAGTCTTCAAGAGTTCAAGAATGATGTCATATGCTTCATCTTTGAGGACATCATCTCTACCCAAGTAAATCTTGAGTAATCATCAACTACCACAAGAGTATACTTGCCGCCACCAAGACTTGTAGTAGTTACAGTCCAAACAAATCCATGTGCAAGAGCCGTAGAGGTCCGGTTGTTGATAGGCAAGGCTTGCTTTTGAAAGAAGATTTGTGTAGTTTGCCTAGTTGACATGCTCGCAGACGTGTGAGATTCACCGATATTTTAGGCAAACCAACAACTAGATTGTCCTTTGATAGCTTCTCCAGGTATTTGAAATTGAGATGACTAAGCCTTTTATGCCACAACCAAATTGTCGCTGATGACCTAGCAACCAAGCATAGATTTGATTTTCTTCCAACAAAGATTTAGGTCAACAAAGATAGACATTCCCTTTCTCAATCCCGTCAGATAGTTGAACATGTCTCATTGTCCTTTATGAGACATTGAGTTGAGGAGAACTCGATGTGTTAGACCTTTATCACGCATTGTGATATGCTCAGCAGATTGTGCTTTAAACCTTCAACTAGAGAGACTTTGTTGATGGAGAGATTCCTCTGATTATACTTCCATAACCAATGGTCTTCCTTTGAGTTGTCTCCAAAAATGACCGAGGGACCCTTTGCTTCAACAATACTTGAGAGAAGATTTGGATCACCAACCATATGCTTTGAGCATCCACCGCCTAGATACCATAGATCTTTCTTCTTCATTGACGGCCATAAAGCATTCCTAAAATATAGACATTTAAGAATATGGTCCCCTTTTATTTTTGGGTCCTCAAGGTTAGCAACCTTTGGGATCCACACTGCTTAACCTTTGGAGGAGTAAATCCTCTAGATTTAGGTGTGAATCTCAAGGCATTCATGAATCTCATGACCATGGCATTTGCAGTAAAGAGCATTTGTGAAATCCTTCAACATGAGTAATGATTTCTTTTGAGGCTTCTTTTCATCGCCCTTTGAGGTGACCTTGTGCCGATAACCGCCTATAGGACTTAGGCCGAAAATGCCTTTTCTTATTGATGTAAGGCTTATCATAGGTAGACCTCTTATCAAAAGATTTTGCATTTTCAGCACATGTCCTTTAAGCCTTTTATTAGCGTAATTCACTCCTTTCACCCTTTATAGGCAATGTTGGGGTCGCTAGCCTTGCCCCCGACAAATTTAATAGGCTTGAGCCGAGTATTCTTTGACTTGACACTAGTCATCCCCGTTTTCTTAGGGTGACTACAGAGGTTTAAGTTGCTCGACTCCCTATTAGCAGTCATAGCCGCGCATTGCTTTCCTTGGACTTGTGTTTTGTATTCTTGGGATAAACAAAAGGAACTTGTTAAAGCCAAGTCCTTGCCTTTGGGAGACTCGCTGGTCATAAGAAACTTACACCAATTCTTCAAAGAATTACTTCGATGTCTCATCTTTTGAGAACTAGAAGAACTACCTACATTGAACTCACTTTGGAAACCAATACCGCTTTGTCATCTAAAGTTTTCTGGTTTGAGAGAATGGTATCAAAGTTTCCTTTAGAGTTATTCCAAGTATTGACAACCTTTTGAAGGTCATCTTTCTCGAATTTATCTTCTTGATGTGTTCAAGTAGGAAGTCCACTTTTTCACCAAAGTTTTGTTCTCTTTTTGCAATTTGATACTTTCAACTTGTTGTCTATCAAGATCTTTGATCTTAGACATCAAGGTTGATTTCTCGAGACAGCTAGTTCATGCTTCTTGGCAAGTTTTACATAGGCGCTTTGAATTTTGAAAATTCTTCCAAAGATATCTTTGTTTGCTTTGATGAGCTCTCCTTTGATGGGTCATTGAACTCATCATCATCATCACTGCCATTTTGTTGAAATGGTAGTGACCTCATCGAATCATGTGGTGACTCCCTGGCCATAAGGCATATGTTGGCTTCTTCAGAAAATCACAGAGTCATCCTCATCGTTGTCGTTGTCACACCAAGTAGGTAGGTTGCTTTCATCAATGTCTTCACCACCATCCCTTTTTGTTTTTGAAATTTAGACTCGGACGTTTCTTATAAAATTCATACTTTGGCTTAGGACATTGAGACGCAAAGTGGCCTGGTTTCCTACAATTAAAACAAACTAGCTCATTGTCCTTTGGTGGTCTCCGATTTATAAGGAGCGTAACTTTTCTTGAGCGCTTGTTTTATAAGGAATGGCAGCTGTGAGAAGACCGCTATGTGATGATGATTTATTAAACCTTTTGAAACGTTGATATTTCTTTACAAACATAGCAAAGGCTTCGTCGTAAAGAATATCATCATCTTCACCGGATGTAGAAGGTGTTTCATCGTGTTTTGAACAGAAGGTTCGTGAGATATGGCCGTAAGGACAAGTTTTTAAAACTCTTTTCCATTCTTGAGCTTGTTGGATCTCAAGCTCATAAACCGAAAGACTAGCATAAAGGTTTCTAAGAGTCAATTTGTTTAAATCTTTTGACTCTTTCATGGCGTAATTTTAACATGCCATAAACCGCCTAGTGCATTTAGAAATCTCATGTTTATTTCTTTCTTTTCATACTTCTTTCCTAAGGAATAGCAAGAGTTGACTACCTCATAGAATCTGTCATAGGCGCTTCAGACTCTTTGGGATCCTTTTGAAGGAGTCAAACTTCGGATGCAGTATATAATTTGTTATTCTTTGTCTCACCATCACCTTCAAGATATTCAAGGATGGCTTCCCACATCTCCTTTGCCGTGTTCAAGTTGATAATCAGCCGATACGTGCTTATATCAACACACCGGTAATGATGTTGATGGCCTTTCCATCCGAGCATCATTCTTTCGTCTTCATCATCCCACTCTTCTTCGGCTTTGGTACTTCAGTTCAGCAGCTTGCATCTACCGCGCCGCAGTATTGGCTTCATTGGAATTCTGGGTCCATCTCTGACACATTTCCACAAACGTTTATCAATTGAATTCATATGTCTTTTGACTTTATCTTTCCAGATGTCAAAGTGAACTTCATCCAAGACAGACAATGGTTCACGTTTAGTTTCCAACATTTGGTGAGCAGCCATGATCTTTAATCTCTCAAGAGGTTAATCTCGAAAACAAGTTTTCAAAGAGTTAAGCTCGATACCAATTGTTAGGTCCAAGGTTGCTCACTATAGGCTAGAAGGGGGTTGAATAGCCTATGTCCAATTTTGAAATTTGATTCAAAAATCTTACTTCACTTAAGTTAAAAAATTTTGCAGCGGAAGTCTTGTGAAGTATAGGACAAGTTGGAAATGGCCGATCTTCACAGATAAGATCGCCAGCTTCACAGTTGGAAATCTGGAAATTTAAACAACACAAATAATTCACAATCACACACAAGTAGACAGAATATTTAATATGGTTCACACTTATAAATAAGTGCTACGTCCACAACCAAAGTGGTCAACTTTGGATTTGAAAATCGTGTACTAAGTTTATCCACTAGATATTTTACAAACTAATGGATTGTGTACAAAAATTTTGTTGACCAAGTGTTTGTGTGGGAGAATTGATATCAATAAGATACAATTCTCGTGAGCTATGAAAAGCTAGTGTTGCAATCAATGAAGAGCTTTAATGGACTAGACGCCTAAGTGTGAAGCTCTTCAATGAATGTATACAGATAGGACGTTTAAGCTTTTAAGAACTTGAAGACTATGGAGATTCGTAGTTGGAGTGGTTGAGAAGTTGTTGAATGCAGAATGAAGTCTCCTTTTATATGAAGAACCTTGAGCCGTTAGAGATCATTCTAATTTGAATTTAAGAGCAATTAATGCTCTAATTGGTTGTTGACTCGATAGGCGGCCCCGCACCTTGCACTGTTTCTTCGACTTTTGCCAAAAATAGGCTCGAGCTTGCAAAAGAAATGTCCTTTTCTCGAGTATTTGCCTAGAATGGAAATCTTCATTAAATGAAAGTTTGCAGTTAACGTTGTATCGCAATTAATGATCTTTGAGTTAGGACATATCTTCAAAGATGACTATCTGACGTTCTTGAGTTCTTCAACATTGTTGCATGAAGCTTGGCCGAACGAGCTTGTCCGATAACCAAAGTAAGACCGCTGGATCAAATTTTGCCTATTTGTGCAGAGGACGTCCGATGTCCTATAGGCTATCTTCTTCAAGACTTATACAATTAGCAACCCTAAGCTATTCAAGCTATGCCTAAGTACAAGTTGCCACACTAACAGACACGCAGCCCATTAGTCACCTTGTCTTAGACTTTAGGTTATGGATTCAAGCAAATCTAAGCTAAAATACAACA